>VXBW01005821.1:1462857-1721100 GCA_013400375.1 Thinocorus orbignyianus | reverse complement strand
TTTAACAATAGTAGTATGACTGACACGTTTACTTCAGCTGCATGAGATGCCGTTTATTCTTAGCTGGAGGGCATAATAATTTATTTTCTTTGACCATACTGCTCTACATGCAAGCTATCTCCTGAGCAGAACAGGCTACTGTCAAGCCACTAAAAATTAGCAAGGTATTTAACATTAAAACAGTTGTGGAAGTGAAGTAGGTGTCAAAGGAAGTGCCTTTCTATGACTGCAGTGACAACAGTAGCAATATGGCAGAAAATAAGGGTTAGCAGTAATTGTCTGCTAATGATGAAATCCCAAGCAAAACCTGCAAGTGAATAGACTTACAGAATCACCAATACACCTGAAAGGTCTTCTGGAGCTCATTAAATAAAAAACTAAGAAGGAACTGAGAAACTGATTCTTGAATATGCAGCAAAACATACTGATTATATTCTGCACTAATAAGGCGAATGTCTGACCCGTTGTTTGACCCACAGTGACAGACCAGAAACAATTAAATCAGAATTTCTTAACTTCTGTAATTCACACAAACTGCCATTCTCATTTTTGAAAGTAACACAGATTGATCGCTGCATTATGGAACAAATCCAATATGAAACTCAAGGCTCAATAATTTATGACTGTGCTTGTAAGCCTATATTAAAAAACTCCTCAAATATGTAAGTCGTCCAAAGGCCAGAGAAAAGTAATGAGTTTATATTTGTCTTCTTTCTGCAGTGTAGACAGGCTTCTTCAGTGTATAGTAAGAGACTATTCATGACTTCAAATCACAGAAATGACTTTTTAAAATATAAAATTGCTGAATCTCTATCTTTTTTACAACATCCCTGTGGATTTTTTTCCTGATTTATCGTAATGCTTGACTAAGACCAATCATATTTCAGGCGGTTTCATATTGTTATTGGCATATGTACATTGAAAAAGACTGAATGAAAGGTTATTTTGGTAAAATGAAAACTTAAACGGATCCTCAAAAAACCCGCAATATAAGCAGAGGTATTTCCTCCTTCCACTACATCTGTGGTGTCTTGATCTCATGCTGGAATGGGGAGTCTAGCTATATGATAAGTTTCTAGTTATCTACTGCTCAAATACAAACAGCAAAATGACAGAAGGACATAATACTAATTGTCTGGTTAGCAGTCCAGTTCTCATTCAGAATATGTTTCGCCAGTCATGTTGCCAGAAATGCACACCTGCCATTATGCTGATGAGATAAAACTATGTGAAGACGGGAGCATGAGCCGTGATTCTCTTCATAATTGTCATCGTATGGCTATTTATTTAAGACTTACTGAAAATATGAACATTTTAGCAATAGATTTTATATTTTTCTCTACCCTTGGAAAAAAATTACTCATTGTTCTGTGTTCTCTTCTCTGCCCCACCCCTCACCCAGAGTCAGTACAATTCTCCCAAATTAAAAACTTTGAGAAGCTAATTCATCATAGTGATAAGGCCACTAATTCTCATGATGAGCTTGGCTCTGTGTTTTGCTATGAATTATTGACAAAATTAGGGGAATTTAGGAATGCTGCCTAGTTTTGTACTGAATTCTGAAGAACACAAAAAGCAACAAGATTATTAACAGTAACCCTGTTCTACTCCCCCAGGCCTGCTCCTGCTAAAAAGATCCTCAAAATTTTGCTGCCAGTTGATGAAAATTTCTCCCAGATCCTTCTCCCTTTAATGTATTGAGAAAGCAATATATAGTTTCTGCTTGGAGCTGAGAAAGATGAGGAAACCCTTTGGGTGCGGCTTGCCCTCCCTCACCTTCCTTTGGTCTATATTTAACATGCAGAACCTGGTAGAAAGTTGAAACATCAGAAGGAGGAAACATAGAATGGTTAGAATTGGAAGGGACCTTAAATATTGTCCAGTTCCTACTTCCTCACCATGGACAGGGACACCTTCCACCAGACCAGGTTGCTCAGAGCCCCATCCAGCCTGGCCTTGAACACTTCCAGGGATGGGACATCCACAGCTTCTCTAGGCAACCTGTTCCAGTGCCTCACAGCAAAGAGTTTCTTTCTACTATCTAATCTGAATCTCCCCTCTTCCGATTTGAAACCATTACCCCCTGTCCTACCACTATGCTTCTGAAAAAGTCCCTCCCCATCTCTCCTGGAGCTCCCTTCAGATACTGGAAGGCTGCTACAAGGTCTCCCTGAAGCCTTCTCTTCTCCAGGCTGGAATGGTAGAGGAGGAGGAAGAAGGGTAAAAGATGAAAGGAAGATATTGCATCCTGTGTTACTTTTGCTTATCAGGAAAACCTCTAATTTATCACCAGGTTCATTTATTGCTCTGAAAAACAGATTAAGGCTTTCAATTAACATTCCCTTTGAATGTAATAATAATTCTGATGTTAAAGATGAGATTTCTGTGATCATAAAAGTAAACTTTTACAAACTGGATCCCAACTGACTTCTGAAACTCCAGGAAACCTTAAACTTCTGTTGCCATGGGTCACCCTATTGGTGAGTTCTGGAAGCTTGCTGCACTGCGCACATATATTTAAGGTTTGTTTTATGGTAATACATCTTATGAGCCAAAATGTAATATAGGCTCCTTAAATCCATTATTCAAAACTTAGGTTTCTGTCACTGCAGTAGATTTGTGGCGAGTAATTTCAGTATTTTGGAAAGTAGCCATCAGCTGAGTGACTCAGAGCAAAGGGTTTCACACAAATGCAGATCGTAACAGTATAAATTCTTTCATAAAAAGATTGAATCATTGGTATTAAGTGTTCTCAGTAAAGACATATTCCAAGGGCCAAATTAACAGGTGGGTTTTTTTAATGCAACCTTTTGTTTTCTGAAAGAAAGAAATGATATTAAAAATAAAGTTCAACGTAGCTTCTCATTTAATCTCATTTTTGCAGAAGTATTCTGCTTTCTCCTTAATAAACTTATGGAGAAGAATAATGTATTATTGTACATAAAAGGACAGGAGAGGCTTTAGAGAACCATTGAAGCTTTCAGGTGAAGAAAACCATTAGATGCTTGCATCTAATGTTTCCATTTTTATTTGTAATGTCTTTGATAAAAATTACATAAGAAAAACAGAAGATTACAGCAATGAAGTAGCTTTTGCAACAAAACAAGTTGGTGACTGCTCAGTCTTTTGAAGGGGTGTTAAAAAGAAATAGGAGATGTTGAAATAGAACCGAAATGGTGTAAATATGGAAAAATCTAGAGTGTAAGAGACAAAACAGTATTTCTAGAAGTATCAAGAGACTGAACAGTTCTCACCAACTCCAGGTCTCATAGTGCATCTTTACAGTTTAATTACAAGAGGAGTACAGGTGGATAGAAAAGAACTTCTAAGTAATAGTAAACAAAGGTGACAACTGAAGCAGACAAGGATCTTCCTAGTTTATATTTGTGTTCAGTTATTTGTCTCCTTGGAGTCAATAGTCAAGAAGAAGGTAAAGAAACTGGAGAAAACCTAGAAAGGCATCTTTTCAGTTTAAGAGTAGAACTGTACCTTTAAAGGAGAAAGCCTTTTTAGAAAAGGCACGTGAAAGAAGGAAGGCACTAGAAAGTGCTAAAAAGGAAATTGCTAGACTCTTGGGAGCTGCCTATTAAAAAATGACAGTGATTATAATCATCATATTTCCTGAAAGATTGCTATGAAAGAAAAGTGAAAAAAAATATTTGAATGTATGATTACAAAACCGAAACCTACTTCTATCATAAAAGGTAAGATTGATACACACCGTCTAAATAAAGTAGTTAAGAACTATAAAAAGAGAAGCAAGAACTGTTTGAATGTGTTTGTCCCTCAGGTGATAAAAGCCAAGTGCTATTTCAGCAGAAGTAAAAGTCTGAATGAAAAATGGCTCGGAAGGAATCTGCCAGGGAACAGCGAAGGCAGTCTGCTCCCTAAAGGAAAGGGAGCCAGAAGCTTAGGATGGGAACAAGGCTGGCAGAGGCAACAGCCTCTCTGACAGGGACCTGCAGCAAGGCAAGCAGGGGAGATCTGGTGACCTTGCAGGTTTAGCTGGGAGTCCGGGCCACTGGGCAAGCCCATGGTGATGAGAAAGGCCTGAGGTCAGGCTGGGGTGTTCCATCTGAAGGTCTGGGTTAGTATCTGGATCAATAGGGTGCCTGCCCAGGCGTGGCGATGGTGGCAACAGAGCTGCAGTGCAGTTCAGGCTGGGGCCCAGGGTCTCAGCTTAACAGCAGCTCCCAAGTTCCAGCTCTTTTTTTCATACCAGCTCCTGTCTGTGAGCTGGCCCTGACCTGTCTGGCTTCCAGGAGGAGAGGAGAGAACTCAGACTGCTGAGAGCATCCCAGTGAAATGGTGGTTTCAGTCTAAAAAAATCCAGCTGTCACCCAAGAAGAACTCACGTATAAAAGACATGATTTGAGCGTCTAGAGGAGTACTGGGTGATTGGGATAGAATCACCATGTAATTAGGCAACAGGAGATTATTTTTTTTAATGTTTGGCAGGCGAGAGAACATATCCAAGACAAGGAAGACCTTTCCCCCTGAAAAGTTACAGAAGAGAGAAAAGAGGTGAAAGGGAGAACAACATGAGATAAAGAATCATGTTGTTTAAGGAACAGTTGATGTTTTTGAAATGAGACAACTGAAACCAGAGAAATGTGAAGGGCTGAGGATGAGAATAGCATAGGAAAAGTGGAAATTACATTTTAATTAGGCAAGAAAAGTCAGCAAAAGTGTCGAGGACCACATCCAAAGAAGAACTTGGTCATTGTGAGGACCACCTCTGTCACCAATGCATGTAAATTGTTTGGCAAAGAAATTTTGGTTTAGGCAACGTTTTTCTAAAGATGGAAGAGGAGGAGTTAGGCACCTGATAGAAATGGGGCTTTTATGAGAAGCAAGGCACCAAGTCTGGAAATACACAGCAGTAACTGGGAGTAGAAAAGGACCAACACTCTAACCTCTCTCTCCTGTCTGGATTTGGGCACCTGTTTCAAAGTTGTAGTTAAATTTTCATGTAGTTGAGACTGCAGGTCTTAACCTTGTTACTCTGACACTTATACTGTGAAGGTGAATTCAATAGACACCTCTCAAAATATTATTATTAAGAGTTTTGTTAAGGCTGTCTTCTGAAACTCACTCTGCCAACCCTCGGCAGAGAGAGCCCACCACACTGAAGAGATGACTGATTTTTGAGTGATTTCTCCTTTTTTAGAGAATGCCATTATGTCTTCAGGCTGAGAAAGGACAAGGCTACATCCCCAGGGAAGAATATAATTGCTGTGGGGAAAAAAAAAATCCTCAGTGAAATGTACCCATCAACAGATCTATTCTCCTTATAGTTTCAGTCTAAAAAAATCCAGCTGTCACCCAAACTGCATCATACTCTAGGAGCATTAAGTTATATCTTTGTTAATAAACTAATCACCAACAGAATTTGGGCTTGAGCACAAATTTATGGTCATCCATGCTGCTGAATTGCTGGCATGCTCATATCCATAGCTGAGTTTGGAGTGTTAAATAAGCACTTTTCCAGACAATCCCCAGGCAGCGGCTGGGGCTGTATTATGTATATTATGGGCCAAAGACCACTGCAAAGGGGCAGGTAGGATGCAGCTGTTCTGTTTTGGAGGGCAAGGAGATAGGAGTAGAGTGAGAGAAGTCAGCCAAATGGATGTGAGCCATGCTGTG
Organism: Thinocorus orbignyianus; assembly: GCA_013400375.1. NCBI lineage: Eukaryota > Metazoa > Chordata > Aves > Ciconiiformes > Thinocoridae > Thinocorus > Thinocorus orbignyianus. Next base: position 1,715,454 of record VXBW01005821.1, on the reverse strand, counting down.
CTAATCAATACCCGGGTCAGAGAACTGTTGCTGGCCCACTTCATTTATTTTTAGAAGCAGCCTGGAAGAACAAGTACCGGCATCCCAGAGTTACCTTGACATTTGAAGTTGTGTGTGAAGGAATCATAAGACTGGCTAGCAGGTTTGTAATGGTACAGGCATCAGCTTTGGTTGTGGTCAGGTAAACAGCTCCTCGATTTAAAAGCAGTCCTTTAAATCATGCTTCGTGTCAGTGGTTACCTGCTGTCTGTATTGAGTCAGAGTTGCAGGATGTGAAAGCTTATAGGAGTGAGATAAGGAGTTTCAGGCGGTTAAAAGCCCAGTTCCCTGTGACTGCTAATGAGAGCTGAGAAGTCTAATCCTTTAGGTCTCTTTGAAAATTCTATCTGAAAATAAAAATTGGATGAAGAGTGGGATTTATTGGTTCTGACTAAAAGAATGAATAGCAACAGCAAGTTTTCAGACAAGCTGCAGACTGGAATAACAGAAGAGAAGGGATATGAATTTTCTAACAAGACTTGTCAGTTTTCCTGTCCTTATTAAGAAAAACAGAACATCTGCAAATGGGGCAGACATGATTTTGAAAATAAGTCCTGAATCAATCAATTCAGCAAAGAACAATCTGTACATATGATTTTGCTTTTGGCAAATCATCAAACAGCTATTATCTGGGAAGCTAAATGGGGTCAGCAATCAAAGCCTGGCTGGAAGATAATAAAACCATGAAAGCATTATAATATGCATTACTTAAATGTGAATAGTCAAGACATATTTGAATTACATGTGCTAGGCTTCAGCTACAGATTAAGACACCTATGTTTAGAGGTCTCCACGTGGGTATCTGTACATGAATTAGTTATCTAAACTCCCGTTATAGTCAATAGAATTTGTCAAGTCTAGCGGGCTTTGCAGCGGATCAGATGCGGGTAGTGAAGGTAGAGAGAACTGAACAGCTGTTGGCTTTTGTGTCTGCTGGTTCCCTGTCACAGCTACTGCATCCTCTGTGAAGGGTATGCCTTTAGTCAGTCATGACAGGAAACTTCTGCAATGTTTGCATTACAAACAAAGAATTTAGGATTATTTCCAGAACACCTCGGTGACCCTATTGACATCTTCAGATTAAAATATGTATCCCTTCACTGCAATATCTGTATCCAGCTGAACATCCTGGTTATCCTAGCATAACCATATGCAACAGAGGAATAATACCTGAAATTTCTGTATCTGTTTTTGGCTTGTTGGCTTCTGTATAACCTTGGCCCTATTTTTGACTGTGGAAGGTTGCTACCTGCCCGTGGCCATGACAAGAGCAGTTCTAGGCCACGCTCAGGACCCGTACAGCCCCATACACTCTCGTTGCCTGTAGCATTTACCCAAAAGAGTACAAAAGAATAGGGCAAGCATACAGCCACATTTCTCTGGTATACGTTGCCAGCCTTCAGAAACTTTTAGCTCAGTGAGACCTAAATCAAAGACCATCTTACATTTTTGGCACTAATGTCTACAGTTTTATAAGAAGTTTTATAAGAGTAATTTTTTAATTTTTTTTAAAGTGCTGATTGTCGTTGAAGGGATGGTGAACTTAGCTCTTCCTATTTACTTTTTCCGTCCTACTTATGAATTTTTAAGCCTTCTGTCTTACTCTCTCCCTCAGCTGGGGAACAAGCTGAATCCTTTCACTGTTTTCTCTGGATTTATTTATTTGAACATAATTGAGGACAGAGATGATGTTTTTACAGAATCTTGTATCATAATTCTAAGATCTTGTTCCCTAGTCGTAATAGTTAGGAGAAATGAGTTCCTGTTCATCTAACCTCTATGTTGGCAAACACCATTTTCCTACTAAGTCTTGTTATTCTAATCTTAGTTTGCAGTAATGCCAAATAAACTTCATAGGAAGCAGGTTAATAAAAGCAAGTTTTCACAATATGTGGTTTTATCTTTTGGACTTTGCTGAAATTAAGGAATATCTTGTAATCATACCTTTTCAGGGGGGAAGAAATTGAAGGATAACAAAGGTTTCTCTTGCATTCAAGTTTCTTTACTACTTTTTTTCATAATGTTAAAGGAAGTCAGCTCTAAAATCAAGAGTGCTGTGGGGCAGAGCATTTCAGTGAAGTACCTGAGCACAGTGAGCAGTTCTACCTAAATACAATTTTATAGGCAACAAGAGGAGTGGAAAATTTCACCCTGTTTCAACAGTAGCAAGAAACCTGCATTTATTCATCCTATAGCAATATATACTCCACTGTGTATTTTCCTGTATTTATACAAATAGAGCATATTACCCTATGGTTTATTTTTTATTTTTGCTTAGTTGCTATATTAGAGTAATAACAAAATTACTCTATAAGAAAATAACAAGAAAAGCAGTTATTAATGAGATTACACATAGACACTAATTCTACCTATAAAGAGATGAATGGGACATATTTTGAAAAATTAAATTAGTAATTAATGAAATGAGAATACGCTGTTGCCTGAAGTTGTGTGCTTTAAATCTCCAAATTATGCTGATAATTGGAAAAATTAGGAAACGCTAAGTGTGTGCTATTTGAGTAGAATTATATTAATTGCTGCAGCTTGGGAAAGCCTGACAGACAGAATGGTTAAGGTAAAAAAGCTCATATAATTTGTGAAGCTTTTAGATGGAAGTGAATGAAAATATAGCTCCAGCAAAATTTTGGTCAGAAATAAGGCAGCTTTTTAAGTGTAAAGAAACAATATCAGCACAAAAGATATATTTTACTTTGGAGATGCTAATTTTCTTTGTTTTGTTATGCTTATGATTGTAGTTATTGATACGAATAATACATTTTCAATAACATTTATTGAAACTTGACAATAATTTTATGTTTAGATTAAAAAAAAAGCAAAAGAGCAGTTTTAGACTAAAAATATTGGTCCTTTCCTGACTGATTTGCCAGAATTTTTTACTTCACTTTCCACTGTATGTTAGACTTAATTCATCTTCATTTTTCTTCTTTTTGCCCAAGTAGCTCGTTTCGCACACAGCCTGGAGCAGGGCTGGCAGCTTTGAAAATAAAAGGTCTAACTGTGATGATACATACCAGTTGCTTCTGAAGTGAGGTCATCTGGGATTTTTTACCCCTCATTTTTGGGCTCTGGATGAATTTGTTCACCGCCCTAGACACCAGCGCTACAGCAGGATACCAGATGTTATCTTTACCTGTCCCATCCCAAAGGATTCTGTTTTCTGCCTCTACACTGCTACCTTCCATCATCACAGGGCTGGAGTGATTACTTTGATATTCATTCTGCGTAAAGTATGTTGTGATAGAATTTGGGCAGTGTTTGTTTCCACTGAACTACAGCAGTAACTGCATTAGAGCGTAAGGAAAAAAATTCACTAATTACAAAGTAGTGCAAATTTTGTATTTAGAGACTTTTTTCAAAGTGGAGATAGATCACAGGGACAAGCAGGAGCAGCTGAAATATAATAATATGGAATAACTGATTACTTACTGGCAGACAGAGCAGTGATTTACTGGTGAGAAAAATTCCTCCTCTGTTCCTCTGACACTCATCCATAAATTACGGTGTCTTTTCCATAACTTTAAATATTTACAAGCAACCCAGGAGAAAAATGTATTCTTCATTCCCTGTACATATTTCCTGTGTCTTGTATTATCACTTACTGAAGCTATTATGACACATTGCTATTTAGTATCTCTCAGGATCCACAGCTTTCAGACATCTCTGTCTTCTGTTCACCTATATCACAAATAAGGTGACATGTTTCTGTTTCCTTTTAAATATCGCCTGGGGATGTGTTAAATTTAGCTCTTGAATTTAATGGCAACCCAGAGAGGAGTTAAACCGCTGACCTCCTGCAGCAAGCAGTTATCAGTCATCTGGTGGTTTTGTGACTGTCGCAATGGTTTGGTGACCCAACTGCTTTTAAAGGAAACTGCTCTGGACTCTTCACTGATATGAATCAGAATGGACAAAAAGTAATTTCTTCTATCTACACCCTGGAATTTTAGAGGTTTATAAATGTGCTAACACTGCCACTCTCACTTGGTTTCTTAGGTGTCTAGATTTGGAATAATTTGTTTGCCAGAATCTATGTGACCATTTTAAAATTTAATTTAGAATTTTAGTAAAGTTTGAGGCGTAGATTGTAATTATTTCCATTGCTCCATTTCAAAAAATGTGTGTTCCTCGAATCTTAAATTCTTTTTATATATAGTTTTTCCATGTCCAGTTACTTTTCTTGTTGCTTGTACATCTTTTATTTTTTACATTCTAGAATGCCATTCAAATATAGTTTTTAAAACATTATGTACTTTTCTGTGAAATAATTTTTAAAAATTGTTTCCAAATAGAAATGGGGATAGAGACATGCCATAATATGTTAGGAATTTAGAAAGTTGATTCTAATAAATAAAAAAGTAGAAATGATGTAACATCTTAAAGATTTGAATAGTCAGAAAAAATTATGAAATGCTTCCTGAAATCAGGATCTGGTTTTTGTGTGCTGTAGATCATGTTTTACAGCTTTCTTCTGTAATCTTGAGTGGTGCAAGTTTATTGTCAAAACCTTATTTTATTTTTTTTTTAGTTTTATATTTGATTTTATTTTTCATTGCTGGCAATAAATTCTGTTGGGTTGGCTGCACTAATAATAATTTTTTGCGCTAATTCAACCTAAACCCCCTTGGATAACTGTGTCTTTTTTTCCTGATTTCTGTGATGTAGAGAGGTGTTTCCAGTAACTGAAAGAAGGCATAGATCAAATTCTACAACTTAAGGGAAAAAAAATATAAATATTTTGGAACAGATGTCTGGTTTACATAAAATTTGTGCATTTCCACAAGGAGGGCTACAAGGTAGTGCACCTTAGAAGATTTTTCTCTCTCAAAAAGTTTTCAGTTGTGAAACTTCTGACAAGATGCTGTTTTAGCCAGGGAGTGAGCAGGGGGTTCTAGACAATCTTTTTAAGTAACCAGAAGCCAGAGTTGTCCTCTGTTATTTGAAACAGCAAAATTAATATTGCTTTACAGATGATATATGTCTTGGCTTTACCGTGAATGCTGATCTGCTTTATATGTAGTAGCAAACCTGACAAAGCTACACAGAGTAATGAAAATGCATGGGATTAGGTTTAATCATCCTTTTGGACTCTCACTGTCTTGAAACAGTAACAACAGCAGCTAAACTTGCTCCAGACAAATAGGTCTGCTGCAAAGAATGACCTTGTCTTGGAAGTGACAGTTCATTCAGGATTGCTTGCTAGCCACAATTAGGCAAAATAACTGCTCTGGGGTAAGAGATATTTCCATGGAAGCTAAGATCAGCTTGTGACAAGCAGCAGGAAGGCACAGGGCTTTCAGCAGAGATAAAGGAATTTGGAAGGAATGCAGGTGCTGAGCTGGGTTTCAGTTTAGGTTTGGGCACAACCACAGTCGTGGACTTGGAATTATACATCTGAATAGTCTTCTTGCAAAATTCCAAGGAAGTGGACTGTCAGACACAATGGTACTTTTCAGTTCTGGCAACAATATAGTAAGTCTTAACAGTGTAGTTCCATGCAAACATTAAGCTAGCACAAGGTTACCCTGCTGCCAGACAAGCTGTCCTGCTCATCTGCCTTCTGCTGAGCTGGCAATCCTTTCCTGCTCCCACTCTGCTGCCCTCGTGCTGCCCCTTTCCTCTGCAGGCTGGGAGAACTAATCCCAACTAAAACTAGCCTGAGGGAAAAGGAGCGGGAATGAACAGTCGTGACTGTGATCGTGCCCCTCTCTGCCAGTATTAAGTGCTCATGGAATTATTATTTTCCCGAGTTTCTTTCCTTCTGTATGTCTCCGCAGATAATTATGTTCTCTTCTTCCCGAGATAGAGCCACACTAAAATCTCCTCAAGGGTACTCATCATCAACCAGCTACTATATTCTAGTGTCAGAGAAAGATTTGCTCTGGGACAGGTATTTTTTCTTAGAAAATGAAAGTAGCTGGAGCAGGTAATGGGTTGCAAATGACTCAATTAACTTGTCAGGTGTCAGGAGTTCAAGATGGTTGTCAGATCTAGTCACAATGACATTTCTGCCAGCTATGAAGACTTTCTGCCAATCCTGTGTTTCTAAAATCCTTAATTATATATTCTTATCGTCTAAAACTACCAGGATGATTTTTATTTTGCCCTCCGTCATTTTATCTCTTTTTACTTCTTTATCCTGTTTAGGTTGTCGTTTTCAGTTATTTGTCAGATCCAATATTGTCAGGATTTGTTAAAATTAACTCATAATTCATAAAACTAATTCAAATACCATTTTTATTGGCAAGAAGGCAGAATTAAGTGAACAATCTAGCAAGCAGCACTAAGACTTTAGCAGAAGCTTATTTTACTGTAGCCCAATGCCTACACTTAAAGGGGCTTTAATAGCATGCTACTTGACTTCAGGGATGCAGGGAAAATGGCAACGCTACTCTACCATGAGAAAACTATGAAAAACCAGTGTTAAAACAGCCTCCTAGTGAGAAACATTGAGTCAATGAACTTGGATATCTTCTAAAAGCATTTTTTGTGTTGAAAGAGGAGCCATATACTCCTGATGAATCATGCTGCATCTGTAGTATATCCACGTCCCAGTGTGTCACATCAATGGGGAATTCAAAGAGAACAAGAGACAAGTAAAAGCAAGGAGTAACAGTGTGATGGAATGTAAGTAACATTAGAGCCTCTCTCTTTTTTCCAACATTCTATTTAAGAGGTCTGTGCTTTGATGTATAATACAAAAGGGCACTAGTGGAGTGAAATGTGAAGGATGGGTAGGCGTTAGTGATGTGCAAAATAGCAAGCCTGCTTTTAAATGGTTTGGCAAAGACCTAGCTGTGAAAAATAAAGGCCTGTTGACAACTTGGAATCCCCTTAAGCCTGATGTCCCTTCTCCTTCAATAGTCTTAAAACAGAAATTGTGATATGCTTTTAGTTATGTGCATTTGCCTTCCTGTTATTGAAAATAAGTTAGGAAAAAAATGTATTAACTTACATAAGAAAAAGCAGAAGGAATCCTTTCAAGTGTTTTTCTATTTTTAAATAATGACGGTATTTTATTTCCACATGTACCCATTTTAAATAGAAGGGGATAGCAAATATTGAATATTTACTTTGATTTTGTTTTATTTTTGTTGCAATGTTTTGTCACAAACCAAGTTACTGTCTTTGCTGATGACCTCTTGCATTTCCTGGCACATGCTGTTTCTATTGCTTTAGCTTAAATTCTTGCATGTAGTTTATAGTGTCAGGTAGAAAATATTTTTAAGAAATACATACAATCATGTACTACTCAGTATTTTAAAAATGAAAGTACTAAACTGCTCTGCTACCTCAGTTTGTGCAATAAATATTCTGAAGTGGTTAGAAATATGTTTAAACGTTTGGATAGAAGGAAATGTTTTGTTATATTTTGATCGGAAAGTGTTCTTTGCATTTTTTTTATCTTCAAAATGGTACGACACAATGAACCACCCTAGTAGAGCAGTGCACCACTTTTGCAGAAGGAAAGCCTGAAATCTGCTAAAGTATTATGAGGGGAAGGAATGGACTCCTGGAAATTAATTCCCATCTCAAGGTCCGCTTGATGCAGTGCCCATCTTGCAGTTGCTTTTAACAAGGGGTGTAGTCCTATAGGCTAAGTGGTAAAGGTCTCTTCTACAGAGCAGACAACTACTGATGCATGGGATTTGCTACCATTAAAGATAATGAGATCATTTTTTCCTTAAAAAAAATAAACAAAACAGATTAAAAAAAAATACAAAAATACTCCTTCTTGCAGTTTTTATGCATGGGCACACATAAAGATAACCCCAATTATGAAAAGTGTGAATTTAAAGGGGCTTTGTTATGCCACATTTGTTACACACCCACTCTGTGGGGGCACACAGATGTAAAGTGATTTTCTTTCAGTTCAGCTTAGCTTGTGAGTTAGCTTTTTTCACAGAATCACGGAATGGTTGAGGTTGATAGGGAGTTCTGGAGGGCATCTGGTCCAACCCACCTAGAGCCTAGGACCGTGTCCAGATGACTATGAGAGGGAGACATGACGACATCCCTGGGCAGCCTGTGCCGGTGCTGTCATCCTCACAGTAAAAAAGTGTTTCTTGCTGTTCAGAGAGGACTTCCTGTGTCTCAGTTTCTGCCCATTGCCTCTGGTCCTGTCACAGGTTACCCTGGGAAGAGCCCAGCTCCATATTCTTTGCATTTTCCATTCAGATATCTTTGGCTGTAGCATTTACCACTTTAAGCCGGAAAATACCTGTTTTAAATTGCTTCCTTTGCATATATGCACTGTGATAATTTTTTAATTATGTATTCTGGGATTCACAGATCTCTCAATCAGTCTCTGTTCAGTGAGTAAATCTTGATTTAAGGTTACACGGTCACATCTACTGCTCTTTAGCTTTCAGATTTGATTTAATGGATACCTGGAACTGAAAGTTACAGAAATGCTAATGTGTAATTAAGGTGTGTATTCTCTGAGACATGCTTGGACACTGTTGGGTTCTTCTCCATATTGGAAATCCTAAATATTACTATAATGGAAATAATGACATGTTCTTCAAAAGGCTTCCTCATTTTTTTCTGGCTTTGGGATTAGCCATCTGGTCTTCAGTGAAGTGCTGACTTCAGCCAGGCTGTGAGAACAGTAGGAGAGTGCCATTCATATCTGAACTGAAACAATCACAATTACCTGTGTTGCTGATAATTCAGCAAATTTACCTCTCTGGTTTTCTCAGATTGGTGTTCAGTAATACAACGCTGAGACCTGTGGGCTCTGTAGGGCCTGTGATGATCCTTTGGGTTCATTCTGAGAGGAAGCACCATTTCAGGTACCTTTGTTTATCCACGTAACGTTTGAGGAGACCGCTCTGTCCTTGTTCTGGGCATGAGTGTAGCCCAACGGGATGAGCCTGGATGCTGTTTTCCCTGTTAGTGGAGCGGAGGAGATAATTTATCAGAGCAATGGAAGCCGTCTCAGAACTGCCCTGGCCTGAAGCCTGCTGGTTACACAATTGTGGCAGCTGACTAGGAGACAGCACTATTTTTGTCAATGTCTTAATTAGTCTATTTTTGTAACAGAGTCACTAAAAAACAGCCTATTGTTCATGAGGTCTTTTTTATTAAAAAAAATTGTCCTTACTGCTGACTTGTACGTGTTTATACAAATGTAGATGTTTTCTCTCCTAAAAGAGGAGTGGATAATCTTTGCAGAAGACATCGGTATACAGTCAACCATCATGTTATTGTCCAAGAAATGCAAGTGTAGGAGTTGTAGGTGATTGTTCTGGTTGTTTGGAATGGTGCTATGACAACTCTGGGGCTTGCTGGTAGACAAAATTTCCTCTCTAAGGCAACCAGACTGTCAATAATGTATTCGATCCTTGTGTTCCATCTTTTGGGGAGTTAACCTGTGGAAATTTAAGTATTTTGGATATTGTTCTTCAGTCTTTGCAGTGAGCAGAGTAAAAACAGGAAATTCAGTTTAAGTATATAGCAGCTGAGGACCCAGAAGGCCTCTCAGGCTCTTGGATATCCTGTTACATCTTTCAGATGATACGTTGATCCTCTTTTTTATGGATAAAGAGTGCTATAATCAAATACAGATGTTATTGACCACTGGATTTAGGAGCAGTACACCCACATACTGTCCAAGTGTGCTGATTGAGGTAGTTTTTCAAGGTTCCAGTACACAATCCAGAACTAAAGAACCTGTAAAGACCTTTCTAGCAAATGAAGATGATGGTGTTAAATGACATGTGGCAAACATGCCTTCAGCATCCTTTTTTCTAGAAGAAAAGATGTGTGCAGCAGATGCATTGCCACCTGGCAATTTAAGAACTTACTGTGGTGACTGGTGAAGGTTTATTTAGGGTGTAAATATTTTTGAATAACCTTGGATTCATTAAGCATTTATTTCTCTCGAAATTTCCAGAGCAGTTAACTTCATCTCTTTATTTATTTATATATTAATTTTTGCTCTTGGCATGGAAATGTAATTGAATCTATGGGATCTGACTTCTTGCTCACTAGGAAATATACAAACTAATTAAATCGAGGTAAGCTTTAAAAATTTAGTTTACAAAAAAAGTCACTCGGAACTATTTTGTTTCAAAAGTATCCTTTCATGCCAAGATGACTGGAAAATGTATAGTGCAAATTCAGTTTAAACACAGAAGCCCATGATAAGATGCTTTCTGACTTGTGCTCTAAGTATGTATATTATTTATCATCCTCAGTGTTTTATTTCTTCTGTTCTTAGCATGTGGATTTGTTTCATTGAATATTTAGGAATATTTAGGAGCAAAGTGTCCAAGGTAATAAAAATATCTTAATTTTTATTTTAGAAATCAACCTTTGCATGAGAAGAATTATAAGATGCAAGGAATGCCCAATACAAAATTGCTTGCATTTTCATTATGTGTTTATGAAGAAAAGAATTACTAGAAATATGAGTTTAGGTAAAATCTTGTGGTTTTCTGTTTTGTGTTTGTCTCTGCATAGATGATGTGTGCCATGAAATGCAACTTGTGTGTGGGGAAGTCTGAAGGTCATATAGCTGTAGGATGGAGACCATATCTTCAATACAGGATTTTAACTGAGTTATGTCTATTTTTCTTTTCATTCAATAAGAAGTAAAAGCAAATTAATTTTGTAAACATTTCTTAAAAATAATAATCTGCTGTAACGCTTGAGCTTCTTACACATTGACAGTTTGATTCCTAGTTTCAGATTTCTGGGCGCTGTAATTTAGCACTCCAGACTCCTTTTTTGATTTGCTAATTTTTACTTTACCACCACCTTTTCTACTTTGGCTTCTGATCACTTGTACGCTGTTATTACCGATAGGGAAGTTTGTGTTCTTCTCTTTCTGTAAAGCAAGGTTCCCTCACGGTCTGTTTTGTTTCCTGTATGATGGCTGTCACCTTGAGTTTGCTCATGCTGTGTTTTCTGTTCCATTTCTTGTTTGTGGAGTGTCAGGAGCTTGGTCTTGTTATCCTAGTGGGGATCTGTGCTGCTGATTAATAGCACAAGTAGCTAAAAATAGGTGGAGTTCAAGTAGGCTGTATTTGCTGATAATAAACTTTCATACCTTTTACCCAGTGTTCTCAAACATAATTCTAGTCAGGTGGCAAAATGACCACTAATACTCACAAAATGAACGAACCGTTACTTCATTTGCTTCAAGTCATCCTCTGCAGAATGAAAATTTCTTGTGTGTGTCACAGGGAAGGCACAAACATGTTAATCGGTTTAAATGTTATCTCCTGTTATTTTTCTGCCATCAGTGAGAGGTTTCTGCTGAGGGAAGCTGCGGTAAGTGCTGTCAAGAGCACCGGTTGCAAACATCTTTTATTCCTTTCCAAAGTGGGAGACTTGCTTGCTTTGGAATTCTCAATTCTGCATTTGGAATTCTCAATTCTGTTGAGCAAGTGGCTGTGCAATGAAAACAGCAGTCTTTTTTTGTTGTTGTTGATGCTTAACTGGAAATATACATTCTGATACTTATTTGTTTTTTTTTTCTGAATCCATATGGAAGCTGTAATTATTCTTGCAATGAAGTTTATGGTTATGGTTGTCATTAACTGTCGTGCCAAATATAAGCAACTGCGGGCAACTATCATACCCCTTGGCATTTTCCTTCAGTACTACTATGGTTAGGTGCACTCTGCTGTTTTGTGGGATAAATTGTCTTTCCAAAAACTGATAGACCTCTAGTGAATAATTATAGATATTACATGTTATGCTTTAGACATAAACCAGCAATATTAATTAATCCTCAGGTGCATTGAAAAGATTCTATTCACATAAAGCTTGTGAAGCGATGCAGAAGAAAACTGAAGGCTTTTCTAGGAGAGCAGGTGGCACAGGTTACGTAGCGGGTATGAAAAGTTTCTGTTCTTGCCTCCTTTTATCACATGCTAATACCTTCACAAAAGCTTCATCTCTAGAGCTTAAACTTCCCAAGTTTAGTTCTTCCCAGAAGATTTGTGTGCTTTGGAAGACTGTGGCAAGTCCTTTCAAATGTTTTAATTAGATGTATATGTTCATATATTTGCCCACTGGAAAGGAAAAGTCAGAAATCGTACAGTAAATCAAAGCGCAGTAAAAAAAGAACCATAGATTTTGTGTTTCCCTTTGGATACACATTAGTGCTTGGATAAATTAAATAATAAAATTCCTTTTTTTAAAATGCTGGAGTTGAAAATACTGCTTCGTGCATAAATGAAGGAAATTTCATTAGCATGAAAAGCTCTGTTAGTTGGATATAATCTGTGCATGTTTGCATAACTTTCCTCATGTGAACATAAAATACCCTGCCTGCCTAAATCTTCGTGGCGTTTAGATCCCAGAAATCTATCTCTGGAATTACTGAAAGTAAAAATTGCAGTTCAAAGGTAGAAAGATTAAATATACTGAAACCTGATTTCCAGCCTAGCCCAAATTCTAGTATTTGAATCTTTTAAACCTTAGGAACTATTTTATGACTGAAGAATAAGAACATGGTATTATCTTCACTTTACTGGTGATCTAATTGGATGATAAGGAAGGTGGTAATGCTTTCTGGCCTGTGAAGTAGTTTATCTTCTCCCAGTAGCCTAAAAAAAGTAATAATTGTTTAACTATTATATGTGAGAAAGGTAATGTACTGAGAAAGCAAAACAGGGAAGCATTTTGGTCTAACAGTGTTGTATCAGATACTAGGAACTAGAAGGCCTAGTGGATTAAAATAGAAGAAGAAAAAACCGGTCACCCACTCCGATATTTAAAAAAGACAGAACAAAATGAAAAAAACTTTAGCTTTTTCTGTTCTTCTGGAGTATTTTATGCCATCTGCCCAGACTGTAAGATCTTTAAGGCAAAAAGATACACAAGTGGCACATCGAGCACTGCTAGGACTGCTAATTGGTTACTTTTCCCAACATCTGGCACACATTATAGAACACATTTTCTTCTGCCTGTTAAAAGTAGATAATATTTATTTACCTGCCTGTCACTAGGGCTTGGAGGAGTCTCATGGAAGCCAAAAGAATCAATGAGCTATGAAGGGGAACTGATACTTCTCAGACATCCCAGTCCAGATACAGCCTCTCACTCTAGGTTTTTAAACAGTGTGTGGCCTCACACTGGAAAGGTTTTCTGATGCTCTCTCCCTGAACATCTGCTGATGGCCACTTTCAGAGCCTGCATCCAGATCCGGACAGAGCTCCCCTGGTGCAAATGGCCAGCCTGATATTCCTAAAATTTGCGTGCTATTGTGGGATGCATGGAGTTTCATGCTGGCGATTTTACTGTGCTAGTGCTGCCCACCTCGGTTGCCCAAATGGCAGCTGTCATAAAAGTGGAAAAAAAACCATTCCATCTTCTGTTGCCTGTGTTTCCTTCTAATGAGCTGAGGAGATAGAAAAGAGCCCTTGGAGTATGGAAATTGAAAAGTTCTCGGCTGGAATTGGTCAGTAGTGCTGCCTTCTGCAGAGCAGAAGAAGAGGAAACAAAATGGGAGCAGAAAGTTCAGCGTGTGGGGATCGCATATACAGAGTTAAGCTTGAACTGGGTCACACAATAGGCATTTATTCTTTTTCCCTCTCTCATTATTTCTCCTGGCTTTGACTCATTTCCATTAAAAATGAAACTTTTTCATCATAAATTAGTCATTCACCGATGTTTGAAGTATTGGCCCCAGGTGAACTAGCCTACTACAGTAAAGTACAATTCAGACGCTGTGTAGCCTTTCTTTGTGAACTGGGCAAATGAGCTTGGACACAGTCTCTGCTTCTTTGTGCCTGGATTCCAGCTGCTGTAACTAGTTATGGAGGGCTCATGCGTTGCTGTTCTCTGTAAGGACCCTACTGCGGAAAGTAACCTGCTGGTGCTGTTCCTTACATCTTTCTGACTGCACGAAACATCCAGATCCTATCTAGCCATATTTATCTGTATGAAGCTGCAGAAGCTATAAAGTCATCCCACGGTGTTTTAGCATATGTTGAAATACTGTCAAACTCCTACAGTACTTGAAATAGACTTGAAATAGCCTTACATTTTTGCTCCTTCTCACTTTTTCTGTAGAGATCATTCAGGGATTCAGATGTAGCAGGGCACAGAAATAGGGAATGGATCTCTCACTTGTCAAACTAAAAATTAACCTTCTGAACTAAGTTTTAGATAGCTAGAATCTTTAGTTTCAAGCCTACTTTCTATCTTACACAGTATTAGAGCTTCTTATTGTTCTGTGCAAAATACGTAGTTTAAAAAAGTGATACCCAAGTTTATCTGTTGAAAAGAGAAATGTCTAGAAATTTTGTATGAATGAGATCGCGTCATTTTTTAAGCTTGATTGTTACCAGCATAGATGATTGTCTAAAAATATGCTATTTTTTACTCTATCGTAACTATTCCCTGTGTCTGGTGATGAAACGTTATGTTCTGATCATTCATATAAATCTACAAAATAACATTCTCCAAGCCAGTTGCAACAAGTCAGAGTTTGCCATTAATTTTAAGGTGGCAAAATTTCACTGCTACATTTATGGTTAAAACAGCTTTAGCGATGGGAGGAAGACTGACTACCAGTGCCTTTCCGTAAACAACTATGAAGCCATCCATCCTGGGTCGAGGGTGGTGGCTGCTGTCCTGCTTGAATTTTGTACTTCAATTATTTTATCTTTTGTGTGTGTGTGATGACAGTCTTCCTTACATACTGGTTTATTACCCCATGATTAAATAGTAGTACAAGGAAGACTAAAGTGTTAATTTCCTTTTCTTTAAGCAGGCAGCGCAAAGTAGGATAAACCCAGTTAAAACAATTTCAGCTCCGATATTGACTGCAGAAGTACAGAATGAGATCCTACCTTAACAGTGAGTTGAAAGGAGCAAAAAGAAAGTTAAAGTCTCCAAATCATTTCACAGATGAACATTTTAAATTTGACAGATGAATGTTTATAGGATCAAAAGTGTAAGTGTTTCCAGAGGTACTGTTAGTGTTGTGTTATTTTTTTAAACTGCCTTTTGTTCAGGTATACATAACACATGCAACAACAACAAAATTAAAATAATCCTAAATGCATAGGCTAGAGACAGACCTGTGAGGAATGTTCTGGACTTTTTCATGTAGGCAATTATTATTTGCAACCATTCCTGGCTATGTTCAGTGGATGATTTTTGGGCTGCAGCTGGCTTGCTGAATATTCATCATGAAATGCTTGTATTTAAAAATAAACATTTTTTATCACACAAACTTGTCTTTCACTATGTGCCAGTGACCTGCCATGGTGACTGCATCTCTGAGCGGTAGGTATCCATGGAAAATCTTCATGTTTTAGACTTCTTTTTCTAAGAATATTCAACAGTATTTAGGTAATTTCAAGTATTTTTAGGGATGGATCCTAAAAATATAATGCAAAGTTATTTAGGTGTTTCATACCTTCTCCCTTAAAAGCCATGGTGGGCCTACTTTCTCTTCTGCTCCACCTCCATCTCTACCATAACACTTCCAGGCAAAATTTTCAGTGTGGAGTTATTTCTGATTCATAGGGTTTGTTATAAATAACACAAGGCATTCTGTGGGACTTGAGCAAAATATAGGGAAGGCAAAGCCTATTTGTCCTTTTTCAAGTAGAAAGAAAGGTTAATTCACTTTTCTGTTCCTATTTTAGTTGAGGAACAATGTCTCCTCTGTAATGTAGCAAAAACACTTTGCTAGTCTGCTTTAACTCCTATTCCTGTCCTGAACATTTAGGATCCAGACCTGTTATTTCAAAAATCAGTGAAGGCTTGTCAATGTCTATACTAGGAACAAGATATTCCCTTGATGACTGTTGCACTCTGTATTGTGAAAATACGACCACCTGCAACACTGGAAAATGAGGCATATCAGAGCAGGCAAGCCAAGGTTAAAATGTCAGCAAAAATAGTATCAAGTAGAGACATTCAACAAGCCTCAAAACCTCATGAAGAAGTTAAATACAATGTACTGTGCCTCCTTTTTAGTTCTTCCATCCTCTTCCTTGTATCTTCTGAATCTGTATATTTCAAAGGTACTCAGATGACTGAGTCTCAACAAAATTACCAGTTTTGAAGAACTATACTTTTGTTTTCTGACATCTGAAAGGAGATAATAGAGGGGTAATTGTAGTGCTTAGGCAGTCGACATTTACTTCTGACATCACTACGGAGAAACCTGCAGAACCATTTGGAAGAAATAAGACTTTTATGGCATGGCTTGTCTAAGTTATTGTAGAAAATGAGGCTGGATTCTGTTGCCTAAAGAAGGGTACCTTGCATTGTTTGGGGTGTTGTCATATTCAGCCTAAACCCCCACTGGCACTGCAGAAAGGACTGACTCTCCCACAGGTCCTGTGCCGTATCTCTCAGTGCTGTGTGGATGTCTTCATCTGAGATATCTCAGGGGGCACTACATGCCAATGTTTTGGCAACAAATTGCATCCCTATTTTAATGTATAATAATAACAACAACAACAAAATTCCTATACATACAGTACACATTTAACGTGTATTCATACATGCGTAATACAGATATATACATGTAGTTTTCCAGGATAATCACCGGTTCTGTTCTGCAAAGTAGATGGCACTGGCTGAAAGTAGGGGAACTAACGTGTAGCAGCTAGTAAGATTAGCACTCATCTTTGAGCTGTAATTGCAATTGTGTGCTTAGTGCTTTTTATCTGCCATGCTTCCTGCTGATGCTTCTCGAGCGAAAACATAATGTACCTTACTGTTCTTAAAAAAAGGGAAGGTGGAAACTAAGCAGAAAATAACAAGAAAAAAAAGGAAAGTACTTTTACCTTCCCTTCATCATAAAGGTAAAAACACACAGGAGAAAAATAGCTTCCATATTTTTAGGCATTTGTGAGTCATCTTAAATCCTTTAGGATATTTTAGTAAAAATTACACCAAAAAAGCTTTTATGAAATAATGAGCTAGTAAGTTTTTCCTTCTGATATATTTCACTTTAAAAAAATATAAAAAAAAATTCTTCAGGGTATAGAATCAGTTATCCATTGGGGAATGTAAATCTTGTGAAGTGAGTAGATTGTAAAGGGAAAGAAGACCGGGTAATCTTTTCTGAGGCTGGCTGTTAGCATTCTGTACTGCCAGACTAGAAGAAGCAATAAAGGTGTTCACACACCTGGAGGGGATAGTCCATGGCCTAAACTCACTCTCCTGCTCATAACGTCCTTACTGGTTAACTCTACGGACCATAAGATTAGGCAGGCTGTGGAGGCGTGGTGGAGATCTCAGAAGAGAACAAATTGTTGAAGAACAACAAGGGAATTGCACTGCTAGAGAAGGTTTTATTGACAGTGAAGATAAAGGCTTGGGAGTTCTGGAGTAATAAAAGGCTCTAATACCCAGTTTTTTTGAAAGTGTGCAGACACTTTCCTATCTCTTTGTAAATAAAGCGTTACGACTAAAAGCAAGAAAAGTTATATTTCTGTTCTACCTTTAACCCAGCATTACATAAATTGCATGCTGTTGTGTCATCAGAGGTCAATGGACATTGCTGCTGAGTATAGTCAAAGTAAGGATTTTCTGGGAGGTATGGAGGATTGCAGGGACGTTCACATACTGTCGGCCACGGGCAACCCTCTCCCATCTCATCCCATCATAGTTGTGCCCTGTCCTCTCGCTCTTTTTAAGTGGGGAAGATGAAGAGCTGCTACTCTCATATAATACTCCAGCAGACTTGGGCCACTCTGAGGACAGCTTTTTCATTTAATCTACATACATTAAAGTCATGTTTTTAGCTATGTAAAATTGTGTAAACTGTTTGTGGTGATTACACAGGAAGTGCTGCAAAGTATTCTGTGTTTTAGTTGTTCTGGCATTGCATTAATAGCTGAAGAGAAGTTGAGTTGATGGACAAGACCTCTTAGCTGTAGAGATCCTGAGGCTATCCTGAGCAAAGTTCCAGCCAAGAGTCTGCCAGTGCACGTTTTTCAACAGCAGAATAACAATAAACTCATATTCTGCAAACTCCATGTGCTTTTTTTCAATGTGCCCCTCAGTGAAAATGTTCCAGGAAATTATACAAAGTGAGGAAAACTGCAGATACGAGGATTGTTGTGTTGGTCCTTGACCTGATGTTCGTCAACTGTCTGCAGGAAACTGAAGCCACCTTCCCAAAAAGGCTAGTACTTGATGTGAATTTGATAGTTTAACTTTGTTCTCAGCAAAGATAAATGGAGAGAAGTAGCTGTGCATTGTTTCCTTCCACAGACTGGCGTGTGATAATACATCGCTCTTCCATTTTTTGACAATACCTTCTATGAAACAAGTTCAGAGCTTTCAGAAATTCTTGTCTCAATCTTATGTTGGTTTTAAAGAACACTTCAAATGAGGTTGCACTGTAAAAAAAAAAAGAAATCATTTCCTCATTTGGGCGTAATTTTAATATTCTTGTTCCTCTATTTCTGCTGCACAATGTATTGTTTGTACAACAGAGGATAAAGGTCACAAAGCTTTGTTTTGTTTAGATGATTTATTTGTTGGGGTTTTGTGCTATTATTTTATGAGTCTTATAAGTAGAAATTTTTATAAATACTAATTGATGTACATAACATTGCATACGCATTGTTCGTTGCTGTCTGCAGAGTATTAAATTCAGAAACAACACAGGATTAGATTTGTAAGATATGCATCAAATATAAAATTGCCAAGAATACTTTTAAGGATTATGGTTTAGTGATTTGGCTGAAGTTCAAATCCTGAAGGGAAAAGAAATAGATTTTGAATAATACTGGTTCATTAAAATAATTTAAGAATTCTTAAGAAGGCTCCCATATGAGGTGCCAGACTGATTCTAAACCTCATTGAATATCATGTCTCACAGAATTATGCAAATGCCAGTCAACTTACAGTCAACTATAGACTGAAGACTCATGTCTGGAACTTCATGTAAGATTATCACCAAGCATTTTTGGAGGAAAAAAAATAAAATCCACTCTTGAATTAATGAAACTTTGGAATAGGCTTGCAAACTATCAATGGGAGTATTGTAAAACAACTGCTATTCTCAGGATGCCTGCAAAACATGAGAGACCCCCTCTGCTAAACTCTGAAATCCTAAGGCAGCGCTTCTCTGAAGTCCATGGAACATGCTGTGAGGAAAATTCAGGTCTGTTCTTATCTCTGCCACTGGCTTATCTCTGTACATTGCAGTTTTTATCACTTTTAACTCATCATGCATTATAGAGATTTCTGTGAAGGTTATTCTCCTTCACTTCCTTTCTCTCCTTTATTTACCCAATTTTTTGTACGTTCTTTTTCTTCACTTATTGCTTAGTGAAGTGTTTATTATTTCCTCTATAAACCATTAGTAAATACCTATACAAACTACTAAAGGCATCCAAGCTCCAGATTTTTTCCCTAAATAAGTTAATTTTCTCAAGGGCAGTTTTTCCTTGGTGTTTAAAGAACTTTAACAGTCAGATGAGTTTACAGAGTCTGAGAGGTTTAGGCTTCTAATGATCTTTTTTTTTTTTTTTTTCTAGAGAGAGAAAAATTGTCTTTTGTGTACTTTTTAAGACAGGACCAGAATATGAATTTTGCTGCTACTCCACATGCATCATATTTTTCATGTTTCAGAATTATCTCTAATTTTCCTGGCTTCCTCCCCAAATTGCTTTAATCATTAGTCTTTTTCTTAACTACTTCTCTGATAGGTGTCATTATGGTGCCTGCCTCTCAACAGCCAGCCTGGGGAAAAAAGACATCTCAGTGGTATCACAGGGCAGGCAGAGCTACTTCAGGGAGACAACAGCATAGTGTATTCTGGGACAGCTGGCTCTAATGCCAGCCTCAGATACATCAGGGTGAGTCAGGAGTAATTAGAACACATTCACTGGTCAAAATCAGGACCATTCACTCGCAATTCTAGATTTTCTTTGAAATTGGTGTAATTTCACAAAAGTAAGTAGGAGCGGATCATTTCACTCTGTAATGATTTTAAACTACTGCCTGGAACGAGTCTTGAGTCAATACAAGATAGATTTAATTTTTTTTCGGCGTTAACAAAGGATTGTCCCAAGCCTGTCCCTTAACATCCATCCCAGACAGGAAAGTGGAGTGATGCCCATGTATGCAGTTACATACGCTACAAGTCCAACAGGACCTGAGCAAAGCCACAAGGTGCTGCACATTGATTATATGTCAAGAGATAATTTTTTTTTTTTGGAACAGTCGACTTCTTGGTAGCTTAGAAAAAATGTATAGTACATAAATATTTATAAAATTCTTTCATTTTTCTGTGGAAGGCGAAAAGTTTTAAGCATCTTTACTAAGTACTGTTAACTTTGATGTGCTATTAATATCCTTGTATGACTTGTATCTCATAACTCTGGCCCATACTAGAGAATGCTGCAGCTTCATTTGCAATTCAGATTCCCAGGGTAAATTATATAGATAAATCTTAGTGCTACAGTCCATTGAATTTTACCTAATATTATTCTTTTTCCTTCAAGAACTTTAAGACTGGCTGCATTGACTTCCATTATTTCTCTCCAACATGTTAATAATTACTCTGGACTTTTAAAACTCTTTATTAAAGAAATTACCAAGTGTGTATAATAGTGCCTTTTTCATGACATGAACTTAGGTGATTTCAGTACTCTAAATAGACATTATAATGTGATTCAAAATTGCATGATAAACGTATAAAGCTGCTTTTCCAAATACACAATGATAGCAATGTTAAGTGTTTTCAATATCTGGTGGCCTCAACATGGATACACAGAAACAGACAGATATATGGTACTGGTTTGGTCCTGTCTACCTATTTGGAGCTCTTCTGTTGAGCATAGCTCCCAACCCACGTGTGCTGTTGTCTAGATGAGAATTACTTTTCTGCAATAAATGGCTGCAGACTATCCCCTTGCTCTTCATAGTCCACTGAGTTTAAGATTCTTTATTTCCTTCCCGAGTTGTTTTTGCCAAGTCCCCGTGATAATTTACGCAGCTCAAATTAACTGTGAAAGAGAGATGGAGCAAAAAGGAGAGTGATTTTCTAGGAGGAATGAGGAAGGAAAAAGAAGGGGTTACACATGACACAGGTACTGGCCATACTGCAGCTGTGGGCACAGGCATCATTGCTGTACTATTTTCTAAATGAAACAGAACAGAAAAGCCCATCATTCCAAAAAGGTCTTCTGCAACGAATTGTTTCTGCCTTTGAAGTCTGCTCAAGACACTGTTCGGAGAAGCATGTTACCCCGGAACATTGGGTAATTACTTACTTCTGGAGGCAGTATAACTGGATGAGAATTGCTGTGAATTCTGGTTAAGGTTTTTCAAGCACCAGGCAGATACTCATTAAGATTTTATGTCAAATAATGAAAGCAAAACTATAGTGCTTGTTATACGAAAATGATATACATATCTCTTTTCTTGTCTTAGATTATGTGAATAAGCAGGAATTTTCCCAAAACATGAGACACAACTTTAAAGAACTATTTTTTAAAAGAACTGTCACTGAATACGCATCTTAGAAACTGATTAGCTTCAGATGATGGGATATGAGCTTCTTTATCACCTAACTGTTTTAGAAAATTTTATCTGAAAGAATTATCTTCCAAAGCACATAGCCCTCAGACACATAGTTCCTATTTCCTCTAGCTAATGGCTCGTTACTTCTTTGACCCAGCTTGTCTTAATTCTGACTGTGGAAGAAGGCTAGAACTGTGTTATAATTAGGACTTAGAATTCACTCCATCCTGCGATTTTGTAAAACAAGTATACAGGAACAGACTGACAGTTACTGATGGCTGAAATGAGGTTGACAGACGTAATGATGACAGTGGTTCTTTCACAGAATAAACATGACAGAGGCCACCGAATGGCAATGGTTGCTGGTCTGTGTGCTTTGCTGGTAACATCATACTCTGCTGTATATAAGCCTCAGCTTTTACTATCTTATGGATATGGGAAATGCCAGAAGGCCTTGCTGCCCACAGATTTTAGGGGGAAGGATACTGGACAGGCAATAGCAGGGGGGAAAAAATCAAGCTCCTTGTTGATGTATGTAAATGGCACAGTGCATTTATTAATTTTGGGTCAATGGTGTTCAGCCCTCAAATTCTCTGCTAAATGCAAAAAAAGTTTTGCTTGGGTCACAGCTGTGAGCTTAGTGGGTGCTGAGTG
The DNA here is from genome assembly GCA_013400375.1 of Thinocorus orbignyianus. NCBI lineage: Eukaryota > Metazoa > Chordata > Aves > Ciconiiformes > Thinocoridae > Thinocorus > Thinocorus orbignyianus. The sequence goes on along the minus strand of VXBW01005821.1, from coordinate 1,693,275 downwards.
ATTTCAGTTTACTGCCCAGTAAGGAAATTGGTTTTAGCAACTGGTGACCAGTAGAAGGCATCAATTGAATGGAAAATATTAAAAGCCTGCTTTGGATCTTTATGATAATTTATGTACAACTTGTGAGCACTTCAATTCACATCTACTAATTTTGAATAAACATATTATACATTTTATAATGTAGAGATCCTAATTTCATCCTAATATGGGTTCCTGCCATGGCAAAGATCTTTTGTTTGAGGCTGATTTACTTGAACAAAATCACATTTGACCCCTTTGCCACAGTTAATGGTGTGTGTAAAAGGTTTTGGGTTTGAACCTACAATGTAATAATTTTAACATTACTTTTTAAACGATCTTCTATTTTTTTTTTCTCCAATAATGGGTTTACCTGCCATTTTTTTTTTATTTTTATTTAAACAGAGGGCAATTTAGCATTCAATATTACTAAATATTAGTAGAGCTACTTGTTTGACAGAAGTATTATACCTGTGTTCCCCACTTGCAGAAATTATCTGAGCTAGTGGTGGTCTCTGCCAAAGACACAGAGTTGGGAAATGTAGCATTGAGAGAACTGTAATTTTTCAGGGCAGACAACACAAGTTCTTCTAATATTCACTGTGAAAAAAATGACAAAAAGGTACACCAAAACACACATTGACTGTATCAGCCCATGAAATGCCATGTTCTTTCTGAGCCCTGGGCAAATGGAAATGCTTGGAGTTTTCCAGTGATGGCCTTTCCCTGTCTCTTTCTCTCATGAACTATTATTACCGCTCACATCTTCAATTATCCTTAGTAGTGACCTTTTTTCAGTGCTCCCCAGAAGAAAAGCCCTACATCATTGCAATCATGGCATTAGTAATCAGAAAAGTTAATAGTATTTTCACCATAAAGCAATTCCTTTCTTTAGTGGTAGACAGGCTCACGACTAATTACATGCAAACGAAAAGATGTATTCACTACTATTTTTTTTTCTAAATGCAGAAAGGACAAAGTATCCCCCTTACGTAGTGAGAAATAGTATCATACATCACAGCATTTTTGTACTATTTTGCCTATTTAGTGCATCAATCCATACATGTAGAAGGACAAGTGATAGAAAGAAGGTAATTGAAGGACTAATATGTACCATGATTGAGGCTTCAGGGGCAAATCTTGGCTATAAGTTTAGTACTAACGTATTCCCTTTTAAATGAAAATTATCCCATGGTGAATTATTCTCGCTAGGGTCATATTTCAAAATACAAAATCAGTGTGTATGAAAAGTTATGGAAAGAAGGAGTAATTCTGAGATGTGGAAGTGTTAACGCCGTACGGTAACGCTTATGGGAAATCTTTCCTTACTTTACTTTCGAAACTTTTCATGTAAGAGATTGCACAGTCCTTCGGTTAACCACTGCAGGGATTTCTTTTGTCATCTTTATGACTGTTAATTTGGATTACAGTAAGGCCTGGATTCCTCGCCAGGGATCAGTGCTTCATTGTACTAGGCTTTGTACAAGCACAAAATGAAAATAAATAAATAAATAAATCTGCTCTCAAGAGCTTCCAGTGTTACAAAAACATCAGGCACCTCTTACATTCAAAAAACATAAAAGGTGGAGTAAAGGAAGAAGATGAAAGCTCAGTACTTACTATGCTGTCACATACTTTTCTCACTTTCTGTCTTGGGAGAAGAACCCCTTTAGTATTATGTACTCCTTTAATGCTGTTTTTGACCACGTTGATTTACTTTTCTTTCCTATTTAAATTACTATTCTAAGCAGTTGTTAATAAACCATCACCAGCTCTGATGTCTTGATAAAATGCCTTTCTCACTAAGTAATATTCTGGATATGCTGAGAACCTGAGGAGAAAGAGAGGACGTGGCTGAAGCTACACTCCACTCCTGAAAAGCTTGGAATAAAGAGATCAAGAAGGAGCAAATTCTGTCCCTCTCTTCCCTCTGTCTCTTTACCTCTCTCCTGTTCATCACACCAGAAGGGAGGTAGATGAGGAATGACTGAGCATGCTAGAAGAAGGGAAGTGGAGCACAGCCATGGTAAAGGATGAGACTGGAGATCCAGAAGTTGCCAGCAAGCAATAATGATAAAAAGGTGACAGACGTGCCGTTTACCTGCATGAGTGGAAGGAGAGGGCATGGGCAGGATGGGCAGTGCCCAAGTGCAGCACGTGCTTGGAGGGAAGGGGAGACTGCATTCTGGTGGTGGAACAATGGTTTCTTGGGGAGCAGAAGAGAATAGGTAGGAGCTAGAAAAAAATACTTCTCAGAAGGATAATGGAGGAGTTTGGAACAGAAAAAAATGCAAAGAACAAAGGGGATAAAAATGAAAATTTAAAAACTATGGCCACGGAATATCAAAATTTATTATCAAAGTGAATGCCAAAGTAAAGAAACAGTAGTTGATTTTTCATATGCAATTGATGGGTTCTGAGTAATGAGTAATTCTTATATTACACACGTTATGTACACCTACAGCAGCTACGTAACCACAGAGTTTGGGAAGCTGAGAGGGGCTCTGCAATCAGCTTAAAGTACATTTTTTTCCAGTCATTCTTGCAATTCTGTGTAATTTTAGACTTGCAAAGCACACATGTATGGCAGACAGATGAGGATGTGTTGGGTAGATCACAGCTTTAGCAGACTGAGCAAAATTTTCTCTCACCTCTATTAGTGAGAGGAATATATCTCTCTCAATGAGATGACTTCTCCATTCAGTTTTCTGCACAAAAATCACGTTTAACTCCTCCTACCAATCAGTTTGTCATGTCATTCCTTATGGTTGTTATGCACCACCTTATTCTTAGTATAGGAAAATAAACGTGCTCTCTCCAGTTAGAATCATTCCCAGCTGGTGCAAAAGACCAAATGAGGCCCATCAGACATGCCCAGTGTTGGCTTACCCAGGTGTTCCTTTTTTGCTTCTCTAATTAGCAGAGTCCAGTAGAACTTACTCTTCAAGCTGTCCTTGCCAGATTGCAACTAAATATGAAAGAAGCAGGTAAACACAGAGTTAGTTTCCTTTGTAGATTATTTAAAATGCTAATGAGTGTTGCTATATTTTGGTTAAAAAAAAAAAAAAAAAGCATAATGGCTGAGGCTTTGTGATGAGATGAGGGTATTGAGGTCTGTAAGTGTGAAGAGGGAGGAGGTGCTCACCTGGCAGTTGAACGAAGAGCATGAAGGGAAGAGGCAGAAAATTCTCAACAGCAGAAAGGATTTAGGAGGTTTGTATTTTCCCAGTTTTTGATTGATAACTAGAGAAGAAACTGGCTGTTCTTGCCTATTTATTGTTTTCTTGTTTTGATTATTATAAAGCAAATCTTTTTATGAAGAGGGGCTATGGTATGGTTTCTGTCTTAGCTAATAAAAATGCTTACAGGTTTTTTGGGTGTTTTTGGAAGAGGTGTTTAATGTAATGTCCTCATGGGTTGGTTAACTGGGAAAAAGGACAGGGAAATAAACTTTAATATAGTCTATTTGATCAGTGGATTTTTAAAAACTGTTTTCCTGAGATGTGAACAGCTGCAATTTTTTCTAGATGGAGTTCAAGTGATTTTAGCTGGTGTTGTACCCTTCAGAGGTGTGTCTTATAAATCCAAATAAACAGTGTATTCCAGTGTGATTTAAACCTCCCTACTTTGTCTTTAGGAAAGCAGAACTGCTGTATACCGAATGAAAAGGGAATAGTTTTATTAGTGTCTCACAAAGAGAATATCTTGATCAAGAGAATAACACTTTTAGGTCCTCTGCGTGCAACAGTATTTTCTAATTATGTTTGCTGACTGAGAACCAAAACTGGAGATGTAGGGTAGAGGGAGAGGAAAGGGAGGAAGAAGATTTTGCGAGGCTCTGTGGAATCTTTTTTCCTGGCTAGTTACAGAAGAATACATGAAGTAAATGTATTGCTAAGTATAACATAGATATCTGCCCTTATTTTATGCAGTCATAAGGCTAAAAAACATTGAGAAAACGTGTGGGTTTATATGAGTGGGTTCAGTACAAGAGGTCCTCGCCCTTGACACAAGTTAGTAGAATTGCAGGCTACTAAAGGCTGTGCTTGGAAGCAAGGATGAAACTGGGTATTTCTTTAGTTATTCTTCTTGACTTCCCTCTGAAAGACCTACTTACTTTGGTGTATGGAAGTTCACTACACTGGTTTATATCACATGGTCAGCCACGGCTTTTCTTACCTCTATTGAGCTTCACTCATGTAAACTCCTCTGGAATTCACTGTGGTGAATTATCAAGAAGATATAAGGGCATGATTTATGTCAGTAGAAGTTAATGGACATACACTCCACCTCTGTAAACCCTTTCATTTAAGAATGTGAAAAAATATATAGTTATGCAACTATATGGGATAATCCTTACTGCCTTGCCAAGGGTGTCAGGGAACCGCTCTCCCTGTATTGACGAGACACACAGCATACACTTGTGTGCCTTGGTTACACGGGGGGAGGATGATCAGCTGAACTTCTGGTGGCTGCTGGTACACCTGTGCACGAGTCATTGCTCCAGCAATCACTACTGAGGTACGGGGACCTTGCAAGTGGTACGGAAGAGGTGAATCTTTGATGCAAGTGAAGTAACAAACCTGTGCTTGAATTCTAGACCAAGCAAAGCAGCACATGCACACCTGCTCAGTTTTAGTCTCCACCAGCTGGTTGAATAGTTGTATGGAGAATTTGTTATTTCAGGGCTCCCGTGTGAAGTAAGATTGGGGGTTTGTTTTTCAGGTTTTTGTGGAGTTTGAAAGTATTGCATCAACAGTTCCTGTGTTTTGGGAGACGATCCCTGGTAGGGAGATTGTTTTATAGAAAATGAAATGTAATTTTGAACCCGTAAGGCATGAACAGAGTTAAGTGCTTTTTGGAGACAATGCTACTTTGCTCTTCAGTGATGACTTATTTCCACCATTACTATTAGTAGATGGTATTTAGAATGAAATATGATGCTTCTTAGTATCACAGCAAGTAACAACAAAAGATAAATTGGTAGTTAAGTGAGCATATTTACTGGTTGGGTGAAAGATGTGTAACAATCAATTCTAGCAATAAATAACTTGACATAAATATTTTTCAAGGAGTTCTGGAGGTGCTTTTTATTTTAGGGTAATCTTAGATGGATATAGTTTATGATCTATTGATTTCATTAATTTGCTCTCCAAAATGTATGTTTCCAGAGCTAATTGTGGCAGATGCCTTGCTGCAGTAAGCTTCAAATAACCAACTATTATTGAAAGGGAAACTAAACCATGATAAAATCCTCATGGGCTGTATAGCCTGTGCTGATGTGTTTTCATCACTTTCTGTCCTCGTTCTTACCTTAAGTTCTTTATGAGTCAATGTATAGTGAAGGCATCTTTCTGCTTTGCTGTTTTGTTTTTTGTTTGTTTGTTTTTTAAATGTTCCTTCAGGTTAGGTGGCTCTTACAGTAGACTAGCCTGGAGCAAAATGATACGCATCTCAAAAATAAGTCATAAACCAGGGTTTGTGTAGACACATGCTGTTCTGCCCTGCTCTGCTTGGAGAAGCCTTTCCTGGTCTGAAACTTCTGTTACCTCTCAAAAGCTACCAGATGTGTACCCACAGTTTATTGGTGAATAGGTAAAAGGGTGAGAGGACACTTTGATCGGTGTGCATATTGTAGGCTTTCATTATCTGCTTAAGTTCATGTGTGTGGGCTTGCTGCAGGCAGGTGTGGGATCAATACAAGGGTCTCTGCTGGTACTCTAAATGACTCAAATTCATGTAAACGTGCTTGCCTCTCTCAGACTTAGCACTGTGCTAATAAATCCTGCTGAGACACACGGTATATTAGTTCAGACTTAATGGTGTGCTAATACAGTTACCTGCTGAAAGGCTATGCAGGCGTACATAAGTCACTCTATCCTCCTGAATGTTTGGGGGTTTTTTTTTTTTTGGGTTTTTTTTTTTTTTTTTTTTTTTTAAGGTGGGGTTAGGAATCAGGTAATTCTTGAGGCTTTCAGTTGCTGCTGTTTTTCTGTAGTGTGTGGGCTTTTTTGGTTGGTTGGTCTTGTTCTGTAGGAGTAGGCTACTTAATCCATTTGACTGTCGGATGAATAGAGATGCTTGTACTCTGTGCTTCCGTGGGGGAGAGAGAATTTGCCCCTGTGTTTAGATGTGGCGAAGTTCCTGGCTGTTTTTTGATGCATAGCGTGAAACTGCTCAAGACTGCTTAATTTTGATAAATTCCTGTGTCCATTTGTAAGCTTAAAGTACTTCCCAGAGAGGCTTAATTGTGATAATATGGCAGTTTATGCATTCAAAATACATCCTCATTCCTTGGAGTCTATCCAGTCCTAGCTCTTTATCTTTCTCAAAAAACAGAAGAAAGAAACTACTGGTTGGGTTAACACAGTGCATGCCCTTAACAATAGCACAGTATTTCATGCTGCTTCTGTACTTGGTGTTTGTCCCTATTCCCCCGTGTGGAGTGACCAGAGCAGAGGTGTATGCTGCCCTCATGAATATCAGCAGAAGCTAGTTTTGTTTGAAGATGAAGGACATAATGACTAGTGTCTCATTACCTGGTTGGGTGATACTAGCAGCGAGGGAACAGAACACTTTATTTTAACCATGAAGATGTGTATAAGTGGATGAGCTTGGATTGCCAACCTGCATGCACTTTCTAGGGGGAGGGTTGGAGCTGGCATAACAGAGGCCCATAAAAAACATGTTTTGGAACAAATTTCCTGATACAAATTGAAAAAGCCCGTAGATATTTCTCAGGCACCTGTATTGATTTGTCCAGCTCTCTGTGGAGGTGTTGCAGTGTTCGTATTGATGGTTTATTTTTAAGCCTTTCTTCAAAGAGTTAGTGCTCCTGAGGGTCTAGCCATGGTCTGTGGTTGCAGTTACTAAATACAAATGTAACTTGAGCAATTTATACCAGATTCCTAGGCTTGTTTCATCAATGCAGTCGGTATATCTTGAGGAAACTTCTTATTTCTTGGTGTGTATTTTTGCAGTGTATTGCAGCATTACTCTGCTGTGGTATAATGATTCAAAATTGGGGCAACGTAAAGTTCCCAGTGTTACTATGTAAGAGAGATGTGCACAGAGAAAACTGAACCCTCAGAAGAGGTATGCAGGGGGAAGACAAAATATCAAAGGTTATTCTGGACTTAGCATATCTTATTAACTGGTTAACCAGACCTGTTTCCATCTTCTTGACTTCCTGTACCTCAGAATTTAGACTCCTAAGGCCAACAAAGTGTCTGGCTCTTCTTGAGCAGGTAATAGCCTGAGAGATCTTCAGTTTGCGCTACTTATCCACAGCTTGAGACTTGTATTAATTTTTACCTTTCTGTTGTGTTTTTTAGGCTGCCTGTTTGAGGATGACCTTTGCAAATCTTCTGAAGTCTGTGTAAATGGTAAGTCTTCTATGTTTTGTTTGCTGACTGCTCTGTCCTCTGCTGTGTAATTGTGATGTGGTCGATTCACTAAGCCAAATCTATGAATGAAAAGGAGAGGAAAAGGCCTGGGGGAGAAGTACCAAGTATAACTGTTCTGGTCAGCAGTTAGGGAAAGTTTAATAGAGTTAAAAAAATATATATAAATGTTTTCTCAGCCTTGAACAACATCTTCTCCTTCATGAGGAACAGACTGTAATTAATTTAAGCACACCAAAATATGCTAACATTTAAGATGTCTTCAGGGTGAAAATAACTGTTTTGATATCTTCAGGTTGTTCATCTTTTTAGGGGATGATATTGAGTAATTACTAGTCTCCTTTTCTTCAAAAGGTTATTTATTATAATAAGAAAGAAGATCTAAAAGCAAGACTACAATTTTTTCCTGATTATCATGCATCTTTGTTTCTGTGATTTTTACTTGAACTATGCAGAAACAGCTTTATGGGGCTCTCCTTCAGAATTTTTTTTCAGCAAGTTGTAAATGTATAAATGAGTCTAATGGAATAGTAGGAAAGACTTCCTCTGACAGTAGTCAAAGTTTGTTAATGTGTTATATAAAATCATTTAAGTCTGGATGAAGGATGGACCATGTTTAGAGAGAGATCTTTTGAAGAAATTACTATTTCAAAATACATGGAGTGGTAACTAAGGATTTAATTAAAAAAGAAAAGTATCATACATTAAATTTCTCTTTGTGAATATACAGCATAAAGAAGTAGTTTTGTTTTCCATCAAACCCAGGAGCCAATCATATAGGTCTTTAATTAATAAATGTTATTAACATGCTAATTTATCAAACACTTGAGATAAGATTACACTTTCAGTATTGTGGAATGTCAGATGAATGCAGGCAGGAGAGGGAATAAAAGAGAGAAAATAGGGTTGAGGAGTTAAAATAGGTGGGAAGTCAGAAACATTGCATTCATTAACATCTGCAAAGGTAATTCTTGTGTACCAGTGTCATTTGAATTTATTCCAATAATACAGGAAATGTCTACATGGACACTTTCTGTGACTGGCACCAGGGAGGGTGGTGGCAGTCTTCTGCAGTGGTGCCTTTTGCTGACTGCCAACGATCTGCAGTGCCTGGGCTGTGGTCTTGCCCAATGCAATTATGTTTAATTGGCTTTTATGATCGGTCACTGTGATATCTGGCAGACAGTATATAGTAGGAGTTTATGCAATAAATGATAGTAAGGAAATAAATGTACTTTAACGGCAAATTCTTCATTAAAGATGTTTCTCTACAGTTTACTTCATAGCTTCTTGCTCTACCTGTTTTCTTAATTGAAGACACAAGTTTTAAAAACTCAATGTGACTTTCATTGCAGTGCTACGTTAAACTATGGAAATAGTATTTTTGAATTCTGAAAGGACCCTTTCTGTAGACCTACTCTTATTTTGGCAAAACTAACTTAAAGAAATGTCAGTAATGAGTAAGCCAGTTATCAATGATATTTCCTAATGGCTGATCTTAATTAAAAAGATACATGCAGGGATTTTGTCAATGTCTATAAGGTCACTGCCGAATGTTTCTTTTTTTTCTTTTTTCTTTCCCCTTACTGTGCAAATGTTGTCCAGAGTGGATTTTAAATACTGTTCTTGGTGCAAGTTAAAATACACCATTCTTGTGAAAATTAACAGTAACTTTGGGAGAGCATATTTTGGAGTATTAAAATACCATCAGAATTAACTTTTTGTATGTACCAGAAAAAAGGGCTACTTGCTTCCAAGCAGTCCTTCCCACTTTTCCTGTCCAAACTGCTTCTGGTTCAGCTGTATCTCCAACGTTCTTCAGAAATCCTGATACGTTAAAATGCTCGTGCTTAGCTGGATTTAAAGCTCAGGAGCTTCAGTCTGTGGAGGTCACTATGCTTGGGAACGGAGCTTATTTTGTGTATTGCAAGGTCAGGGAAAGGTTTGCCTCCTTTATTGTCACACAAGTGCATATTTCTGAAGTAGAGTGTGAATGCAGGTAAGAAAGAGCAGTTACTTTTGGGTAGCATCTTTGAGGTATCTGTGATCTGCAGATCTGAGTCTGACTCCTGCAGGAAGGATGAGAATTTTGATCTTTCTGTCAGTCTCCAGCAAAAGTAACTGAACTGACTGCATTTTAAAAATGAAACTGAGCTTGCCTACTGAAGATATCTCACAGTATTTGTCATGTCATGTCATCAAGTTTGTGTTATGCATCCGTCTTGTAAATGCGTAATCAAAACACCAGTAACTGAGCTGTTTCATAACTTTAAAAAAATACTATTCTTTTTCTCATTTATTTTGAAGAAGAGATTGTCGGGGAGATTTTGGTAAATACTCATTTGTATGAATAAAGAAAGAGATGTTACAAGAAACTTCTATTGTTAAAAGCAATGTAATCCAGTTCTACTATAAACAGCATAACTGTATCAGTTGCATTGCTTCCATCTGTTTAGGTCATATGCCATTTTCTCAGGGCAAAGAACCTGCTGTAATAACAAGTGTTGACTTTTCTGCCGCTTTCCCTCATCATATAAAGGTCTCTTTTGGCTTCAGTGATGGGTTCGTGCTTATGTTTGTTTAATAGCTCCAGCAGCATTCATGCAATATTAATTTATTTCCATAAAGCTTTTATCAGTTTCCTGAGCTGCACTGACTCATCAGGTGGTTAAAAAGGAACATATTGTTTCATGTTTATTTTAATGGCATAAGGATAAGCCAGGCAAAACGACTGAGTTAATTTTCCTGGACTGTTCCTTTGCAGAGCTAGAACTTTGCAGGCTATGTTGGCTCAGGTGTCATTTATTTCACTTCTGGTAAATTATCACCTCTCTCTTACGGTTGGAGGAATTGACATTTTCACCCATCTAAAATGCTCGAAGGTTGTGGCTAAGAAACTTGATGTGAAAGGTGAATATGCTTATGAGCTGCAGATCCTAATAGAAAATAATTTAGCATTCTGTAAGCTTGGGAATGCTTCCTCCCCAGTACATGCTGATAAGCTTCTACGGATGCCAAAGGAAGCAACTAATAACATCTTAATTAAACAAGATACATGGAAGGGAGAAGACTAATATAAGGAATAGGGTTTGAAATGAGGTACGTGTAATGACACAGGTGTAGGTAAAGAGGGACATGGTGTTTCACATACGTCATCTTGTCTGGGTTAGAAGCTTAAGCAAATAAATTTGTCCCTGTGTGTATTTTTATTTTCTTAACTGTTGTGCCTAGAATGTGTTTGTGTGAAAAGGAAAGAAAAAACACCGCCAAGAGGGAATTTTCAGGTGATCTCTGAGACAGATCTTTCGCTTATCCTTGAACACTTGTATTTATATGTTAAACCTAATACAGTTGGGTAAGTGGGCGTGTGTCATGTTTGTTTTGCGTTTTAAGTGATAAGTAAAGCAGTTCATGTGAAACATCAGCTCATATAACCTCCTTGTTGGAAGGTTTACACAAACTGGCTCCTGAAAACAGCAAAGCAAAGACTAGTTCTTATCCTTACGAAATCACGCTATTGAATTGTGGTAGTGCCACTGGGAAAGACACCACATGGTGTAGATAAAAGTATTCATTTCAAAATATTGTCCTTATTGTCCTTATTCCTCCCTTTATTAAACTGTTTGAACTGCTCATTTAGAAGGATGGCATTCTTTCCTTTAGGTTTAATCTCCAGATATTTTGCTTCAGAAAGAAGCTTTGTGCTGCGTTTTTATCCATGCGTGGATACTGTGATATCTTTGCTCCTTATCAGCACAGCCTTTATAAATCAGGGCAGTTTTATTTATGAAAGATGCTGTGCCTGTGAGCCTCCTTCCCACGTGAAATCATAACAGGGTTCATGCAGAACAGATCAGATTGTAGAAAACAGCTCTGTGAGGCCAACCAAAAAAAGTTAATTACAGTCATTGGCGCAGTGTGCATCATTAAGTCAAGCCTCAGTGACAACCACTAAACCTCTCCTAGGAAGACACGGTCTGATGTCTGCAGCAGTGTGTGAAGATGCTGTGCTTCTGAAAGGCTGTATAAACAGCTATGCACAGCTGAATCAATATTGCTTTATGTATGCAAGCTGCACTTGTTAGGAGGGACTTAGGTTAGCACGGTGTGTCAAAGGCATCCAAGCGTTGCAGTACAAAGTCATGAACCTTTCCAAGTTTGCATGTCTCCAGATAGCTCGGAATATTAATGTACTTTCTTCCTCAGCTACAGAGCTCCTTGAACATTTGGAATGTAAGTGATTGCATGTGCTGGTGATGAGCCATAAATGGTAAACATGTGCTACAGATGATAAGGGAAAGGAGTCGGGATCCCTGAAATGGTTTCTTGAACTTAATGTGTTACGCATCGAGGTTTTCCAGATCGTTGCCTGGTAGGATGGAATTACAGAGGGAGATGCACCTCAGCTTTGTTTGGCTAACAGATGTCTGCAGCTACATCTGCATTTGCAAGGTGTTGCTCTTACAAAAGCTATCAAAATTTTGTAAAATGACACTATAAATCTGTGCCAGAGCTTTTCATTAAGAATTACCTTTTTTATAACTAAATTCAGACTTTGAAGGGTAATGCCAAGCAGAACCTCTATATGCTGTCACTATGTATAGAGAATTTCTGTGCTTTTCAAGGATTTGGGAATTCTTCACAAGTAACTGAAGTCCTAATACCACCCTATGAGATAAACCTGATGTTGTAATTTCTAACCTGTATTATGAAGTAAATGGAGTATATATGTTTGGAATAAACACCTGACCAACTACTTAAACACAAGGATTTGCTTTCAGTGGTTCTTCCATTGATCAGATTTTTGTCCCCTGTTAGGTTATGTGACAGTCGTGTAATAGGAGCAAGTCAATGATACAGAGTTTGTTTGGGAGGGAGCATTCAGTTCACTGTAAGCCTGTATGCTCCCTCTCCCCTGATATTAGCTCTTTCTTCTCATTGTTGTACGAAGCTCTAAAAACACCAAATTAATGGCGATGTCAGGATTAATGAGTGGAAGAGAAGCTCCAACATAACTAGGAGTGAAAGTGGTGATAACCCAGTAAAGGGGAGTCGGAGATGGGGACTGCAGAGGTTTCAGAGTTTCTCAGCTCCACAGCTCAACTGTGTAGCTACTTTGCAAATAAATTGTATTGTCTCAGTTTCTAAATGAGGGGGCTCTGATATGCTACTGAGTATACTTGGCCCAGTGCTCACTGACAGCAACATTTTCAACATCGATGCTGAATGTTTCTGAGCTATTCGAGGTAAAAATGACTGTGGAAAGAAAATAACATTCTAGTTTTACCATGAGGTTAAAAATACCAGGGCATGATGACTTCATCTGCTTTACCTTGCAATAGAATGGTGCTTTTTTTTTTTTTTTGTCCTCTTTGAAGAAAAGATCCATCTATCTTCTAAACTGTCTGTTTGTGTCTTGGTTTTTTTGTCTCAGTATGGTGTTAAAATAGCTACCTGTGTGATAGTGGGGTAGAATTGTCTAGCACAAGGGGCGTTAGAAGTGGAGTAGTAATCAAAAGTAAAGTTACAATCTTCTCCTTAGGAAAAGTCACTCGATGTGATAACACAACTATAAGTTATCCACCATCCTAGCTGTCACTAAAGGCTTTCTTGTGATTTTTTTTGTGTGTGTGTGTGTGTGTGTGGAGAATCTGGATTTGTAGCTCCTGCAGGGCCCAAAACCATCACTCAGGCTTCCCTGACAGCCTGTTGTCCAGCAGCAAGTGAGAGGCAAGTATGTACAACCGTAAATCTACTGCTAGCCGTAGGTGATCCTTTTTATTCCTGCATCCAGTGCTAGTAAATAAGTCTTGGAGCTGTTCAGCACTATTTCGTGTGTTGTATGGAAACTTCCATTTCTATCTCAGTGTTGTGGTTCGTGGCAGAGTATTTTTTCTTGCTCCAGATATCAGCATTGGATTTCACAGAACTAGGGCAAGCACTGCAAGTAAAATTGTTTAATTGGGTGTATGTTTGAGTGGTTGGGGGAATTTTGGTGTTTAATTCAAGATGTTTTGGTTACAAGACTACACCTCCCCAACCATAGGTTGGAGAAGTCGGGGGCGAGGGGGAATAGATCATTGAAGAAATAAACTTACCTAGTATCTCTTTCTCTGTTACCCAAATCATGTATTTGTAGTGGTAATGTGGATGAGTATCCAAAATTTAGTGCAATGATCTGATTTCAAACAGGATTGAATTTTTGGAGTATTTTGATTTGCTGTTTTGTGGGGGAAGAATTCAGTATTTCTCCACTGAATGTTTGTTGGACCAGTTCAGAGAAGTTCCTTATTTCATTGTTATTATGATAGGAAAAAAAAAAAAAAAAAGTAGCTGAAACATTTGGGAGACCATGGAAAAGTGCAGCCTGTTTGAAAAATGGCTTTAGGGAGTCTCAGTAAAATTTGTGCATGATGAATCATGAAACATAAGAGCCTGAAAAGGACAGCATGGTCTGTAAAGAAGAGAACACCAGAGGATAATGTTCTGGCAATGAGGTGAAAAGCAAACAAATCTTGGTTTGGAGTGACACTGCAGCAGTGTGCCTCTGCTGAGAATCCATCATACTCTCTCTCCTAGTTGTGTCAAGGGGCATTCAGAAGTCTTATGGTTTACTTCATGATTAAGGTGTTTGGGTTATGGCTTTCTAAAGAGAATAACAGATGGTTGTGGTTTTCTTTTTTTTTTTTTTTTTTTGTTTGTTTTCTTTTATCTTTAATTGTTCATCTCTACTGAAAAAAGAGAACTCAACCCCCCCAAAGCCTGGGAAACTGGCATAAATTTATTTACGAATTAAGAACAGCAATAAAGATTGTCCAAACAAAGGAGATGTGAGATTGGTGAGTTGGCAGTGACAGCTATGTATTGCCAGTATTGGGCAACTCCAGATTTGAATGTGGTTTTTTGTGTTTTTTTTTTCTTTTTCTCTCCCTGCTGTTGAAAGGATATTTCTGTTTACATGTTCCTAAGTACTCAGATTGCTAATTCCAAGAAAGATCTGCTTTCTTATTTTGGGTTTTACCTAATCTGTTAGAAGTGAAACTGTAATATTTGCCTTTGTCACTCTGATTATCAGTAAGTGAATACCATTTAACCTCTAAGTGCAGCAATGGCTAACTGAGTCAGATTAATTTTTATCACTAATTATCAAGGTACTTTGGTAATTAACAGAGGCATTGACGGGGTGTCTAAGAGAGGATAGATTAGAAAACTTTTCAATGTGTTTCCTGCTTGAGAAAATTGTGTCTTTTTTTAATAACCATGCTGCCTGTTTCTTTTTGAAAGCTTCAGTGATCCTGTTTCATAGTACATGTGCTTAAAATATGGAACAATGAATCAGACTATATATTTAGAAAATGTACCAATTTTACAAGGCCATTGATGAATGACTGCTGACTATTCTCTGTTTTCTTGGGTGTGTGGGAGGTAAACCTGTAGGCTTCTTAATAATCTCCTGAATAACACCCTCTTGGATGTTTCTTTGCAGTTATGAGATTCTCTCTGCCGAAGATGCATACCTCATTTTATTTTTATTTTATTTTTTTTTCCCCTCAAAAGTTCTGTCAAAAATCCTTCTCCCCCTTTGCTGGCTAGACTGCGCATTGGTTGGCTGCTGTTGTGTTACAGTGATCATTTAATAAACACCTTTTTTCTTGCAGACTTTGTAGCATTTGATAAGCATTTGCTTATTCTTTTTGACTTTCAACCTGCCTTTATACAAACTTAATGAGGGAAAAAATGTTATTTATGCTGTGCAGATGTTGTGATCCTGGCTAAGCAATTTCTCAAAGAATATGAGAACACTGAATAGCAAGATGTTATGACTTGGATCACCTGAAAACATATCTGCCTCAGCAGAGCAAAATTCTGATTATAGTTTCTACAAGACATAGTGACACTTTTGTCTGAAGATGGTTTGTATTTGAAAATATATTCCACAGTAAGATCCATGACATTTCATGTAAGAAACTAAGGAGGAAGGGATTACTTCTGTCTATAATGTTCTAAATATGAGATGCAAATTTGTATGCATATGAAAAGCATAAATATATAATTTCTACAAAAATAACTTTCAATGACTGATCGTTCTGAACAGAGGAACTAAATAGGTACATCATTTACTTTCTTCTTTTTTTTTTCTTTAAAAGAAAATGTAAAAGTTCTGTCCCGAGTTGGGTACCTATTACTGGATGTCCTTGTTTTGAACTGGATTGGATTCCAAGTAGAAGGTTCATCGAAAGGGAGCTAGAAAATATATACCTCCTCTTGATTCTAATGCTTAGAGTAAAGGCTCTGTAATAAAGAACGGTGACAGGCTTTTTTTGGTTCTAAGTCCTCATTTAATAAATAAGAGCAATCTGAAAGTGAGCTAATCATAGTACAGCTGATTAACAGGTAAAGACCTGTTAATGACTTTCTTCTCTCCGTTATAAGCCATTCGAAGCCTCTAATTTAAACAGAGTTTTCTTTCAGGCCCTACAACCTCCATGGCAACAGCAACAAAAGTTACTCTAGAGGTTGGCCGAACAATAAATATATTTTATGGTCCCTGAGCTATTTATTGTAATTTAGTCTTTTATTTAAATAGCTTTGGCTGCTGCTCTGTGTAAGTTGAGAAATATTTGGTTGCTTTTGCTGCTGTGTCAGCGTGTTCCTCTGCCTCTTAGGTAGGATCAGCATGATTTAAGAAGATTGGTGACAGCAGTGAATGTTGAGGGATGGTAAGGGAGTACAACGTTTAGTATTTTGACTCAAAACTCTTCAAGGAAATGTGCCTGTCAAAAGGAAATGTTTTGGTTTTAATGCAGCAAACGTTTGTGTTATCGCAATATTGCAAATACAGTAATAAGATCTCAAAATGCGTACCTATTTTACTTCATTTCATCTTGACCCTTCTAAGATTGCATTTAGTCTCTAAGCTGCATTATCTCACTGACTCTTTCAGAGATTAGACTATGCCATTGTATTTTTTTCCCTGGAAGTAACAGGACAGGTACGATTGCGAGCAGTTGCATACTACAAAATTTTTCAATGTCAAGAATGTCTTCTGTTATTGACCTGTGACTGAATCTCTCTCTATGGTGAACTCTGTAATAAGTGAGGAAGAGGTGTTTCATCTAATCAGAACCTACATAATGTGCTGGTTGGGGGGAAAAAAATTGAGGGTAGAGTTAAAAACTAATGAGATGTTTAAATGGATAGTGGATTTCCAAAATCAAATCAGTTTGTTCCTATGGAGGTGGAGCAGTTTTTCGTGTTGGGTGGAGTGATGCTGTTTGTTTTGATTTTAAGTTTTATTTCATTTCCTAGCACTGTGTTTTATGTTTATTGTGACATAAAAAACCACCCTCCCGAAAGTCAGTCAGTCAGTGCCCATTCCACATCCCTGGATCTAATGCATTGCCAATTAGAAGTCACTCCTTGCTGGACTTTATTTCAAATTGTCTAAAAATAGATTTATGCTAGCGCCCCGAAGTGGGGGTGTGTTTTTTCATAATGAATCAGGTCATTGGGTAAAATTATTTTGTTATTTCATGAAATATTACCCTCCATGAATGATACCAAAAAAAGACTTACAGGTTTCAATGTATTTTGTTGGCATGGTAATTGAAAATATGTTATGACCGGAATAGAGGTTAACAGCATGCATTTTATTCTCATGCAGTGGTACAAGAGTAAATATTTTCCTTTTTAATCTGAAAGTCTCTGCATTACACATAAATAAGAAATGGACATTTGTTAATTAAGCTGCAGTAAGTGCAAATTTCAGTGCCATTACAAGCTGCTTTTTTAGAAACCATGACAATGACATTAAGCATTTGCTAAACAAAATCTGCTCCTGTATGTCATGCAGTTTGCATCCTGTTTACTATTAAGAAGTTGTTGGCACAGGCAGAAAAGGTTTTATTAAAAACAATAAATAAATATAATTTTCTTGGTCTGAAACCAGCTGGTTTTAGAAGTGTAGGTTTAGATGGAAAAAGAAGAGGAGATCTAATTTTTTTTTTCTACCTATTCATGCCTATTTTTTTATGAGCTTGTGCATCAGCTGTTACGATTTTATGGAGCTGCAGCTCTCCTTATGTGAACCTGCATCTTCAAGCAGAGAAATACTTTCCAACTATGTAAGAATACAAATATGTTCCATCCTCGTGAGGATCTAATACAAGGAGCCGTTTGTAAAGGTCTCCTGCGGGATGTGGGGAACTGATTTCAGATCCCTGCCTCACAGCGGTGGAAATGCTAGTTCTTGCAGAAGAGTAACCTGGAGTACTCTCTGCCCTCCCTGTGGCAGCTGGTCATCTTGCAGTAACATGGGGAGGAATCGTGCAGCCAGAAGAGCAGGGGGTCATCTAATCCTGATTTTTTTGGAGTTTGGGATGCTCACTTTGGATGTCAGAACATATACTACAGAGAAATCTTTTGTATTAAAATAAAGTAAAATCCAGAGACATACAGATTCCCCTGAGGATTACATTTCTATGTAAGTGAATGGCTACAAACTGCTTGTTGTTTTTGAAGTGGTGCAAAACTTAGTCCCATCCCCAGTTCATATCCCCCAGACTGTTCTTTATTTTGTTTCAACTATGCAGGAATTGCTCCGCAGTCGGTTAACCCCAAGATGACTTTTGTTGGAAAAAAATTGCACATTCTGACTACATAATCAATGGCATAGTCTAAAACCATTCTATTAAAGGAGAAAAAATGCAAACAATGTGAGGAAACTCATTTATCTGCTGTATAGAAAGATGATTATGATGATATGTGAGGTTTTCTTGGTGGAAAACACAAATTAATGCAGGTCATTGATTTTTAAAAAGCATTATCCTTTGCTAGGCAAGGAGATTTTGTAGGCAGTCTAACATACTCGCAGAGGAGCAGAGCCATATGTCACTGCAACAAGGTTGTCCTTTGGCTTGAATAAAATGAGAATGTGAAAGATTTTATTGCTTTGGGTGTTAATACTGGTTGTAATCAAGATGAAACAGAATTATCCACAATATCAGTGTGGGAGATACTGCAGTTCAAGTGGCAACGATTTTATGGGGGAGCAGATTGATTTATTTCTGCTTGTTTACCGTCTGTGCCCGTGAGCTGTGCTGGGTCTGTGCTCTGCAGAGCTCTCTGGCAAACTCTCCCCCGCCGCGAGCAGCTTCTCAGAAACATCTTACACAATTGCACTTGAAGAAACTGTGAACAGGATTGATTAGCGGCCATTTTCATGGAAGGTGGAAGAGAATCAGAGCAGGGCTTTAACGAGTCATAATTTTGTCTTTCGCTGTTAGCAATATCTGAATCAACTTCAGACTCAGATGAAGAATGCAGCCCTTCTTGGCAAGATGGAGATACTCTGACCCAAGATGCTCCTTAAGGCAACTTTAGTGCTGGGGACAGGGTCAGCAGAAGTAGTGGTTTGCTTTTCTTTGAACTGGACCAGAGTTCTCTGGTCTCTGGAGCTCCTCAGCTCAGTGTTGCTTTTTCGTGCCTGGCCACACTGTCCTCGCTGTATTAGAGCAGAGTCTGACACTGACCTGACACCTTTTCTCCTTGACATAGCCTGGTATGCCCTGTATGAGCAGCACTTGCATATCATGCTGCAAGGATGCTGAATGGGGAAAGAGAGATGCTTCAGGACTGTGGAGGAAGCCCGTGAGCTGTGAGGAGAGGGAGGAAGGAGGGAGGGAATCTCAAAGGTGGTAAAAGGGTAGGGACAGCTTGGCTCCCCCCAGCCTTCCTTCCTATTAACGTCCTCGGCGTCACCAAAAGTGATGTTCAGTTTTGTCTTTGTGGCTGAGAGAAACTCCTAGGCAATGACAGGAGTTGCACGAGGAGAACACGTGGCTCTGGTTACTGTTCTGGAAAGGATGCTAAAGGAGAAAGCATGATGGCGGAGAGGTGTAGAGCAAGTGCCAATAACTTTTAGTTTTGGTTCATCAAGATGGAGATAAAGTAGCCATTTCTGTTGTGCCAGTTCCTCAGATTAATTTACTGGTTGTCTTTTGCAACAGCCACTTCGGTCAAAAGCACAGAAATTGTTTAGCCTACCAGATCCTGAAACCTTGGATGTTGTTTCCATTAATACTCTGTTATACCTCCAATGCCACCCCCAAATCTGTTACTAACCCAAGCTTATATTGATCTGAAATACTTGTTCTCTTGATTCATAGAGGTCTTCCGCGTATCTTACTGTGCTAGTATAGGGGTATGTTAGTAGCTTAGGGCTTTCTGAAAACTTATATGAAACTGAGAGGTGTGTAATGTTTTGGTAAAGTTGCAGCTTGCCAGCAATTTTGAAGAGAAAATAGTAAAAAGTAGTATTAATGAGGGTTATTATGTGTATTTAGAAATAACATGTAAATACTATTTGCTGTAGGCATGCTTTGACTTTTATATGTTATATTTGAATCACTCTGTAATTTAGTATAGCTTAAAATATATCAAATATTATTTAATTTTAATCTCTTTAAAACAATATTTACTTTTAAAGTGAGAAAGTTGCCCTTTTTAATGGCTAGGAAGTACAATACTCTTGGGGAAAACTAATTTATAGGGTTGGTCCCTAATTTTATTCCATGAATCATTTTTTGGTCATTTCCATCGAGTGCTTGTGTGAGAAAAAGACTAAAAGTCTTGCTTTATTCAAGGAGTCAGTTCGCTTCAGTGCCTGAAGTCTGGAAGACCATATAAGAGATGAAGATGCGTAAGGGGAGGACAGTTTCTTTTCCTGAATCCTCTATATACTTTGAGGCCTGATAACCTTATTCTCAGAGAACATGAAGTATGGAAAAATAGTAAATTAAATGCTTTGCCTGAAGTGAGAGCTCATGAAAGAACACATCAGAAAAGGCCAAAAGGCACAGTAAGACACAGTGATTGCGTTGACACCCCTCTTGTTCTGCAGGTATGGTGAGTTCTTTTTTATATTACTTTTTTTTTTTTCTAATTGTTTTTTCCCAGTCAGGCAAAAAAAGCAACAATTCTGTGATGGGCCAATGTGCTTGGTTGTGTGTTAGCAACTCTCGCTTGGTATTTCTCTGAGCAGTTGAGTGTCTGTTTGTCACCAGTGCTGAGTGAAGCCAGTAGGCAGGTGTGGTGGTTGAAGATGTTGGGCTATCTCTTCATCACTGAGCCTGTTTTAACAGGTTTAGTCTGTTATCGTTGCCTTCCCTGAACCAGCAGTGGTTCAACAGTAACTGGATGAATTAGCTAATCTCTAAATCCTATTGCTAGCTGATGCATTTGCTAGGTTGTTAAGATAGGATGAAACGTGATAGCAGCGTAGAGCTGTCACCCAGACAGACTTGATTGACAGCCCTACCATGTCAGGGTCATGGTTGAAGCTACAGTAAAGAGAAGCATAATTGGAGCAACGTAATCTCTGATTCTGCAGAAAATACTGTTAGTTAAGCAGAATGGTCAGGCGTCGGTGCCAATGTGGTGTGTGGAGTTGTGGGTAGGAGCCATAATAGCAGCTCCATCAATATTATGGGAAATTATGAATGAATGGATAAAGCCAGATGCCAAATTCTACTCCAGAACTACCCAATAACCTTCATTGTGTGTCCATTGTTATTTAAGTGGCAGACAACATGAAACTAGTAAGCAAGAACATTACGGAGGTGAATTTGCTACCCTGAGTTTTAGTCTCTTAAAAAATGCTTCCTTACTCCAACATGGGCTTGAGCAATAACATTATGGCTTAGAAGTTTTTGATACTGGTTTTCAGATGCTTGATGTATTTTTCTCTTTCTGTTCCTGTGAGATAATTGAATTATCAGATGTAGCAGCATTATGAATGATAAAAAGGAAACCCGTATAAACTGTCTGGCCTGAGAGAGCTAGAAATGCTAGTTAATTTGCCGTATAGGAGCCATGTACCTTTTCCTGTTAAAATTGGCTCTCAGAGAATGGAAGGGAATCAGTGAAACTGGTGTGCAATAACAAGGAGTAATAACATAATGGGTTGTGGAAAGCTGATGGAATCAGGACTAGTTTTCGTAATAGGCAATAGAGGTAACAAAGAATTTCATAGCTGCAGGAGATTCAGAAAATTTGATAGAGCTGGCAGGTACCAAAGAAAAGAAAGAAGAAAAATATGAAGACTTGAAATGATGAAAGAGGAGATAGTTTTGCAGTATTTATGTGAACACATGCACATTTGCAAGTCTTTGCTGTTTAGAGTAATTCAGCATCAACTGCAAGTGGCAGCAGTGACTGACAATTTAGTGTTGGGCTGTTTTTTGTTTGTTCTAATGTCTTAGAAATCACTTGTTGAAATACAGTTATTATTTATTTTCCCTTTGTGGCATGCCACCTGTCTTAAAACAATGTTCCTGTGTACCTGTAAGCAACATAATCATGGTGAAATGTGACCTGCAAAAAGTCTCACAAGAAAACTAGTACTGAGGTGTTGTCCTACTATACGAAAGAAAAAGTTAAACTTATGTTTATGTTATCCGTATTTGTGATGGTTTTGAAAACTCACATGCTTAAAATAAGCTCTTACCTGAACCAGAATAAGCTATTGTTGGGCACGGCCTCAGCAGATACAGCTCTTGCAAATTCACCTTGTTTGTGCTGTTGTTACCAGGATGCCCTATCTAAATCCCAAGCCTCGTTTGGGACTCTTGGCTGCTTTCTCCAGCTTCCAGATGCCTTTTCTCTGTCCTGCTTGGCCTCTACATGAGTAAAGGCAGGAAGCCTGACCTTTCTCCTGAATCTCTGCCTTTTCCTTTCCCTTTTCTGGTCAGAATATTGCTAAGGTGAAAATAGCATTTGTGTTCTTTTCTGTTCCCTGACTCCTGTGGCTGGATTATCTGGCTGGGAATGTCTGTGGCTGATGCTGGGAAGGATGACGTGGGTTCCTCTTTCTACCTTGTACAGCACAAGGGCTGTCCCCTGTGTGGGCTGTGCAGCCCAGTGGGCATTAGGATGGAGAGGGTTGCCTGTTGGATTGGAGTTGGGCTAGATGGACCTTATGGAAACTTGTCTGACCCTTGGTGTTTGTGATTTGCTTTCACCCCAGGAATACCCCGGGTCCAGCTGAAGTAATCTTGGTGCATTTGGGAGGAGCTGGGTATGTGCAAGAAGCAGTGTCTCCTCTGCCACGCTAAGCAGGTGGCAGGAGGGAAGAAGGTGTATCCCCAGGCTTCCAGTATTTGGTTTGCATGAAGAGAAGGTGAAATAAGATTGATTATTAAGATGTGTTGTATCCTCTGCTTGGCCAGAGGCATGTTAATGTTGGCCAGACATGGTCTGCGTGGGACTTCTGCACAAACAGAAAGTGGTCTGGCAGAAGCCATGCTGTGATATCTTATATTAAGGCTAACCTAATATATATGTGTGCTAACTCAAAAAACTGTGAGCACAGAGATAAGATGATACTTGGGAGTTAGACCCAGCTTAATGAGCGTGTCCTGTCACAGCTCCATGCCCCACTACGAATCTCTTCCCCGATGATCAGAAAATCCATAAGCAGAAGTACAATCCCCATTTTCCCTTCTGCTCTAGGGAAGGTACTTCTCTCCTTCTGGCTTGGCAGAGGCCCAGACTGGCAGCTCACCACTGGGTATGGTACTCTGGTTGCCAGGGAGTTCAGATAATGTGTTGGGGATCTTGTGGCTGGAGGTGTGAAGTTGGGTAGTGAAGTTCCCCTTGGCTTGTAGCTGTAGCTGTGCTGCTGGTGGGAGGCATCTCCCAACCACGGCTGTTCCCTGCCAGGCTGGCAAGGTGGCTTTGTGAAGTCCTCCTGTGGCTGGAGACATGCTCACAGCATGAGGCCGTTGTAGGTGGATGGATATTTCACTAGACCTTTTCAGTTAAGAACAGGGCAGAAGTGGTGTTTTCCATTTACTCTTTTTTCAAACCTGAAACTGAACACCTCCAAAAAAAAAAATATCTCTTGCTAAATGTGCTTTGGGAGCATAATTTGGACAAAACTCTAACTACTGGCCACCATTCTGTCCCTTTTTGGCCAGCTCTGATCTTTCTTCCCGTCTCCCGTACGGGAGCAGGTTTATTTTGCTGTAATAATCACAGAAGTGGAAATAAGGAAGGCTCCATTTCTGGAGAGCACAGGGGTTTGCAGTGTTCATGTTCAAGATTATGGCTTTAACAAACTATTTCTGAAGGACAAACTATAGTAGCACTCGCTACGTGGAAAATGTACAGCTGAAATGACTTATTCTGTAATATATATACATAGCATCGTGGTTATCTTCTATGTGATGAGAGTCCAATCTTGGGAGTAGTTGCAGTTGCAGCAGCAGAGCTACCCTGTTTGCTCTGCAGGTCTCTGCTGACCTGCTTATTAGATGCCATTCTTATAGTTGCGATGAATTTATGAGAGAGGCGTTTAGGGGCACTGATGTTGTTAAGGGTCTGTCAGCACTTTTGTTTTAACTGTTTTATGACTCAACAGAAACTGCTCATCCTTGGTCAGTAATAGACAGAAAACAGCCTTATATGATCAAAATGTTGTGTTTTATTTGCAATTTGATATGATAAATGGTTGCAAATAAAAGGAGGAAAAACCTAAACCTGCTAAAATACATCAGTTCTATCCATAATTAAAAGATTGTACTTTGAAGTTATGCATCATTTTATGGTTTATAATATTTTTCTGGGTAGTAGTAGAGGGGAAATTAAATGCTTCAGCAAAATGCAATGTTTTGGATTATGGAAATTATTTAGTGGGGTTTTATTTCATTTATTTTATTATTATAATAGAGCTATTTTCGTTGAAAGAGAATTGGTGTAGCAGTATTGTTGTAATGGGAAAAAAAAAGTTTAACTTTGAGAGAAAATTCCTAATGTCCCATGAAATTTGAAATAGCGAACAGTCTGTTCTTCTCCAGAATGAATTGCTCTCTTCTCCTGTTCCCTTTCATTAGTCCCTCCTTGAGTTCTGACCTTTTATTTTCCTGCATTAATGCAGCTCTGTCTCTTGACTCCTCATCAACCTCTCCCTCTTGTCCCCCGCTGAGGCAGGCAGCCCTCAGAAGCAAGTGGAGACTGGATCACACAGAAGCTGCAGCTGAGCATCCAAATGTGCCCTGTAAACATCACTGATGGGTGGTGACAGGTAGGGCTGACCAGCAAACGGAATTCATAATCTGGGCTGCTGTAGTAAATCCTGAAATTCCACAAGGAAAGGGAATGTTGAAGCTCAAGGTTTAAAAACCGCAATGAACCAGCACCTTGTCCCTGTAACTAATGGAACCTCTTGGTTCAGTTAATCAGGAGAAAACTGACAACTTCTGGTTTTTTGTGGTGTGGTGATTTTTTTATTTTTTTTTTTAATAGAAAATCAACTTGCTAGAAGGCTGTGGAGCTGAGTTCTTAAACCTAGGATTGCTGCAGCGTAACGACGGTGTCACTAGCCTTAAGTGGGCTTCTGTGGTAGCTGGAGGAAATGGTAGCTGTTGAATCCTTTTATTATGTGATGTGCTTGGCAGTTACACGTGCATATAGCTAGAGATGCCTCTCAGTTATGGTTGTGCACCTTAGGAAGACTGTAGTTAGACTCATCTGAGTGCTGATGTGTTATTTATTGCTAAGTCAGCATGAATAGGTGTAAATTACTTTGATGTAACATTGTGCTGACCCTGCTTTATGCCACGGACGAGCAGATGGTACAGAAAATGTTTTGTACTTACTCCAGAGAAAGACTACGGGACTGAAAAGTGAACCTGAGGCTGAAAGTCTTGGGTGCGATGAGCTTGCTGTTAACAGCTCTGGATGAGATGGCTGGAGAACAGGCTGGGCATTGTGACTGTGCAGCATCTTTCCTGAGGAGCAGCAAATTCTGCAGAAGGCAAGGGCTTACGGGCAAGCACTGCCTTGCCAAAAGAGTTGAAAAAAATGATGGCAAACTGTGACTAGTATGTAACAGCACGAAGAGGCTATCAATTGCCTCCTCAGCAGTCAGTCACAAGTGCAAAAGGAGTGGATTCAGGATGGTTACAGGTCATTTTGCGCTTGCCCGTATTTTTTTACCACTACTTTCCTTTTGTCTGCATACAGTTGGATTTGGGAAAGCCAAGGAGTGTGCTGCTGAGACGAAAAGGTTTTTTCATTTTGATGTCCTGGTGCAGTACCTGGCTTTCCAGCTTTTGGGGTGAGGATTCAAGGTGGTGCTTTCTGTTAGCAGTGTGCAGTGCTAGAGATCAAAACGTGGATCTCTGACTAGCAGCCATGTGCTAGGAGAACATGAATGTAATACAGAAATGAGTCATTTAATTCATACTAGCACAAGTGTGTAATGGGACAGGTTTCTGGAGTGCCCGTATATATATTTTTAAAAAAAATATTCAGGTGTATCTCAATGTGGTTATACCAGATGTGTCATATAAATCTGCAGAAATACAGTGTCATAATCATTAGAGGCCTGACTCAATCACATACAGAACTGCAGGAGAATATTTACTGCAGAGGCTGTGTGATTTGTAACCCCTGCTTATACGTGCTCTTATGTGGCTGTATCTTGCTCTCAATCTTAGATACTATAGTGGAAACCCGCAAGGCAATAATACTTTCAAATTCACAAAAGTTTTTATTGAGCTAGAAATCAGCTCACGCTTTCTACAGCTACATGTAAAGATGCGTAATGAGGAGCACTTGACTATACTAGGAACGGGGAAAGAGTTGTAGAGGGATAAAATATTCTGTATGGGTACAAAGGATTGGGTTAAGGAGTGTAACCTCTATAAGCTTTAATCTTTTTTTAGGTGCTTGACCTCGAACATAGGATTTTTAGGTGCAACGCTGTGTTTCTGAGATGGTTTTAAAAGCAATGACAATCCTATTATTCCCTATATAGCAAATACTTGAATATCCGATGTTTGCTCTTTCATTAGAATAACACTTTTGAACCTAAATGTAAATGCCTCACAGGTGGTGTTTCCATTTTAGTTCCTGACTTGATTTGTAAATGACTGTCCCTCTGAGGATTATGAATCAGTTAATCACCTAAGTATGTGGTTTCTGTTTACTGGAGAGGACGGGAAGGGATGTATTAATAAATGAAAACAGAGCTGTGAAGATCTCAAAATTCCTTTAATTGCTGCTGAAAACACCTGTTGAAAGGCAATTGTGATAGCTGCAGTGTGTCTAAAATTGGAGGTGTTTTAAATATTAGTTTGGCTTACAGCTGTTACTGGTTCACGAAAAAAAGCTGTACACAGTAGCTGTTGAAATAAACCTTTCATTGTACTGTGGTGTCGATTTGTACTATCCAATGCCATTGATTAGGTAGTTTGAAAGATTTCTATGCAAATATATTTGAGGAGATCTCATATAATGGAATAAAATGGATCCTTATGCACAAAAATATGATGTGACCTGTTGGATGTGGGATGGACTTTAACTGATGAACATAGATTTATACACATCAAATGCTTTTCTTTTATTTGGACTTCTTTATATTCAGCTAGTGATGCAGTTTCCTCTCTGAAACTTGAATCTCCTGACAATATAATGACAGTTCTGATTTGGAACAAATCTGCAGTAGTAATTGTGGAAAAAAATTGTCCTCTTCTACGGTGACTTGGTGATGTTTTTATTTTCATTGTTCTTCTACCATTTAGACCTAAAGGAGAAGTACAGTGCTAATCGTTGCTGTATGCTTCTCTGTGTTCACAGAGGCTCATAGTGTGAAGCAAAAGAAACTTCAAAAGCACATCCTGTACGTTATTTTTCTTCAAAAAATTTACAACAGCATTAGAAGTTGATGTGGCATGGGATTATTGCATTGCCTATGCAGAGAAAAACTGGAACAACAGAAGTGAGGAAGTAAAGTTGCACTTTTAGCATGAATAATATACCTTTATGAGGCCTGGCAAACACAGTAACTGAAATAAATATCTTGGATCAATCCATCTAAGTCTATTTCTCAATTCAAAATGAAGAAATTAGTTGTGCTAAGGATGCAGCTGCTCTTATGAAGAATATAGATGTTCTTTTTTTCTTAACAGGAAAGTTAGATTAATGATTTCCATAGAAGCATGTAAATGATTAGCTTTCTCTCCATTTTATTTTATAAGTGGCACAAAAATTGACCTGAGGAAATAATACGCAGTGCATGTCTGATGGGGAAAGTCTTTTGTGAAAGATTTCAACAAACTCAGATTAAGCATTTTGCCAAAATTCTGGGAATACTGTGCTATGTGCACTGATTTCTGATTATCATTTACTTTGCAAAGGTAAATAGTAAATTTAAACACACTGAGATACATCTGCAATACACAAATATTTCTATTTAAATTTGTTTCATAGAGGCAATAAAGCTGACCATACAGATCTTGAAACTGGAGCCTGGACCTGCATAGAGTCATAATGTTGGACTTGACCTAAGTAGGTCTTCTCAGAGGTGAATTTTAGGGTGCAATTTGTTATGGTTTAGCCAACTGTATGTTCTCACCGTTGGGGGGATTCCTGTCTCTTCTCCCACACTACCCAGAAGCACCCGCTACTTTGCTTGTGCCAGATCTGGGGAGTTCTCTGGTTTCAGAGCCCTTGTTTCAAATCTGCTTTGGGTTTCAATACATCTTGCTGGTGGATAAGTCACATGCCTGCACAATTACGTGAAGGAGAGAGGCAGGCGTCCAGAGCAGACTGTTGGGGGAGAGGGAACTAATGTGTTTGCTGTCAGCAATTTTGTCTTAACTATGATGCAAAGCAGCTTCCTTACTAGCTCATTTCCCAGAAGGAGACTTAGGTTTTTCCACACTTTGTAGGCACTTCAGTTTGTCTGGCCCTCACTGCCAGGGTCTCTGCCACAGCTTTTGCTCCTATGATTCTGCAACCTAATTGGAAATAATGGAGTTTAACGAACTGACTTGTCATCTGCATTGTGGTTCACCTGTTGCCAGAGGAAGAGTAGTTTTTGAACTGTTCTGCGTTTTAAATTTGGAAACTAAATAGCAGAAATGAATAGAGGGTCAAAATGGAATCAATTTAATTCTGGCTTTTTTCAGCAGGTGTAATTGAGAGACTTGTGCAATAAATCAAGTCTTTACCATCTCTTATTAAATGGGCTTGAGTCAGTTACCTGAAACAATTTTAGTTGGGAATATATGGAAGAACGCACCCTTATCTGTAGTAATTTTTTAACTGGATTGCAGGTTCTTCAGAGTAAGCATGTCAATTTAGTGATAGCATTGGGGAATAAATAGTTATACTATTAAAAGACAAATCTAACTATTTCCAATAAAAGATGCATTTTTCTAACACTTTTTATAAATTCAAACAGAATGCATAAAAATAAGCTCTGTTACACAAGAGGTGGGCTTTTTGTTTACAAATGAGATATTAGGTTAAACTATCTATTTTGAGAGAAGGTGGATATTTAATGTTTGCTAGAAATAGAATATTTTATTTTTTTTTAATAAATATTTGGGTTTAGGTACCCAAAGTGGAATAAACCTGAAATATTTTATCTTGTAAGTCTTCCTAGTTCTGGAAGAAGACAAAAGAATATGTGCTGTCCATGTAAGAAGTGTTGGACTTGTAGCAATCCTAATGAAGGCTTTATGGGGTTTCCAGTCTCTAAAAGCACATCCTAATTTTGCAAAGTTTATCTAAAGGTGTAATTAAATTACATAACCATTCTGGTGTGTAAGGTGTGCCGTGTAGTTGGGATGCAGCTGCTTAGCTGAATACTTGTAATGAATAGACTTGTAAAGGTGTGATTTCAAGTTCAGAACTGAAACTTGTAGGAAACTGCTCGTCCAGAGCTTGGGCAAAGAAATGTCCCTGAAACATTCACCAATCTTCAAATTAAACTTCTGTAGTGTTGGAATAGGCAAATATGTATTTTTAAACTAGATTTTAAGTTTTCACTTGGATTCATAAGAGAATTTCTGGGCAGCTGATCAGAGAGGATTCTGGCAACTTTTTAGAGCTGAGTTCAGCTGGTGCCTCATACTGGGAATGGAAAGAGGAACCAATCTCTGTCCAGGCCTTTGCTCATCTCTCTGCTACCCACAATGGTATTTTAGTTGGGATTTTCAGCTGTGATATATTGGGGTGATTGTACTTGTTCTTTAAGGGTTGGATGGGGCTCATCGGATCACTTTTGCATTAACACTTCAAGTGTATGGTAAAGGTCTTTGAGCTCCAATACGTTGATTAGATAAAAAACCAGAGTCCAGGTGCCTCGGGGTGGAAAGTACCCAGCTGTGCAGGGCCACCTTCACTAGACACAGTTGGTCAGAGCCCCATCCAGCTTGGCCTTGATCACTTCCAGGGAGGGGGCATCCAGAACTTCTCTGGGCAACATGTTCAAGTTGGTTTCACCACTCTCAGCAGAAAAAAACATTCTTCCTTCTATCTAGTCTTCATCTTCCTTGTTTTAGTTTAGAGCCATTGCCCCCTGTTCTATCACAACGGACCCTGCTAAAAAGCTTATCCTGCTGTTTCTTGTAGGTTGCCTTTAAGTGCTGAAAGACTGCAGTAATGTCTTCCTGGAGCTTACTCTTCTCCAGCATGCACCCCTGAGGAACACTATTCATCACTGATTTCCCCTTGGACATTGAGCTGTTGACCGCAACCTTTCGAATGTGACCATTCAGCTGGTTTCTTATCCACTGAGTGGTCCATCTGTCAAATCCATGTCTCTAAATTAGAAACGAGGATGTCATATGGGACAATGTCAAATGTTTTGCATGTGCCTAGGTTGATGCCACCAGTTGCTTTTCTCTTATCTGCCAGAGTTGTAACCCCATCATAGAAGGCCACTAAATTTGTCAGACATGATTTGCCCTTGGTGAGGCCATGTTGTCTTCCACTGATCACCTCCTTATTTTCTGTGTACCTTAGAGAGATTCCAGGAGCACCTGCTTCATGATCTTGCCAGGCACAGAGGAGAGACCCACCAGCCTGTTGTTCCCCATGTCTTCTTTTCTTCCCTTATTTAGAAAGGGGTTGTTTCCCCTTTTCCAGTCAGCGGAAACTTCATGGCATTGCCATGACTTCTAAAATATGATGGATGGTGGCTTAGCAACTTCATCCACCAGTTCCCCTGGAGCCTGCAGATGCCTTTCATCAGATTCCATGCATTTTAGCACTGACAAGTTCCTTAAATGGTTCAAACCTGATCTAATAAATAAATAATAATAAAAATATTGCTAGTCATGCAGGAGGCAGCAGTGTCAAGGTAAACTCTTCTGGAGTGAAGGGTCAGTTTTTTCTTTCCTTGATTTTCTTTTTTTCTTTTTTTTCCCTTTTTGGACAGAGTGGGTGGTCTTCCTGGCAACCAAAAGAAGCGCGTATGTACAATATCGTAATTAAATTTAGGAAGCTTTGCATATGGAATGACCACATCTGAAAAATGAGGGGAAAAAAAAAACCTAAAAAAATCTCACACCCAAACATGTGTGTGTATATATATATATAAACAGATACATATGTGTATATGTAAAAAAGAAGAAATTTTCATTAATGTATAGAAGCTCAGATAAAAAAAAAATCCTCCTTGCTACTTGATTTGTCTTTTGTTTTTTAATTACTTCAGCTCCCATATTGTAGCTTTTTTTTTTTTTCCCCTATGCCTTCCAAACGTAGCAAAAACCCTCAAGTTCATGCATAACTCAAGAGGGCAGGGGTAACCCTGAGCCAGAGCTTAGTTCTGCTTTATTGATGATAGAGCTGGTGGTTAAGAACAAATCTACAGAACGTAACTGCAGATCCTTTAACCAAGCAGCACACTGAACATCTGCAATGGAATTGGCACCTAAATTAAAGTTAAGCATTAGTTTAAGTTCTCAGAAAGCAAATTAGGAAGCTAACTAGATCTGTAATGGTAACAAATTGTAATGAACAAAAGCTGTACTTGAATTAATTTATTTTTTTTGTTCAATAGTAAGCAATTGTAAGCATGATAATTTGCAGGTATGGTATATGTTTGTGTATGAATATTCAACGTATTTTGCCCATCATGCACACTGCAGCAGCAGTGAGGAGCTCCAGTCACGTAGTAGATGCAAGACAAGCAGAAAAGAAAAGAGCTTCCTTGGCCTGTTCCAATGGACACAGAAAACAAAAGGAGACGGATGGGGACTGTGAGGATGCAGAAAGTATAAATGAAACTGAACAGTAATAATGTAATAGCTGGGGTACTGAACACATCGATGTGAATATACAATTTTTAAAAACAGAATGCATATCTACATAGATATTTTGATTTTTCTTAATTTCTGCCTCTTTAATATACTTAAATTAAATACGTTAATTAAATTAGTTTAAAATAATAGTTACATAGATCAGTGAAGTTAAATATATTTTTCTACTTGTACAGAATGCAATTATCCTTTCATTCTCTGCGCTATCTTCTGTGAAGGAAAAAAACACCCTATCTCTAATGATGCTGCTGTTATTAAGGGAATAAGAATTCCTTAAGAGATTTAAGGCCATGAATCTGGAATAATTACTGGAAAAAAGCCTAGCCATAGTATAAGTTCATTTTTTTTTAGAATATGTACATCTGTTTTTTAAATAATGGCAGATAGCCAAAAGATTTTGAAGTGGAGCTGGCAAAGGCAGTAGGAGTTTTGCTTGGTTAGTTTGGCCTTGCTCTCAGCCAGAGTTGACCAATGTCAAACTAGTCATGAACTGGATTTTAAGGCAGTGTTTAGATTTGTTCAGTTTTACAAATGATAAGGAAAAAATATATAATTTCTTTCTTAAAAATAAATGATTGCAAATGACCTGAGGAGTGGGCAAACCGGCTCTTGATGGGGGCATGGCTGCTTTTGTGCCTTCAAGCAAAAGGTTTCTGTAAATTCACTAAAGGACATTTAGAGTGTAATTTGGGAGCCAGACAATGCTTTGCACTGTTTCTGGACTTGCATGCTACTGTGGGGACACAGCTTGTCACGATGGAGTTCAAGCCATCATGAACATTTTTAACATGGCCTTAAATCAGGTCCCTCCACCTCAGATGTGAACAACCCAATTTGTAGAGCTGTTGTATTAATCAGAACTTTGCCATTACGAGCAGAGCCGTGCTGTATAATAATGGGGGCGGATGGGAGAGGGCATTTTCATTAAAATGTCCTGAGTGGAGAAGGTTTGAGAGTGAGCGAATTTGATCCCGGGTCACTTTCTAAATTAATCCTGAGTTCACTGCTTGCTTTGTAGGGAATGTTTCTTTCATGGCCAACAGTCTAGTGCCTCGCTTTTGGAGGCATTCTAGTGAGGTTTCTTAATAAATCTTTTCTGCTTTAATTTTGTCTCAGAGTAATTTACGGATTTATTTCAGCTTTCTTAGAGCTTTTACCCTGTATGTTATCTATGATAGCCATTCCTAGCCTGATCCATCCAATTACACTTCTTTTTGGCAAGAAATTGTCCCTGAAGAGAATTTTCTTCCAGAATATCGATGGTATCAGCAAGGTGCAATTTGACATTCGAATTTGAAAAGCATATTCTCTAACAGTTACCAGAGTAGGTGTCTGTTTTTAATTTCCCTTGAAAAACTAGTGATTGGCTTTTGAAATTTTTCATTAGATCTAATGGGCCAACTGTGCTCTCTCTTTTTCCTTTGAGTACTATATATGGATTTAAGTTTATGGTTGAACTGCAAATTTGTGTAAGTACTTGGACTGTTCTGATAATGATAGTTACTTCAAATTACTGTTTAAATTAGCGAGAGTTGAGAAGGGAAAGAAAACCTCTAAGTTCATAAGGTTTGGTCAGATGCCTGCCCAAAGCACTGAAATTACCCAGTGTATTTTTGGGATTGATTTGTCTTCTCCTTTGACTCAAAGTAGGATTATGGTCGGTGTGTTCATGTCAGCATATTAGGAGGCCAAAGGGGGAAGACCAGAGAAAGCTGTTTCAGAAACACGCAGCGGGGGACTCATCAGGCTTAACCATAGATATTTACAATTTGGATATCAGTTGCCCAAAGTTTGCCATATAGCTAAGAGTAAAATGGACATTTTTAAGTAATAACTGATCTCACGTGCTTTAGATCTTCTCTGTAAGATGAAGTAAATTGTTCCCTTGACTACATCTCTGCAAAAGAAGTGGGTAGGATGACTAGGTCTGCTCTGTACATGATACCTACTTTTAACCATGTGAATCCCACCTGTGCTGTCTTGGATAATGGCCAGTTTCTGCTACCGTCAGGCAAATCAAAAGAACTGGGAGGTACAAAGTACCTGATGCAATCAGCACTCCCCAGGATAACTGCTGTCTCCCTCTGTCGATTGTCTGAAAGTGAAATTGAAAACCTACCTACCGTGAAAGAAACTTGCTTGAATTAGGTAAAGCAAGTACCAGTCACGTTGGGTCGGTCAACAGCAAAACACAGTGTAGCCTTTTCCAAGGAATCAGATATCACAAGAAGGCAGGGAGGACAGACCTTTGCTGGCAGTAGTAGCTGTTGCCTTGCATCCTTCCCTTCTTCTCAAACCATGACTGATTAGACTTGCCACCACTTTCAAAAGTACCAGCAGGAACACCCACAAGTACAGTCTAAGATATTATTAACTCCTAGGGGTAGTGCAGTAATTACTAATCTACAGACTGCACACAGAGTGAAGACAGACTTTCCCTTTTGCCACAACCATTGTATAGAAAAGATGACAAGATTTGCAGAGCTGGAAAAAGAGGACAAGAGGGAACAGTATTTTACCCTTGTGGTTATGCTGTGATTGAGTCCTGTTCCCAAGATTATGTCAAATTTTCCCTGAATAGCTACTTAACGTACAATGCATTAACAGTCTTGGGAGCAGAAGCTGGAAATGATAATTGCACTCTCTCCAGCTGAATATCCTATTAGGGTGCAGAGTCATGCTTTTCCTCTTGCTCTCTTTTTGGTTCCTTGCAGCTTTTCTATTCACTGGTGTGGCTTCAGCAAAAGGGAGAGTTGCCTCAGCTGCTCTTAAAACCTAATAGCTAGGGACAGTCCTGTGGTACAGCAGATACAGGAGTTGAAGCCTCTTCAGACTGAAGAACTTAGATTTCTCATTTCCTGAGCAGAAGTGCTAGTCAGTAGGTTATATATGTGTCTGTATATTTTCATATATATACACATAAGTGTAACTCTCACAGTTCCTACTAGCCAAGCACTGCTTTTTAGAAAGATACTGACTATACCCTCATCTTAAGTATTTTGATCCAGGTGATGCTCGCAACCCGCTTAATACACTGGACTCTTGGCTTGTTCAGAGGCAGTTTGTTACCAAGGACAATGGGAGCGGGGGTCATATTTTTCAAAGCAGAAAGATACAGGGCTTGTACTGGTGTTTTCGGCGCTTTGGCTGGAGTTTCAATTGCAGTCTGGCTCCTGGAGACTTAGCATTGACAATTTGTGGCAGCACGCGGAAGCAGAACTGCAGGTGTTTGTGGTCTTCATGTCAATTAGGGCGATGCATTTATGTAAGGATGTATGTTCTGATTTTGATGATGTGGCTATTCCTAGTGGGGTGCGCTGTGATCCCCTCCCTTCTGAGATGCAGAAAAGAAGTTTTGTGCCTTTTTCTGAGTGTTTGGTTTGAGAATTGCTGGTACACTGCAAGTCACTGTTGTATTTTTGGATTTTCAGGATTCTGCAGCCTTTTGAATAGTTTGGGTTTGTATCCCAGATTTGGATTGGAGTTCATATTTTCAGATCTATAGTGAGAATATTCTAAATAGAGTGATAGTCTGATGGGTAATACTGACTTTTGTACTGAATGCAAGTTAAGAACAATATAACAATTAAAATAAAGTCTAAGCCCTAAGTCTAAGGAGGGCTTAGACTGTGTGATGGTGGGATTTTTTTTATGCTGAGGTTGTCAATATCTTTTACTATGTATTTGATGTTTTAACATAAATACATTTTGGGGTTTTTTTTTCTGCTACTCTGTCCTGCCTCATGCAGAAATACACGGTGCACCAGGTGATACTCCTTATGAACTATGCAAAGCTGGAAAAAGGAAAATATTTTCCTTTTAGTAGCAACACGCAGTGCTTCTATGATGGAGTGTTCGTTTGTTTCCAGGTGACTGTTATTTATCTGAAGTGAGAAAGTCTGAGGACATTTGATGCTGGAGCAAGGAGCTGTGCTCCACATACCATGCTAAAATTTATTACTGAGCAGAGCAGTGCCTAATTTTGAGATTGCTCATCAGAACGGTTTGAATGTTAGTGAATACATACAGCTGATTCAAAACTCTTCTCTTAATTTTAGTTCAAGGACAACAATCAAGACACCTAGCAGCATGCTTATTTAAGAACCGTTTGGCTTTATCGTCACTAAATACACTCGTATCAGTGTTGTAGGAACTACAGTTACTTGTCAGCAGGTTTGTTGAAAATTTGTTGTTCAAATACTGAAGTATTTTATGGAACACTGATATTTCTGTCTTAATCACTTTAACAAAGAGTATAAAATACTCGTTCTAGTACTGTTGCTCCGTTTGATAAAAGGGTATTTTATAAAACATTTCCCTTTGCCTTACCAGCAGTAATTAACAGAATATCAGACTCCATGAAGTTTTGTGCATATTGGTTTAAATGAATGAGATCTACTTTGTATTTTAAGGTGTGACTTTATTTTCAGTTTGATTTTTATTCTTTTTTTCCACATTACTTTGTGCATTAGTAGTGCTCTTCCATCAGTGGTCTGAAAACACTTAAGTAACTATATTAATGAAGGTTCAAATCATTGCTGGCCACTCCCCTAGAAGTTCAGCAAGGTTTCTGGGGTAGGTCCAAGGAAGAGAAACTCAGCTCTGCCATTTGTTGTCTTCTACCAAGAATCTTCTTCTCTGCCACGTAAACACAAGAAGTTTCTTGCCTATGAAACAGAGAAATAAAGCGAAAATTGTTTTCACAATGAGAAAAACCTAAACACTGTAATAATTGGAACAGTTCCATTAAACTTGGTTGGCGCTGTACCTGT
This sequence comes from Thinocorus orbignyianus, assembly GCA_013400375.1. Lineage (NCBI taxonomy): Eukaryota > Metazoa > Chordata > Aves > Ciconiiformes > Thinocoridae > Thinocorus > Thinocorus orbignyianus. Next base: position 1,656,963 of record VXBW01005821.1, on the reverse strand, counting down.
GCCAGATCATGCTTTTAAAAAAACCCCAAAACCACAACTTCCAGTGAATCTTTAGGCTTTGCATTTCCTGCTTCGCTGTAGTTGCTAATGCTTTGGCTTGCAAACCACCTGAGGACGTTGCTGCTGAACACAAAACCACAATCTTGCACTTGGGACTTGAGTACAAGGCCAGGTTGAGGCCACCAGAGCTAGAATCATACCAGACTAAGATTGAGCCAGCTCTTGTATCTCATGGGTTGCAGGTGACCACGTTTAGGAAGGTGAGTGTAAGTATTCGTGGGTTATATTTGTCTCCTAATTGAAGATACATGGAAGCTCAACCACCTGCAGGATGATGACAGTTGCCATCTTAGCCAGTGCTAGAACTGGGAGATGGTTGTGTGCCACCCTGCAGCTGGGACTGATGAGACAGTGTGTGTGGCTGGATGGAATAAATTTGCATCTACTTGGAGATACTTTACAGAAGAAATAAGGGAAATCTTGTAGTTTACTGAATTATAGTAGGGAATTGAGATATGGGCTCAATAGAAGGTAACACATTAGGCTCTTTCCACATACCATGGAAATGTCTCTCAGACCTTGAGCTATATTTATGTATTAATTCAATTTCTTGCTCTTTAAATTTTACATGAGCTTAATGTACTTATAAGTTAATTGAAAATGTATTGCCAAGTTATATTAAGTTACACTGGGGGCAGTTAAATTACAAGTTGAATTCCTCTTGGTAAAGGTGATCACAGCATCTTTTCTGACAACCCCGCTCCCCTGTATTTTCAACTAGATTGGTTATATTACAAAGAACTGGTTTCTACAAAAGGGTGCTCCATTCAAAAAACAACTGGGTAGGTTGTCAGAGAATAGAATAGGTTTCAGTTAAAAAAAAACCCCAAAATTAACAAAAAACACCCCACAAAAAAAGCCCAGAAATAAGATTTCCATTTTTCCATTTATGCTGTTGCTATAGATTGATATACTTCTATTTCAAATGTGATACATAAGAATCACAGAATAGTTTGGGTTGCAATGTACTTTTAAAGGTCACCTAGTCCAACCCCCCTCCAAGTGACCACGAACATCTTCAACTAGATCAGGTTGCTCAGGGCCCTGTCCTGCCTGACCTGGAACATTTCCAGGGATGGGATTTACCACCTCACTTCGCAACCTGGGCCAGTGTTTCAGCACCCTCAGCATGAAAAAATTGATTCCTCATCTCTAGTCTACGTCTTCCCTCTTTTAGTTAGAAGTCATTGCTCCTTGTCCTTTTGCTATAGACCCCGTTAAAAGGTTTGTCTCCATCTTTCCTGTAGGCCCCCGTTAGGTGCTGAAAGGCCACAGTAAGGTCTCCCAGGAGCCTTCTCTTCTCCAGGCTAAACAACCCCAACTCTCTCAGCCTGTCCTCATAGGAGAGGTGCTTCAGCCCTTTGATCATTTTTGTGGCTGCCTTCTGTATTTGCTCCAACAGATGATTTCTTTCCTGTGCTGAAGGCTCTAGAGCTTGATACTTCTGATGGAACAAATGTAGTTGATTCAGTTTGGGCCATTTACATTTATAGAGTCATAGAATGGTTCAGGTTGGAAGGGACCTTAAAGATCATTTAGTTTCAATCATCCCACCATGTGCAGGGACACCTCCCACTAGAGCAGTTTGCTCCAAGCCCCATTCAGCCTGGCCTTGAACACTTCCAGGGATGGGGCATCCACAACTTCTTTGGGCAACCTGTTCCAGTGCCTCACCATCCTCATAGTGAAAAAATTCTTCCTGATATCCAATCTAAATCTTCCCTCTTCCAGCTAGTTAAAAAAAAAAAAAAGTACACCCAGAATAAGGAATGAAAGCATTTTAAGGGCAGCTGATACATTCTTTAACATGTGGGCCATTTCTAGAAAACTTTAATTTAGCATCTCACAGTCAGACTTTGCTTAATCCAGTTGTCATCAGAGCGCTAACGGACCACTGCTATTTGGATGCTTCCTGGCTGCAACAGTAGGAGCTTTGTTAAGAGCATTTTTGGCTATTGTTCTGACAGCAAAGCAAGCTGAGATTTTCTGTTGGGATAACATTTCTCATGCTCAGCAGAGCCAGCGCTTCATCTGAGGTAGTCCTGATGAAAGTCAGGAATGGACACCCTGGGTACTTCTCTTTGGGTACCAACCAACCTGATATCAAACAGCAACTAACTTGGCTTGATGGACCTAAACTGGAAATATTAAACTTTTTTCAGATACTGAATTTTTGCACAATTGTTTTGCTTATTATTCCTCTTTGCTGTACATCTTACTTTATCTTGTCCATCGGGCTTTCATTTTGTATGGTTTGATTTTTCTTCAAACTTTGATTTTTATTTTTTTTTTTCCACTTTAAATTTTATTTGCCTTAGCTGGAATATCAATAAATGCACAAATGAGTTATTACTTGGTATTACACTTAATATCCTAGAAAGCATCATATATTTGTGATACTATCAACTTGTCAAATGTGCAGAGACTGCCTGATATGATTACTGTTATTAATAAAGACCATAATATGAAATTGCATGGACAAACACATAGTTTCCAAAGGGAAACCATTTAAATTGATGTTGAACATCCAGTACTTCAATTACATGATGTATTTGCTGATAGCTAACTTTTACATATTGAGATATGTTTTTATTTAACTTTACCTGGAAATGTCAGGAGAAGAGTTCAGGGAAAACAGAAGAGAGATTTTAATTAATATTGCTCACGGTGGGACACAATCATTGTTTCAGTTTCAAATTAGAGCAGTGCTCACTCAGGCGTGCACTTCTAATATGTTATAATTAAGGATTTGTAGAGAAAGGAAAAATTAATGGGCAACATCTCTAGTAATGAGTTGCATTACAGCAGAAGGAATCAATATGACCTCATGGTTCATCCATCATTTGCCTTTGTTTCAGACTGCGCTCTGTTTGGGCAGGGGGGTTAATATATATCTCTGTGTGTATGATTAAAAGTCACCAAAGGCCAGACGTTATAAAAGGTACACAGATTTCCTGTTATGTGTACGGTCATTAAATAATCAAAAGCTGCTTTTATAAGTCAGATATATGCTTGTGTTTGATATTTTGCTATAATAGGAAATTTAGCACGTTTATAGTTCTTGTCATCTTGTATCCAAAGGTTTTAATAATGGTCTAAAATATTCCCTGCAAACGCCTTACTCCTGTAAAGAATCTTGTGCATTATGATTTCATAGGTAGAATGCTGGAAGGAATATTGTTGGTGGAAACTAGTGAGAAGAGGACTAGTTTTATCACTTCTGTCACTCCCCTTGGTCTGTCATAGGCCAGTCAGACTGGTACTTCCCAGGTATATATGTAAAATTGCAATCATTCACTTTACAGAAATGATAAAAAATTACTGCAGATTAATTTGACTTCAAGGAAATATACCTTATCTAAGAAATGTATTTATAACATGGTAATTGTAACAAGCGAGATCCATTTTGACTTGCTTCTCATATGGAACGTTATTTAAAGCTTGATCTCTTGAGTTTTGGTCAGATTTTTAAAATAATAACCGACTGACTGGAAGCATTTCTTCTTGTTTAAAAAGCTTCCTGTGAGAAGTATGCTGCTTGTTGTGTTTTTATCATGGATCTGAGGATGGTCTTGCTGCTATAAGGTGGGAAACTTAGGTTTTGCGTTTGGTTTGAATTATCAGTTGAGTATCTGAAATTTGCTGCATCCAGATGGCTAGTAGCTCCTTCTCCATCTACTTGTGAAAAGAAATTGTCAGACCTTGTTTTGGTGATGATTCGTCCCTGACTGATAGTTTTACATAATTATATGATTCTGTGCCTAATATGAACCTGATATTTTTGTGTTGTGGAATAAACAAATCTTTCATGAAAAAAAAAAATTAGCTCTTAAGAACTTGCAGTTTAATTTCCACCCAAGGATTTCCAAACAGTTTACAAACTTCAGTGCATCAGAACTTATAACAGTATTTCTTTTTAGGAAGAAAACCAACAAACATAAACCTTATCGAAGGCAGCCAAGGCTAGCAAGAATCTGAATCAACCATACAGACTTAATTTTGAAAACTTATTGCTTCCTGATATGTGCTTATAGAGCACTTCACAGAAAAAGTAGCATTAAAGAAAACCCCCACAAATAAAACCCTCAGAAAACTAATGGGCAAAGTAAACCTACTATGAGGTGAATCTTTAGAACTTTGACTTCTAATGGTCGGTTTTATGTGTGTATATATATATATATATATACATATATATATATAAAAGAGGGTTAAAATGTGCTTGCCTGGCATTAGAGAGGCATAGGTTCCTTCTCACACTGATAGAGTCTCAGTCCTGTAAGTGGAACTGTCTGAGTTCCAATGCCTAGATCTAAAGAGAATGTCAGGCCTGAAAACTGGCGTTTGATACTTCTTGAAATAATGTGAGCTCCCCATATAAGCAATATCAAAGCAGAAAAAGATTCTCACTGTTCAGAGTTCCTTAAGCATGTCATATGGTGGTGAAAGTTATGTTAAAAAAAAGTTATGTTCATTGCAAGATATTAAGTTTTCAGTTACTCTGAAAGAGTTGCCATAATGAAAACACAATCCAGATAGCTGTTGAGATTTAGTATTTCTCTTCCACTCCACCGTCCGCAAAAGATACGCCGTGATAAAGCTGCCTCTTAAGAATGCGTATTACACAAAACTGGTATTTTGGTGGAAGCTACAAAATCTTAAATCTAACACAGCAGTAAATCTAGAGTCAAATCCTCAATTTGCTCAAATTGAAACAAACAGAGCTTGTACTAAGTATTTTACAGTTCGCATCCCTGTTGTGATAACTCGATAGTCTCCTGCAGTTTCAGGCTTCACTTGAAGTGTTCAATCCTACCTTGTTGTTGGAAAAAAAACTTTTAATCCTACCCATTTTGACTTTCATATTTACCTTGTTTATGGGGTTCTTTCATCGCTTGTATAAATGTAATGATGTGGGGCTCATAGGATACTTGCTCTAAGGATCTTGAGACAACAGAGTGCACCAATATTCCCTTATGCAACTTCTTTTTTTCTCCAAATACAGACTATTTTTTTTAAAATGACTGTTCTGTGGTAAGAGAATTAAAAAAAACCAACAAACCAACCAACCACCCCACACCCCAAACATATGACTTTAGTATTATAATGCTTATTATCTTTTCACTAAAGACAATGTCTTATTTTGATGCCAAAATTATTAAAGTAATCCAATTTTATAGCTGCTTCTCTGTAAACATTTTCAAAAGCCTGTCAAAACTGTAGGCTTTGCTCTACCTTGCTCTAACTGTATTTTTCTATGTCAGAACTCCAAATGAAATTGAAGTTTCTGGCTTCACTTATGTGACCTGTCCCAGTGGTGTGGCCAGCTTCAAGAAAAGAAGACAGAATTCTTAGAAAGAACATAGTTATTCCCTTTGCTGAAGAGGATTCACAGATGAGAAAAGGTGGTCTAAGTCCTTTATTGTTCCTGAAGAAAATCTCCTGTATGCCATAATTCTGAGAGCTGTCTGGTAATGTGACTGAGGTGCTTCAGGAATTATTTGATGCTGGGACCAGTGGAGAAGAAAGCTCTACCAGATTTCCACTCCATCTACTTTTTATTTTTTAGAAGAATGTGAGCTTGCATTTAGAATCTACGGGAGCCTTAGGGATGGTGTATACTATTTTACTAAAACTCATGTGCTGTAAGGGTACAATAATGCTAATTCATATAGATAACCCATTATAGTCCCAAAATTTCTCATTAGGAAGTGTCATCCAAGCCAACCATTCTGTGCCTTGTACTGTACAACTGTTATTTCTACCTGAGTATCTCACGTTTCTCCCTGCTGAATTATGTCCTTTTTTTTTATGCCAGTTTCCAATTTGTCAAGATTGTTTTGACTTTAATTTTCTTCTCTAGGGGCTTGAAAGAAGCTGCAGGCCCTGTGTTGTGTGCAGTCAAATGTCGCATTTAATAAGCATTCACTCCATTCCATCATCTAAATGATTAATGAAATTACTGAATAAATACTGCTAGACCCAGGACAGACCCTCTGCAGAATCCTACTTGATGCATCCTTTTCTGACATCGTGTTTTGACAGTTACCCACTGGTAGGTCTAAATATGGTTTTCAAAACAGTTTTACCCAACTTAAAGAAGGTTCATCTAGACTTGTTTATGAAAATGTCATGCGAGACAGTATCAAAAGCCCTGATAAGGTGAACATAAGACATCTACCGACTTTTCCCTTCACACAAGGGGATTTATCCTGTAATGGAGAAAATTAGCTTGATTCAGCAGTCTGCTCTTTAAAAATCCATGTTGACAATACTTATGTAATCTGCCCAATCTTCTCAGTGCTTTTTCTTTGCTTCAGTGTTTTTCTGGGACTTAATTTTAAACCAAGTAGTCCACATTTCCCAAACTCTTCAATTTTCTGTCATTCTGAAGATACCTATTTTGGTTTACCTTTTGCAACCTTCTTGAGCCGTTCTTCTTCTGGGTCAATAATGAGAAGCTCAATATCAGCTGTCAGTGTGCATGGGCAGCCCAGAAAGCCAACTGTATCCTCGGCTGCATCAAAAGCAGTGTGAGCAGCAGGTCGCAGGAGGTGATTCTCCCCCTCTACTCTGTGCTTGTGAGACCCCTCCTGGAGTCCTGTGTCCAGCTCTGGAGTCCTCAACATAGGAAGGACATGGAACTGTTGGAACAGGTCCAGCGGAGAGCCACAAAGATGATCAGAGGGATGGAGCAGCTCTGCTGTGAGGACAGGCTGAGGGAGCTGGGGCTGTTCAGCCTNCCGCTAAATCTTGGAAAAATCTTTACAAATATAAAGCATATGTGGGTCTTTTTTTGTCACTGTTCCCTACTGAGGAACTGCAGATGATTTACCAGCCATAGACAGAGAAACTGTGGAGGATTGAACAGTCTAACTTCTGACTGTTTTCGTACTATTTCTGTGACTCCAGAGCATGTTCTTTTTACCTCTTCCTTTGTTATGTGCTATACTCTGATCTTTCTGCCTCTTGTCCCGCTACGCTCTTGCTATTTTTATATTCCTACTTACTAATTTGACTTCCAAAGTGATTTATTTTGAAGAGCTTGCAATTTGTCTACCTACCAGATCTCTAGGCACAGAGAAATTGGTCTTTACGGAGTCCCGTCTTGATTTCATCCTTCTTCTATTATGAAGAATGAATGCTCTTTGCCATTTCACCATTTTTTGTACCCCTAGTTCCTTTGACAGGTCTTGAAAAGCCTTTCCTTTCTGTCAGAATGTACTGCTGAGGGTCTTCCTCTACTGCATTCACGTGCTTTTAAGTAAACGAATAGCACAGTGTCCTGCTGCACTCGGCTTCCAGTAGGCATTTGGTAGTTTTAATCTTCTACTTTGTGTTTAGTATTCTTGTCTTTTTTTTGGTGTAGCTGATAAAACATATTAGAAACCTGCAAATGGCTGTCTAAACATAATGATCTTCAAGGAATATTTATTTTTCCAGAAATTGTATGACCTTCCACTTGTATATTTTATTATTTTTTATTTTTTTTGTGCCCAAAGCTGCATACTCCAGCTACGCTGTCAGTGCTGGGCAAATCAGTTTTGTGCACGCAGACTTTTTATTAATAGAGGAATTAGCATTTACCATCTAGCAGTGACGGAAAGCCTGTCCTTAAATAATGTGGTCTTTTAGACAGATTTCTGCCAGAAGATCCTATGGCCTTGCAGCAAACACATCTCATTGTTTTCTTTTCCCCATATGTTGTTCTGGTGGCAAAAAGGGAGGGATTAAGAGAAGCTCAGGAGTTTCCTGGAAGGAGTAATAGGCTTTCTCCAATTTGATTTTTTTTTTTTTTTTTCCTGTGGTGGGATCACCACCTTTCTCTGCAGATAAACCCATTTATCTGTACCTGTCTTAAGGTCTTTCTTCAAAGTAGAATGATGTCCTGTCTCTTGAGTGCTGCAGTTGCATAGTGTGCTAATGAGAAATTCCACTTATTACCTATATGTTTTTCCCAAGGCATCTAGCAAATGTCATTGAGGACACTGAAACCGCTAAACATTACTGCATTTCTTGTTTTTTTCCTTCTCTATGTGAAGGGAAATGCCTTAAGTGTTCAATTTTCTTCCCGCTCTTTCAGTGATATGCAGAAGAGAAAATTAGAAAAAATTCATTTTTTTTTGGATGTCAAGGATGGAGACTTTATTCTAGTTTCCATTGATACAGCTCACCTATGGTATTCCTATTCATGTAAGAACTGTGTATTAGCATTTGAATTTATGTGTATATCCTCTGCATAAGATGCCAGTTGCCCTGTTTGAATAGAACAAATGGGTATCTTTTTTTTGACAGCAAAGCCTCTTTTGGTTCCTTCATTTTATTTTCTTGCTGTTTTGAAGTTGAACACATTTTTGAGATACCAGATGGCCAGGTATTAAATGCATAAAGTGCATTATTTCCTCCTTCCCTCCCCTTTAGCAGTCTGTTTCTATTTAGCTGTGCAAATAGGAGTGGTTGAGATTAAAAGCCGGAGTTGCAGCTTTTATAAACCTCAATAAAATCAGGTGGCATTGACTGTGTTTGAAAAGTAACCGATTTTAGCATTCTTAAGCAGCTCAGAATAATGTTAAATAAAATTGTTGGCTGAACATTGTGTGTTTCATGCTGGGAGAAGGGAGTTTGGAGGAAGAGGTTTAGTTTTGTTTTGTTTTTTTTTACTTGGTAATAATATCCTTTACAAAAGAACTGGGGTGGGTCAAAGTCACTGTGATGAGCTGTGAGACAGAAGTCACTCTTAACTGTTAATGAGTTGAGGTGAATTTCAGCATGACAGTGAAGAATACGTAGGGAGTTCAAATATTTAACCACGCTGTTCTGGGTTTGACAGTCGGAAACTGTTATGCGCTTACTCTGGTTTAAAAACCATGTGAAATGCAAATAAACCCCCTAACTCTTCACTGCTTATCTTATCTAATATTCAGAGTTAAGCCTTATACAAATAGGGCATGTCTGAATGGCAGGTAGGTACAGGTAACATATGGGGTTTTTTGACTTTTATAACTTAGTTCTCAATTAAAAATCAGTAGAGCATTTTTGCAGACATGCTTTGATTAAGTTTGTCTCCGTAGGCAAAGTTGCCTAATATTCCAGCTTTGCCAGGTAGTCTGTCTCCTCAGACCCTTTTGTTTCATTGGTTTAAAGTTGTAGATTGTCTTTTAGCTTTTAAGATTTTTATGAATAAGACATTACTATATAGAGAAAAATGAATATAATAACTTGGAAGATTTTTAAGATAACTTGATCTTTCATAAGAAAATATGAGGTATTATTCTTTTATGACTTTATATATCTGAATAGCTGGTGTGAATTTCACCACTTTATGTATATTATTGCTGTTTCCAAAGTATTTTAGTTCATCTCGGGGAAGTGCTCCTGTAAAATATGGGCTTTCTTTATACAACCATGGAGGTTGTAGTATGGAGGACTACTGAAATTACCTGTGACCTTGCCTGTCATTCGTTAGTGAATGCAGCAGCATTAATCAAAATAATACTCATTGGAGAATTTTCTTCTATAGTATACTGCTCCCATAACTCTTCCTGTGTTTTTCCTGGTGTCAGCAAGATTTGACATTTTTAGAGCAGATGTGTAACTTCTGCAAATATTTATAATTCACTTTACAGGGCATATATATCATATAAGAGGTGTGATGATATTCAGGATTTAACACATACTACATTTTATGGTTCTTGTGGGTGTGACCTCAATTTACTTGAAAAGTAGTTTTTCGAATACTAGCACAGTTGTTTTATAATACAAAATATTTAACTGTCCCATACTAAGTTGAGTTGGTGATCTGTCATAAAATAGCAAATAATGCACTTTCGTCCATGAGAATTACTCTGTAGAAATGCTGGAATCAAACCTTGAATCAAATCCTACTAATAATCCTACTAATTTCAAGGAATTCAAAATTTCACCTGTTGTCTCTCTTACCCCATTGCCTGTCGTGCTTGGCTGTGAGACCTCAAGCACCGTTGGCTTTTTGAACCCTGGTTATGATGATAATGTGACTAGGCTGATGGCTTATTGCTTCTCATCCTGTATGTTTGTTCCAGCACCTTTTTTCTGTACAGTGAAGTACGTGACAGGATTTCATTCTTATTTTGTGACAAAAGTAGGTCAAAAGTAGGTACATCCCTGTTGTTCACACTGATGGAAGGAAATCTTTTTGCATCTCTTGAGTACCTTGTTATTCTCACTTTCACCTTTTTCTCCCTGTTTCTTAGCAAAGTCTTAAATTTCTAAAGTAGGGCTGGGTTTGGCAGGAACGTTAAATTTGCTTCTTTGGAAGCTTATTCAGGAAAATCGCTGCATTTGTTTCTCTACATGAAGTCCTTGTGAGGATAGCCTTGTAATAAGAACAGTAGAAAATGTGAATGGAAAGCCATCTGGTCTGCGCCACTACCCCTGAGGATACGCCTGTTCAGACTGGAGTGACTGTTGTGGAAACAGTGTATTCGGAACAGTCGTGCTGGGTTGTTCCTCCATGTATCCTACCCGTTCCTTGACTGTAAGCCTGGGGTGCCAGTACTGGGTATGTTAGGTTTTAGTGGCCATGCTGCCAGTCAGTTCCCTGGGTGAAACGTGAACAAATAAAAATTCCTATAGCGCTGAGTTTATCTTTCTCTGCAGTCACGTCTGTGTGTATTGCATATGCCTCAAATCATATGTTGCGAAAAGAGGTTATTGGGTTCAAACAGTATCTTGCACTCTTTTGTATAACCTCAGTCTTTCTCCTGCAAGAGGGAGACGTAAAATATGATCGATTCAAAGGAGAAAAGCATCTGGCATGAGGAGACCCTAATTAGCAAGCAACTTTACCATTCCTTAGGGAACGAAACTCACGGAACGAGTAAATATCAATAGTGTGGGAACATTTGGTATGTCAGAATGTTTTCTTGTAAAGGAGAGAGAAAGGGACTGTGTAAATGTGATTATAGATTTTGAAGGAAGGCAAAATGTTTCTCAGCTAGATTCTGGCTGTGTTTATGCTCGCACGTAATGTGGTGCAATTGGAGCAGACCTACCAAGCAAAACACTTGATTTACAGACCTGACATCCAGGCAGGCACGGATTTCAGGAGGTGCTTTTCCTTGGAACACCTCTAGTCTGGTCTAGGGGCTTGAAGACCACTAGTGTTCATTTTCTTCAAAAGTGCAAGTGTGTGCGTTCCGCTGTGGACACCAAAGCGTGTTCTGAGATTTGCGGCAAAAACATATGACTCATGAAATAAAACACTGAACACACCTTCCTCCTTCCATTTTTGCAAGTCTTCATGCCAAAGATTGTGTTTGACATGTAAAATTTCGTATGGAAGCCCTGCCCAAACTTGGGTTTTGCCTGAAGTGTGTTTCCTAGTGTGAAATTAAAGGGTTTTCCTAGAGAGACAAGCAATGAAGCTGGTAGTGCTATACTAACACCATCTTCCGTTACTGAAATGCTTACCGAACTCTGAAATATATATTTTGATTTAAGACCATTTTATAGAACAGGAAGGCAGAAAAGATGAAGTCTGGTTTGTGTGCTTGGGTATTTTTTAAATGATGCGTTAATGATGATACATAGGGTGCATTGCTGACAATCTCCCCCAAATCAGAGCAGTCCAATCTATCCATTCATCTGCAGAAGTGCTCTCAAAACCAAATTATTATTGATGGTCACTGCTACATTCCTCAGTTCCTGGGGTTTTTGTTGTTGTTACTGATATATATTTTACCAGTAGTCTTCCTTCTCAGGATTGGTGCCTGAGATCAGAGCTGCACTGCTTTCTGCAACGCTGTCTTCAGCTACTGATTCTGCCAGCTTTTTTTCCCCCTGCAGGTTTGTACACGAACAGCATGATTTCACTTTAACCTTCATCTTCTTTTGCAAGCAACCTGTGCAGATACTGCAGTAGCATTGACCTGAGATTTTGGTAGATCATCTAGAGCTCTCTTCCCCCCCCCGCCCCCAACTTCTTAATTCCTCATTAGGAATAAAACCAAACCAACCAAACAATCTTCCAATGCAACAAAATCGTGAATGATCTGAGAAAACTGAGATGAAATTAGAATATTGTTTCCTTTTTTAGTCCATCCATTGCTGCATGGACTAATGGCAAAGTTGCCTCGCTACCCAATGGAACGATAACAGCACAAGATTACTGGGAAGATGAAACTGTTTTGTGTTTTGTTCTCCCTTCTTCAGTACAATGTCTGCAAAAAAGATTAGCTCTGAACAGTTGAAAAAAGTAGCGGAGGAGCAACAGCTCTGCTAGAAGAGGAAAGAAGCAAAAGTCACTGACTGTTAAAGCGAGATGATTTGAGATCATCTCATTCTATTTCCAGGTGTTTTGCAGTGAAATGTATTTAACTCAGTCTTGGAGCAGCAGTCTTAGAGCAGTCGCAGAGAGGATGTGGTGTTCTGGGAAAAATAAAGGTAGAATGGAGCTAACACAAAAAAGGGAGGATGCCAGACATCGAGAGAATGCATTCTCAACTTAAATTTCTGGGAGAAGGCTGGAGTATGTATGCTTCGCTTGCACGTTTATAAATCTCTACCAGATTTAAAGGAAACAAAGAAAGAAGCAAGTGAAAAAAAGAGACAACAGATTTCAATGACGGGATTTCATGCTTTGACAGGGTAACAAGCCACAGGGGTAAGCATATGCAGTAAACATGATTAAATGGTGACTTTAAGGAGCTTTTTGACAATCAGATTTTCACAGGCAAATTGTACAGATTCTGTCCAGATGAAAGTTGCATTGCTAACAGAGCAAAGCCCACTCCAAGATGGGATCTCGTACTGGTGGAGACCCTGTGGGCAGCGGGATTGTCTGGTTTTGCCTGCACTGAGTCCTTTCACCCTGTGACTCCAGTAAATACCTCAAAGGGGGCAGTTACTGACAAGCTGCATCTGCTTGTTTGGAGACGCTGCTCTGGTGCTTTTCAACATTTTCATAATGATTTAGATGGCACAACCGAGAGTGTGCTTATGAAATCTGCTGGTGATATACAAGCCAGGAGGGCCTGTCAGCATGTTCAAGGACACGCTTGAAACCCGTAATGACTTAGAAAAAAAAATGGAGAAACAACTTGAAATAAAGGCAGAGCAATCCAGTAAAGTGCAGAGTACTGCACTTATTTGTAGTGTACCACACATGGGAGGCTAGCTAAGAAGCAAAAAAACCTCGGGGATGTAAAGTGCATTGCAAGCTGTCCTTGAGTTGGTCCCATCACCATAGCACACAAAAATCAAGCATCCTACTGGCATTTTTAAGGGGTAATGTTACGTCAAATGTATGAGAGAGAATACTTTTACTCTGATCAGAACTTTTGTGAAGTTTATTCTGGAAAAGGGCCGAGTTTTGGTGCTGGAAGGGGTCCATTTGTAGTGATGTAGAAGGGATGGGAGGAAACACCAATGAAAACATTGATATTCTGAAAAAGAATAGCCTGAGAGGGAAGAAAAAAAGATCTTCCTGTACCGAGAACACCTTGTCATTTAAGCTACATTGTATTGATATCCAGAGACTGCACAAGGAAAAATGTCCAGACTCTACAGACACTGAATATGAAAATAGATTCCTAAGGTGATACAGCCCATAGGAATGTTTTAGTGTGGGGTTTTTTTTTCTTTTTTTTTTTTTTCCTCCTGCTTGAAGGTGGGTGATGCGCTGTTTGATATCATGAGGTCTGAGATCAAACCTCAAGTACATGCCACTTTTCCTGAGATGCCAGCTTGCCTGGGTGGAGACCTCAGAGAATCGAGAGCCAGAGGAACTGTGTGGAAGGGACAAAAAATGGAAGTAAAATATGTTCAGCTTCCCAGGACTTTAATCTTTGAGTAGAGAAAGACACAGGTGCAACCAAATGATAGGCAGTAACTGAAATGTGCCAGGATACAAGAGTATGCTGTGCTGTACCATCTGTTATATTAGTTACGATTCTCATTGCAGCATCCTTCAGGCCTTGCTCTTGCAAAGGATTCTGCCTGCCTACACACTTGTCTCGTGTGCCAGCCTCCAGCTTCAAATTGTCTTTAAACTTTGAGACATGAAAGTTTTTTGTCACTTTGGTCTTCTATATTGCAGATCATTTTGTGGTATCATATGGCTTGTGGGGAAGTATTCGGCTGGTATAGAAACCTTCCAAATAACATGGTTCTTGTAGGATGCACGCTGTTGCAGTGTCTTCCTTGTCTGTTTTGACCTGGTGTCCCAAGTAAGTACTGTAAATCTAAATTTCTAGTCCCTGATATTCTTTTCTTCACTATTGTCAGCACAGTTGGATTCTCCTGTTTTGAAAATGGATTTGTTTTGCCTTAATTTAGTAACTGGGAGGTTTAAGTATACACTCTAAATAGCTCTGGATTTCTTCTCCAGGCAGGGGATGGCAATAGGTACCTTCAGACAAGGAGTTTAGTGAGTAATGTTGAAGGAAAGGAATTTGCATCTAGAAAAAAGAGGAAGTAAAAGCTGCGATTACAAAAGAAGGGGAAAGTACTACTTATCTGTGGTGTGTCTACTTTTTATCAATTAGTCGTTAGGGTTAGTGGTGCATTGGTTTGTTACTTTTGGATTATATTTTGCTTAAAAAGACGAAAAACAACTGAGGAGCTTTTTAGATATAATTTTATTTTACTTAGTTGTGTTTAAAATATATGTATGACTTATTAAGACATAATTGAGTCATTATCATTAGTGTGATGTGAATACAAATAGAACTACATTGAATGGAGCAGTTACTTGTATTATGTTGTGGGATCATGTATGCAACCTACAATTGAGTCATTACTGCATAAATAAGCTGGGTGGAGGTTAAACCAATGTCAAAAAATATCTTTTTAACTTCTCTTTCTCCTAAGTGTCCTTATGAGATCGGTAGTTCAGTCTTTTTCTTTGCTACGTGAGAGTCTGGAAGAGCTTGTCTGATTTGTGTAGGTAATTACAGAAGATGAAGCTCATCAATGGAGTTATGTTTTTATTTGTATGCAAACAGTTTGCATATTGTTTAAGGAGGAAAGTAAACTGTGCTAGACCTTTCAGGTGTATAATGTATTCATAATAGTCTCAGGCAACCAGCAAAATCAGTGAAGTTTAATAGGGATTAGTATGATCTAGATATGTAACTGAAATCTTGTGCTTTAACTGCTCCCTTGTACATTGCAATGTAGCCATACATATAGAAAATGTGTCTGTTTATGGGAAGAAACATTAATTTGATTAATTTTTGCATGGTGAAGATGTAAATAGTTCTTGGATGATCTTATGTATATGTATTAATAAGTTTGACTTGTAAATTCTGGTTGTGGAATAGTAATCTGCCTTTTTGCCTTTGGAAGTAAAGTCTGTTGAGAAGTCATTGATGGAAATACGCAAAATATTTCCCATAAGCTACTTTTAATATGCTTTTCTCTTAATGAAATACATCTTAGCTTTATACTTTTGGGCTTTAATTGGTAATTTCTGTAATAAATCCTATAGAAAGGATGGTAAAGTTTGGACTCCTGCAGTTCAAGACCTAATGTCACCGTGAAAAGGTTCATAACTGTTGGAACTGTTGGAAGTCATTTGGGACAACTTCCTATTCCCTTTTGGAGGCTGCCATCTTGTGTTCTGAAGTCAAAATTTTCATTATCATTCTCTCACTTGCCACTGTAGTTATGAAAATGGCTTTTAAACAGAACAGATAAACGCTGCACTATTTACCCTAGCACGTGGATAGGTATACTCACATATAGTCATTCTTTTGTCTTAAAAAAGTCATCCTAAGCAATCTTTGGGGGAAGTTTACTCTGAAACCCGTTGTTTGTCTTTGAGAAGACAACTGATATGAGGAGCTTTGCAGCAGACTGTTGGATTTGATACCAAAAGATAATTTTCTTGTACATTTCACATGGGATTAATAGCAGTATTTTTCTTGCAAAGTTCTTACTTGGATTTAAGTTAAGAGTGAGATATGCAGGATTTGATGTTTTGGGCTACCTCTTCCAACTCACTTGGTGAAATTAACTTTAAAAATGTTTAAAAGTAAAAATTCAAAGGCAGATTCAAATTTCATTAAGTGTCTTCTGTTTTGTTCTATTTTATTGTTTTACATGCTTCTAGTTTTAGGCTAATTTTGTCTTCTGCAATATTTTGTGTGAAAATTGAACGAGCAAATGCAAAGGTTGTCTCATGTTTACTAGTAGGATCAAATAAAGATTCTTCAGAGCTTTGGGAGCCAGAGTAGACCCATAATGAGTCTCTAAATATATGAATGCAGTAGATTTGTATCTTCTGCCATTTAGTAGTAAAGGTGACAATCAATTTTTAATTTGTAGTGTGAAGTGAGTTACATTCAGAACAAATTTAACATCGGGGAAAGTGTTTAGGAGAGTTTTCAGTGTCTCGTGTATACAAAAATGAAAGATGGAGCTGGACCTTTGAAAGTTGATGTGAAGAGGAAGATTTTGGGTTTTTGCAGACAGGAGAATTGATTGACGTTGTGCTTCTTCAGAATAGTAGTATTTTTTCCCCAGTCTCTTTACAGAGTGAGTTAAGCAGAACTTTGCTGAAATATCTACTGCCTATCTTTCTGAAATGAAATTCAAAATGATATTTGGAAATTCACTTCAAAGTGATATTTTCCCCATCCATCAAGATGTAATGACTGTGAATTATTTTTTATTCATGTATGAGGAAAAAAGAAGGTGATACGCTCAGTGAAGAGGTGTTGCAATTGGTCTTGATTCATCCATGCTCTTGATAGAGTTATAATTTTAACATAGCTGCTCCAGTGGATGATGTACTCTTATGACGCTTTGCTTATTATGTAAAGCCTTTCATGTTTATTTTTAGCACAAATTTACACTGGGATGAACACGCAGCCATATTTAGTATTATGGTCTGTATTCTCAATTGTTAAATAAATTAAACCCGCTTGAAGCAATCAAGGGCAGGTAACAGAAAAGGAAGGCATTTCAATCGTGAATCCGTTAGGAAGCATGCGAGACTGCTCGAATGCAAATATAAACCGATCACTGAATTACGAATAAAACTTAACTAAAAAGCTGTTAGAAAAGATACCGTTTCTGTGGCTGGTATATTGATTCTACAGTTGCTTTTAGGGTAATCTGTGCAGTTGCTAAGGTTCACTGAAGGAAAGGAGATAACAGTTCACAGTGCAAATTTGTGTATGTCCGTAATCCAGCGAAGCAAAACAGACTTCATTGAGAAAGCCAAATAAAACAAACTATTGTTTATTAACAAAAAAAAAACAAACACAAAATGAACCAAAACCAGAGGATTGAACATCCCACGTAAAAGTGGCTCCATCAAAGGTCTGCCTGCTTCTGTGTAGCTGCAGATCCCAAAGTGCCAGCTGAAATCCAGGATGCATTTGTTTATCCAAATGTAGCAACTTTCAAGCCTAGTTTGGATAAGAAAACTGGGGTTCGTAACGCTGAAAAATCAATGGGTTGTCAATAATGCTGTGTTAAAAGGAAGCTGCAGCTGTAGATAGAAAAAATAGAGCAGGTCGAAGTCTGGTACTTTCCTACTACACCGTCAAATATTGCTGTATGTATTAGAGGTGCAAATCTGTTCTCATCAGAAGTACCAGCAACAACAGAAATTCCCCAGGCTTGCTGTTACACCGGCAGTCCTGGCAGATGGAGGAAAATTGCAGTCATGTATCACTCTTAAAGACAATGCTAAAGGAGAGGCTGCCACAAGGTGTCATCTTCAGCTGTCAGGGGAAGGGATGGATGACATTGTAATTAATTTAAGACTACCATTGGGCTGCTTCAAATTGTTTAAGCCGATGCCTTATTAAAGGGGAGAGCAGCGCGTGGTGCTTTCGAAGGAAGAAACAAAAGGAATTGAGCAGTAGTCTGGAAAAATAAAAACTGCTCTAGAGGCTGTTGGCTTCCATTAATTCCATTTGGATAAATCCAGAATGGATTTTCTGCTTGGAAAAAAGATTCTTACTACTAGCCGAACATATCTAGCAAGTCTGTAATGAAATTACTGGAAATATATTACATTGCAAATACTGCAGAAAGGACTGGAAAAGCCGGGTATGGTTAATGTTTTTCTCAAGTTCAGTAGCAGAAACAGCTCTTTCAGTTCTTTGGATTAGCTAAAATACAAGAATTGTTCAACTGAATGAACTTGCCAGATCCTTAACCATGTCCAAAACCTAGGAAAAAAACCTGTTCTTTGTTCATATCATTATTCTGAAACTAATATAAGTTGTTTCTTTCAGTGAGTAGCATTTTTTTTTCTCAACCAAAGCAAAGAGATCTTGTCTGCAATATCAGTTACTACTTAATCTATTTTCTTTCAACGGGAAAGAGATACAGCAATTTTAATGTGAAAAGTCTACAATTTCATACATAGAGATCAGGGGGAAAATGTAGAAACCTGATGCAGCAGGAGAGAGAGATGTGTCTCAACTGTTGTTTCAACAGATATGCTAAAATTACCTGGCCTATTAAAAAGAGTAGACTTCATGATTTCAGTGAGGATCAAAAGCTGTGAGATGGTATCTTGTAATATTCCTTTCCTATGGGAAAAATGTGTTTAAAATCTCCCATAGAATCTGTGATTAAGACTCTCTCGTCAGCTTGCTACACCAAAAAATTTAAGTATGATCCAGTAATCTTTGGATAAAGAAACAAAGATGCAGTTACTATTTCTGAACTTCAGAAGTTTTCTGCAGATTTCCTTCCCAAATTTTCCTCCATGTGGAACATCCGGTTGCTCTGGCAGGAGAGGGATGAAAAAGGAGAGGGATGGAGACAGAAGCTTCCAGCCTCCTGGAGTCTCCCCATCACAGAGCTGTAATTAAGGAGAAGGTGTGCTGTAATTACAGAGATGGGTAAACCAATGAGCATCCATTTCTGCTCATTCTCTTGCTGATTTTGTGACTGTAGGAGTAACATCCACACCTGAGACATGTATGAGGAAGAAGGCCAATGCCCCTTATAAGCAGACCTTTCTTTTAGGGTGCATATTGCCTTAGTCCAGTTGTTTATCAAGTGATGGTCTCCAAGTTACTCTGCATCTCTTGAATACCTGTTAGTGGTAGTAAACAGTTTGAAAAGGAAAAGAAAATACCTCCTGAGGGAACTTTCTGCCTGAGGGCAGCTCTTTGATGCCAGTGCCCTGCTGGTTCATTCTCAGTTTCTCAGTTCATTCTCAACACTTTTCCTTTGCGTTGTGTAGAGACAATATGTTCCTTGAACATAAGGCCCTATGCTCTGATAAGACCCCACCTGGAGTACTGCATCCAGATCTGGAGCCCCCAGACTAACCCCATGAACCTGTTGGAGCTTGTCCAGAGGAGGACCACAAAAATGGTCATGGGGCTGGAACACCTCTCTTGTGAAGACAGGCTGAGAGAGTTGGGATTGTTCAACCTGGAGAAGAGAAGGCTCTGGGGAGACCTTATAGTGGCCTTTCAGTACTTAAAGGGAGCCTACAGGAAAGATGAAGACAAACTTTTTGGCAGGGCCTGTTGCAATAGGACAAGGGGTAAGGATTTTAAACTAAAAGAGGGAAGATTTAGACTTGGTAGAAGTAAGAATTTTTTTGTTGAGGGTGGTGAAACAATGCCCTAGATTGCCCAGAGAATGCCCCATCCCTGGAAATATTCAAGGTCAGGTTGGGCAGGGCTCTGAGCAACCTGACCTTGTTGAAGATGTCCCCGCTTACTGGAGGGGCATTGGACTAGATGACCTTTAAAGGCCCCTTTCAACCCAAACTATTCTATGATTGCGTGTTTGGAGGTGCATCACACTGTACTTCTGTGGTAAGACTGGCACAAGGGGATGTCCCACCTGCCACCACCTGACTGATAATACAGTTTAAAAATTTAACTGTTTTTTCTTTCCCCAGTAAGGCATAAATTACAACAAAATTTTTTTGGTAACTTTTAAGAGATTATAACTTGGAAATGAGTAGTACTAACACTACTTATCATTTTGATAGTGTTTAAGGCCGTGTAAGCTTCTGCCAGTGAGACCCTGCATTCGATTGGCACTTGTTCTGTAGATGTGATGGAACGCGGGCAGCGGAGAATTCAGCTGGTTATAGGCTTTCACCAGCATCTTGGGAATTTGCTAAACCCGTGAAATTATCAGGTGTTCCTTCTGCCATCCTGTGGCAGTACGGATAAACTGCAAAGGGCCGGTCTTGGCAAGTTTTGCTTAAGCGGAGACTATAGGGGGATGCTGGGACTGGAATCAATCATGACCTGATCCTTGTTTTGAATGGAGCAGTTGTTCTTCCTGGTGTGTATCCTATGGCACATGTACTCAAAGGTGCGATATGAGCAATATGGATTTATTTTTTTTCCGCCCTGTATATGCAATTGAGCATACACTGCAGCTAGCTGCAATTGTTAGTTGTTAGAAAGCAAATGATGTTTATTGTGCTGCCTTTGAGAAAAATGCAAAGGGAATTTTCTCTGCTCTTTCGATGATTATACATTCTCGGCATGCTTTTGAAATAAAAAAAGGAGCTATATTAACTATTAATGTTAAAATTGAAAAACCTTTTTTTTTTTTTTTTGGTACTCAATAGAAGTAATTCATCTTTAGCTTTTACTTTAAAAAGAATAATTTTAATGGAATTTCTGGAAAGAAATCCTCTTTGGTTTTGTATTCCCAGATAAGCCAGCATTATTGTTAATACAGTATTTTCATCTTTCTGCCCTGGAATGGCTCATTTCTATAAATGCACTTTATGACAGCTAGATAAAACTTGAATTTTTAATGAAATTTAGTGCATAATGACAATATGCCTTGAATTAAAACTTGAATTTCTTAACACCTCTGTGGAATAAACCTAAAACATACACCACGAAAGTATGAAATGCAGATGATTTTATTCCTCAATTACTGTTTTCTTAAGCACATTTCTATGAGTTGAAATGGTATAAGCGAAAGAGCCTGGGGCAGGGAGAAAGTGTTTGCATTGGGGACTTCTGATGTAAATTGAAGTAGATTAGTGAACTGTCTGAATGCAAAAAAAGCCTAATGTCCACCCTTAAAAACTAATTGTAACCTTATAAAAAGCTGAAAAAATATACCTCTGTGTATGGCTAAAACTGTTTTATTCTGTGGCTGTGCATGCACTCCATTTAAAAAGTTGAAAAATATACCTTTTTGTGGACAGTAGTGTTTTATTCTGTGGCTGTGCAGGTACTTTGTTCTCCTAGGAGAAGTGTTCAGCTTTCTAGGGCAGAGGGAGAGGTTGTGCACTCTAAATATTAAAACAGATTTATGATATAAACTTGGAGAGGTCATTCCATGTTCTTTGGCACAGAGGCTCTGTGACATGTGCTGCTTGGATGGCACATGGACACCACTCTGTAACTCCAGGAGTTCATGTACTACAGGTTGGTCTGGTTTTGCATGGGATGGGCCCGTCTTCATTCTGGTGTACTTAGCACAAGCATTTCAGTTCGTTCCATGTGTGGCCTTCTGAATGCCTTTGGTTTTCCAAGTGTGCTTACATCCTTTGGATTATACAATTTCTAAATGGAAAGTTTACCTGGAAATATTCTTCCAGCCCATCAGAAATGTTAAAATTTTCAGTCTTGTTAACCACCTCGCTGTTTACTCTAAAGGTGTGATGAAACTATAGAGACAGAGCAATTTGAATGCAGACAAATTCTGGGTATATAACAGAAACAGTAAAACACAAACAAAAGAAAACTATGGCTGAATTAATTAATTCTGTATTACTTCTATTTAGATATTTGTATTTAGACATATCTATCTATGTCTTAACTGGGAATTTGAGCCTTTATTTTCTAATATTCATTCTAAATTGAACGGAAATCATATAGGAAGGTTATAGTTTTTGAGGTTCAGCCACCTATATAAGTTTATACCTTTGTATCCTCATCCTGTTTGAGCTATGTCACAAGTAATTTTATATCTGGTGGATGCAAATGATTTTTCTATTTTCAGCATGGTCATTAAGAAAAAAATCTGAAGGAGTGAACTGTCTGGCTTATGAAAAGCATGACCTTTTCATAGTTTAGATATGTATATATGTGCATCGGGCTTTATGTAACAGTGTACATTGTACAGCAGAGGGAGTATTTTGTCAGGAATCGAAAAGGCTATTTGTCACTGCGTCACCGAGTACTTGGCACATCACCAGCTTCAGCAAGATATAGTATATCTTTTTATCAGAGATAATCAGGCACTAGAACCTTGACCGCTCCATAAAAGTGCGGAGGGTGGATGGGATAAGCTTTGTGTTAATAACATCTTTAATTTTGTCAGCTTGTACAAAATAGATATCAATACTGTGGAAAATGTATATGCATGTTAAAGATTAAATGCTCAGTTCCTATCAGTTTTTCTCTCTTCTATAGATGCGGATTTCAAAATTGTCTTTATGAATTTATTAGTTTTGAACAAAATGTCTCCTCTTTCTGTTCCCTAAATCAGTATTTCCTAATGTCTAAGGTTTTATGCTCTTTATGACTTTTATGCCTATGATTGTAAATTTGCAGTACCTAGTGTACTTTATGGCATTTGTCACTCTGCTACTGGAGTTAAAATGCTGTATTTGGGGTGTTGGTAGGGGTTCTAAACTGTGCAATAAGGGAGGATGTGGGTAATGCTCTGAATGGTCTTCTATTTGTGGGTTAAAAAAAAAAAAAAAAGGTTTGCAATGGACAGGTTGAAGTAGCAGGACAGAGTGGGACCAGATTAATCCCGATATTCTTGTGATTTATTGTATTATCATGTTGCCCAGGATTTCAGATTTTGGACCCGTATCTTTTGTATGTGGTAAGTATTAAGTAAAACACTGAAGAAACCTCTTTGCTCTATGCTATTATAAAAGAGGGGTTAATTTACAGCCTAGTGACCACAAAGGTAAACTGACTTTAAATTGATGATATCTTTCTGCCTTGTACCTGTGCTCCCCTCATCAAAACTGATTGTTTGATTCTATTGGAATTCTAGGGAACAAACTGTCATCACAGCTCTGTTTCTTTGTTTCTTTTCAGTTTTTCTTTTTTTTTCTTTCTTTTTTCTTTTTTTTTAATTTTCAGTAGAAGCTAATACTTGTACTTTCAAATCTTTATCCTAGTAGCCACTGACAGTTAGAAAAGAAAGCGGATACAGTATGTTAATGGCTTAAGATGTTAGCTTGCATTTCCTATTAGGGTTTCTTTTGAAAAGTAGATTTATTGTTACCTGGCATCACAACAGGCACTGGACAAAAACACTGTCCTTAACAGAAGGCTCTTGGCAATTCAGTCTTATCACAGAAGTGTGTGTCAGCAGCACAAGGCTCAGATCCTGGTGGAGTTTATTAAGTCTTCATTCTTGTATGTTAGGCTGCTTGTTAGAGATGTGTTGAAACAAGATGCGTTCGGTACTGTGGTGATGCGAGAGACCTCACCTTGTCTTTTTATTTCAAAGTATTTTATTATTTCTTTTTTCCTAAGAAGATAGCTGAATTTAAGATACAAAGAAAACTTCTCCATTGATTGAATAGGAACCTTCCTGGACACCTCACGCACAACAATTTTGTATATTTTATGTAAAAATACTGGGTTTCCTTTTACACTGCATGTCAAATAATTCCTTTTTCCTTACCTGACGCAGACTACTCTCTTGCCTGGTTGAATCCACCTGATGTACAAGTCTAATCTGCAAACTGTAGCTGCCCCCAGACTTGGGTCCTGGTGTGCTTCCCGGGCAGCTGGCCCCAGTCCCAGCTCACTGGCCCTTTGCTAGTTCGGGCTCTTCAAGGCCTCTCATTGGCACAGATTTGCTATCAGCTTTTGCATCTGAAATAAAAAAAGCAAAGTCTCCTAAGCCTTGAAACTTGTGGTAGAGGCATCCTGGGGTTTCTCAGTTGACTGTGCTCCATACTCCATCACGGTGCAGGAACTCTGATCTACGATGGAACAGTTTGGGACCTGCCTTGCCAACAGAGTAAGAAACCTTTTGTTTTGCACTAGCTTTTACTCAAAGCTGGTCTTTAAGTAAAAAGAGCAGAAATCGTGACCAGCTCTCTAGCCTTTCTTTACCTTTTCTTGTTTCTGAGGGTTTGTCGAGTGTGGTATGTGGCTAATGAGCTGCTTGTAGCCACCCTGGACTCCTGTCCTGGGATATTTGTTCCCCTCAATCCAACTTTTCTCTCTAGCACAACTGTTGGTCTAGTGGTGGAATTTCCCATTTAAAAGATGATCTCAGTGCGCAGACATGTTAATCCTTCATTTTGATGTACTTGATAGATGAAGCGAGACAGTGCAGTGCATCATGCCGCTATCTCAGAATAGTACAGCCATTTCTCACGATTTTGTTTACAATTTTGAATACAGCGTGGGGCAGAGATCCCTGAGCTGTTGCTGAATAATCTAGCTCCAGAACCCAGAAGCCGCAGAGCGATATCAGTACGGTGCTGTACTGGGAATAATTATCCTTGCTTGAGAGACAGGCCTAATTAGCCCATGCACAATATTGCTCTAACGAGGTTATATTCTCTCTGAGACCTCAGCTAATATCCCTGCATGGTGCTGTACAAATGTGCTAGTTTGGCTAACTCTGACATGGTGTTGCATTGCACGGGGTAAATATGCATGTGACAGGGTAAAGGGGAGTCAAGAAAGAACTTCTTTTTTGTTTCTTTTTGTTTGTTTGTTATCCTTTGCAGGGGTACTGTATGTATCTGTGGGGTGCTGTTCTGTCAGACAGACTGGATGGGGCTTTGAGCAACTTGCTGTAGTGGGAGGTGTCCCTGCCCATGGCAGGGGGGTTGGAACTCGATGATCTTGAAGGTTCCTTCCAACTCCAACCGCTCTGTGATTCTCTCCTTGCTCCCTTGGAGCATCATGTTATAATCAGTGGAGCCCCTTGCTTGTAATTAACTCAGAGGAGCATCATTCAAAATCTTAATGTTTTAGACTTATGAAGATGTTTCTTCCTATAGAAATATTTATAAAAATGACTGGCTTATAATAATTATATTAACATGCCTCAGTGGCAGCAACAAATTTCTTTGTAAATTCTGTCAAAATGTTAGACAGATGTGGTTTAGTCAATTAAGAAACTTCTGTTAATTTTTCTTGTGCCAAGTTGAAAAGTATTGCTGCTGACCTAGTCTCGGTGTAGAGTATCTTTCATCATTGTTTTCAGTCTTGTGGAGTCCTCTTGTTCTCTATAACTTTCTGGCACAGACTTGTAGATATCATGTCTGCTTAAGTACCTATTGATTATGAGATTAATTTTTGCTTCTTTTTCATCATTGTCAAGAGTGATTCAGTTTCAACTTTGGTTTTGGAGTTTTTTTCCCCCTCTGTTGCTAATACACATGTCTAAAATATTTAAGACTGGTCCTGAAGCATATGAAATGAAGTGTCCTGAAAGATGTGGTGGCCCAAGTAATCCCCAGATACTTCCCTTGTGAATTTCTAAAGCTGTAATTGGGCAAAGTGAGACATTTGGTACTGGAACACTGCTATGTCCTAAGGCTCAAATCTTCCTATGCAGCAAACAGTACAGGCATGGCACCAGCCTGAGCGCTGGGCACCGTCCAGCTTGTGGGTGCTTAGCTTCCCACCAGGCTGTCCAGGGATTGCCACTTAGATAATTGACTCTGAGAATAAGGCCAGCAAAATGATTTCAGGAGAGCAGGGAGGAAGGGAATACTTTTCTGTACTTTCATGGTGCTCTGAATCCACTTCACAGACAATATCGTAAAACTTGGGACTTCCACTGAAGTGCTGGTTGCACTGGGCTGGTCCGGTAACCTGCTCTCACCACTGTGGAAGTGACACTGTGGCTGGTCCCAGTGCTAGGAGAACTGGAGATGTTTCTTGACCCCATGTAAAAAATACTACCTTTCATATGTGTGCAAAGCAGTTGTATTACTACAAAACTTAGTCTTGTATAAAGAATGGACGTGGATTTTATGTGAGGAGGGCAGCTAGGGCCACTGAGAACAGAGTGTGGCAATGCCTTGACATGGCAGTGGCTGAGATCTGGGGGCTGATTTTTTTTTGTTGTATTAGAAACTGCAAGTAGAATTACAGTGTTTGCAATGAAGAATGGATGGACGATGGGAAAGTGAAGCACAAAGTGGAAGTCATCATACAATAAGCTTTGTCCTGATTTCATGGCTATGCTCAGGAATTCTGAGTTTATCAATTAGGCATGTGGTAGTTTGTCAAATGGAATATTTTCTTAAGGTCATCTAAGAAGAATTTTATAAATTTTTAGACAGTAAAATGAAGACTCACCATTACTGCATATTCCCATCACTAAGATAAAATACTGAAGGCAGACTTGTGTCCTGGGGATGATTTTTAAAGACTGTAGTAATGCAATAGCCAGTACTACTTATGCTGAATAACACGACCTCTTCGGTGGTTTATGAAAATGTTTATTTACCTACTGTTAATAAGAACTGTTGGTTCCATGTTCTCCACTGCAATTCTTGCTTTAATGTTGAAGGAATTTTATAAAATACCAGTATAAAATATCATAATCCTTTGAGTCTAGATATAATAGGAAGGTATGAAATAACTTACCACATAGTGAGCATAGTTGCAATCTTTGGATTTCTCCTATTACATTTATTTCATACTCTAATGCTGCTTTTCCAGTGTGAATTTGTATACGTTTTTACTGGTTTCACTGGGGATCACTGAAAGGAAGACACGCGGACTCTGAAGCACAAAAATGTTGCTCGTGTTCAATACTTCTCTCTATTCTTATTCAAGTGTGGTTTTGTTCCCCTACATCCAAAGTTGTTTTATATGTCTTTTATCTCAAATACTTAAACCCTTCTGAGATTTTCTTTCATTCTTTTCTTGGTCTATTTGATTATGTTTTATGTCTGTTTTCAAGGACAATTTTCATCTAAAAAAAGCCATGGTGTCTTAGTATGAAACGTGATTTATTTATTTTTATTGTTGATAGTATCGTTTGTGAATTCAGTCACACACTGAGTGCACCTTCCCAGAATATTAATTTCCTGCAAACATGCGAGTGAATAGTGAGATGTACTGTAGGTTTTGATCATGAGGTTAAGCGAATTCAGCTTACTGCAGAATGGAATATTGCTGTACAATTGTAGTTTTGTTTCTTCCTGTTGATTATTTAGATCTAGAAGGAAACCTTTTTACAGGAAAAAAGCTGGAGAAGGTATCTAAGAGAGATTTTGGGGTTGGAGGAAAGAGGGGAATTGCATGCTGTTTTTCTTATGTGGGAACTAAGCGTGTTAAATATTTCAATATCCACTTTTAAAGCAAATTAGATCAAACAAATCACTGTACTTTTGATCTGTTTCAAAGGCTTCAGACATTTTTGTCATGGTGTTCTGGTTGTTTCTGGTGTTGTGGATGCCTCAACTTTTAACAGAAACAAAACAACCCCCAAACATTTGTATTTCTAAGCAGAATCCATAACTGAAGACTGTGGCTGTACTGGTACCTATCCTAAAGAACAAACACACTTACTGGGTAAATAAAACTGACCAAATTTATACACAGTATCACTGCAACTGCAATACAAGATTAACGTGGATTTCTATTCACTGAGTATCCCAGCATGTTCTATGTCCAGGTACTAAAACCTCTATATTGAGTTTGACAGTTTTTAAAATTTAAAGTTTAGTCTTGCTGGAGGGGGAGAGGGGGCGGGGGTGCAGGGTGTCGTATTCATGGAGTAGGTTGCAGGGGACAACATAACTACATTCCCACTATATCTCCCAGCACCTGAACAGAAATATTGCAAATTATTTTGATATCCTACCAGGTGGTGAAAGGTTTGATGCTGGGTTTCCGTAAGAGCTCAGTGGAACGGTAACTGGGAATGGCGTCGATGTGTATCAATGAACTGGGAGAAGAAATTTACCCAGCAGACTGCCATGCAAAGAATCACCTTTATTAAAGCAAGGATCTACTGAGCTGTAGAAAACTTTGATAGGAAAGTTCCAAATAAAAATATAATAATAAATTGTAGATGACCTGATAGTGCTTTTCTGCAATTTGGTCACCAAGAGGCAGGCACAGGTTCCTCATACAAATGCTTGTACATTACTTTGCTAACGAACAAGTTCTCAGTCTGCTGCAGGTATTGGATGTTTGTGGTCATGCTCTAAAACTTCCAGGCTGTATGGGATGTTAATTCTTCTACAGGACCATTCTGTCAAATCACCATGGGTTATCCTTAGTGGAATACGCTGTCCCGGCCTCAAAGAGGGAATGAAGGTGTGCTATTGTCATGTGCTCCTTGTGTCTCCAGCTCTACAGTGGCCCCCTCTCGATGGGATGCTTGTGTTAACATGACTTTCTGCAAAAGTGACAAGGTAAAACTCAGCTGAAAAAAACCCAGTAGTAGCCAGAGGCTGTTTCTAGACTGTTTTAAGGTGGAAGTTCTTAAGTGAATTGGTGAGGAATACTTTTAAATTGTAGTGAAAAAGATGAAAGAAGATTTTGAATAGTTGACTGAGTTACGTAGCTGGTGCTGTGTGTGTGGTGTTACGTAGCCTCAGGATAAATCACAGAAGCTTTTGCACATTGGACAGTTGAGTGTAGAACTGGAGTGGGTTTGAGCTGAGTGTAGATTTGTGTTGTTAATACTTTCATCAAGTTAAGACTAAACTGGATGTAGCTCTAAGGTTAGCCCTGTAATGAAAGCTCTACTTAGTATCACGTGTGAATTTGGTAGTTGAAAAAGGAAAGGTAGTCACCCAGGATGGATGCTTGGAACTAGACTAAGAGAGATCATGGAACTAGATTAAGGGCTATAATGATCAACTTTGAAACTCAACCAAATCATTATAGCTTGATCTCCCCTGCTTTGTCCCTTGTCTTTTTTCATTTTGCTTGTGCTTTTTGTGCGTCAAACTCATGGCAGTGTCAGTCTGGAGTATCTCAGGCAGCTGAAGGGAAGCAGTTCCCCAGAACTTGCATCTTGCTAAACGTTTTATACTATTTCTGTTCTAACAAAACTTTAGAAAGCTATAAAAAACTACCAACTGCATCTTTTGAGTCTTGTCCAGTGGTTACCCTTGGGTTTTTGAATGGAGTTAATAACTTTCCTAATGTGTGTCTCACTTCCTTTTATACAGGAAATTTTTATAAGAAGTAAACACAGAAAAGTAATCATGTTGCAAAAGCGCGTTTTTTTGTGTCAGTCAGTGTATGTTGCAGGTTTTGAATAATGAAATTTGAAATGGTAATCCAAGTCAGTCTTTCAGATCTTCAGTGGTTTTGGTATCTAGGCTTTAAACCTTAGCTAAAGAAATTAAAGAAAACTAACATAGGTTCTTTCAGAAACACTTTTAGAATTGTTTAGAATTCTTATTTTGATGTGATTTGCAGGAACACTTTCATAAATAATATATGTATTGCATAGATATAAAAATAGAAAATTTTATAAAGTATCAGCCAGAAGGGTGGTCTCATGTTCAGATAAAAGACTGTCTCATAATTCAGCTCAAATTTGTGACCTGTGGCATTACTTAATATCTTAAAAAATTTAAAAAGTTCCAGAGTCTGGTGTTATCAATTTTTCAACTGCAGAATTAATTGAGCTGACAAGGTATAAGGAAAGCATTATAAATCTTTTTCTAATGAACCTACATGTCTGAAGCTTAAAGAACTATAGGCAGTTTTAATATGAGTTAGGTTTGACTTCATCTTGGCGATGAATTCACTAGTATTCAGCTGCAGCCACTTCTTTTAACGTTGATCTTTTGCATATAGTATCTTACATACATATAGAGCGTGAGCATAGCTGTGCCATGCCAGTCTTTGCCCTCTGTACAGGAGTACATAACAAACGCAAAGCGTTACAGTAAATCCTTGGCAAAATGGTAGACCAGTAGAACTCCATCAAGAATTAATTTTTTCTCCTGCTAATGGTATTTTATGTAAACTCACAACAAGTTTTCAATCTTTTTTAATTTTTTTCTTCAGGAAGTGGTGATGCTACCATTTTTACTGTAAAGTTTAGACATGTTTTGAAATAAACCATCCCAGGCAGACTTCATCAGTGTCTTTTTGGTTTTTTTTTCTTCTTTTCTGTGAATAGCAGATGTCATAAATTACTGGCCAGACTTGAGTCAGTTGTCATCAGTTTGACTAACGCTATGTAGTTATATGAAAATGTTTGCAGCTACTGAATGAAACCAGCTTATTTTCTTACCATAAGGATTTTGAGGAAAATAGATAAAGATAACTGTATCGCTAGTGAGTTGTTGGCTTTGTATGGAATTAATTACTGCTTTTCAAATATGAAATATGACACTTTTATGCCCAAAATCCTTTTAATGCCAACAGTCAAAAAAATCCATTTATGATTCAAAAATTGTTGTTCCACTGCTGATGTCTTCAAATCTACTGGAAGCTATATCCCGACTTGAATTCAAGTAATCAAACAGCAAATTTAATTTTTGTGAGAAGTAGACACATTAGATTTTACGTTTGTGTCCTTTGAGGTTTTTTTAATGGCGTTATGTGAAATGAGTGAAATTATGCTGAATGTAGTATTTTATTCGGTATAGAGGAAGGTGAAAGAAAAGTGATGGAAATCTACACTATTTAGGTGTATGCGAAATTACTGGTGAATTCTTGGCAGTGGAATTCCATAGCAGTAGAGCTAGATTTGGTTTCAAAAAGCTAGGATTTTTCCTGAATGTTTTGATAAGTGTCTATTGAGAAATGAGTTATAGCATCCTGGTTTTCATCCTGAATCCTCATATGGATTTAGAGTCTTGGGAACTTATCCTGCTCAGTCCTGCCCACATGACCTCTCTCTTCCCTCTGTGGAAATACACAGCAAGTAAAAGACTGTGTGGAGCTGTTTTCACCATGTTGTCTGCTTTGAATGGCTGAAGAAATGCACTTGTTATCTCATATGCTTCATGAAACCATTGACAGCTAAGAAGCCCTCAACCCAAATGCGCTTTCCAAATAGAAATTTAAAGAATAGTCAGAGGGGAGCAGAAGGATTCATTCAGGTGAACATTCATATCTAAGATTGCGGAAAATATGGGGTTATTTGAAGGTGGGGACGGAGCAGGAAATCTCAGTAGTGCCACACCAGTTTACTGTCAGCAAAGAAAAGTCAAAAGCAAGATGTAACTTCATGGGCAAGAAAAGTCAAGGGCAAAATATAAGACTTACACTCAGATCTTTTATCTTTCATTTCCTTTCTTACTTTAGAAAAGTTTTCAGATCACAGAAGCTATTTCTTCTATCTTTTTTTTTCTTGATTCCTGAGCTGGCTTTTCTCAAGCCTGTTTGGCTGGTGTGATGAGAGGGGCTGCTTCTGGTTGGAAATATTCAATTTATTTTGTGCATGTTAATCCTACAGTGTCCGTGCATACTGTTCCTTGTTCTTATGTTTTGGTCTGTTTGTCTTCCCATTCCTTTTTCTTGCCCTCAGTGCCCACTTGGGAAAAACAGCAATTACGAAACTGTGCAGTTATTTATTTTATACATTATGAAATTATTTAATCACTAGAAATGAACAGTTGCCACACGTTGCCTATTGGAAATGGAAGCAATTAATTGACTGACGATGTAGTAAACCCTTCCCTAACAAGATGGAGAATATGTAGGAAAAGAAGAGTTTCAGTAGGGTTTGGATTCATTTCCAGTGAGTTACAATACTGACACTTTTCTGCTAGCTACCATGCCTTTCATTAAGAGTGGTTTGAATTTAGGAGATTATTTTGATTGTCCTGATCTCCTAATTACCAGAGTTTAATTCTGATAATTAAGGTCAAACTCATTAACAAAAAAAAAAAAACGGGGGGGGGGGGGGAAATACGCAACTGAATGCTCTGCTGCTTAAATTCCAAAATTTTGGATTTCCAAAAAATTCTTCTATTTTATAGCCATATGCAGTGTCATGAAAGTCAAGTGCACTTCCTTTATGCTTTCTCCCAGCTGATATAGTTTGGGGTAAACAGAACAATTTCTTCATTAAACTAACTAAAAGTCTAGTTTCTATCAGTGATTTTTTTTTCTTTTTCTTTTTGACGCTGTGCTGCTATGACTGTTCAGCATCAAGACCCAAACCTAGAAGCGTTTCAGCGCTGAGTATTGGAAGGCTCTCACTCAGATCCCGCAGTCATAGCAGATGTGAACATGACTTTTGTGAGCGAGTTTAGTTTGAGGGCTGGTACTATAACTTCTAGTTGTCAAGGTCTAAAATTCTCAGGAGACTAAATTGCCATAAACAACGTGAAGTCCAGAAGATGCCCCGGGTGCTTTGCTGTAATGAATATAGAGAAGAAATACTTAAACAGTTCCTAAATCCACTTTATGTGCTGGTGACCTGCTTTTTTTCCTTGGAGATGTTTACTTGCTAGGCATACACCATGGTCCGAATTCATTTCCCTGCCAATGTGAAAAAGAGCTGCAAAGTCTATTTCAATTAAATAGGAAACAATGATATTTCTTTGTTTTAAAGCCACAGAGAGTTTGAATTGAATTTTTATATTGCTGGCTTTCAAACCTGCTTAGTAGATCTATAATCTCAAATTTAAAAATTACTGTGTTTTTTTTTTTTTTTAAATACTTTCAAGTATTTGTATATTGTTGATGAAACCAAGGCTTTTCCAAGGCATTTGCCCTTTTGAAAGATGATTAGGTGTGTAAATCTGGTTACCCAACACAAATGTTAGCAGATGTGTATGTTGATACTGGTTGGGTTGCAAGAAAATATCTTTCAGAGAGGCAATTTTTCTGTTAATATTAGAGTTCTGGATTTCACATGAAGACATTTAACATATTCCCATAGGTCATATTTGTCCTCCATGTCTATTCGTATAAATATAAATCACTTTTTACCCTTTAGGATGATGTCACGAGTGATATTTATTATCTAACATTCAGAAGTGACTTGTTTTGGGCATGAGTGGGAGGTAGAATTGCAGTTTTCTGCCGTGTGGCTTCATACCTGAAAGAGGCTGAGTATCAGTGGATCAGATCCCCAAAAGCACTTATTCATGTGATCAGACGTATGTTTACGCAAGTCCTCATTTCAACAGCTATTTGAACACAAACATCAGAGGGTGTCTCTTTGTACTCAATAAATAGTACCTATTCCATATTTATTTTGTCTTTTCATCAATCCATGAACACTGCACAGCATATCCACACCCTATGGTGAATGTATAATTGTTAATTTACTCTTAAGTGTTTTGATGTCAATCAGTACTGTACTATTTATATTTTTCAACAAGATTAATAAGTTTACTCAATGGGGAAAAGTGATATTTTCACCAGTCGGAAAACTGGAGGTGAGGGAGAATAAGGCTGAAATTTTCAGTACTGAGCTTGCACAAACAATTTTTTGTTTTTTTTCAATCCCTGAAATTTGTAGTTAGGTTACATGGGAGTGGATTTCCACAGAAACTACTACTGGAGTTGAGAATGGTCATCTACCATATTTTAATCTCTCCCCAAATTGTAGTAGTATTATTGTATTTGTTGTTTGGGGTTTTTTTTGTAGATAATAGTTTGTATTCACATGTGAGGGTGGATAGGGAACTGAACTGCTAAATGAGCTGCTCGTGTGACATTTTCCCTATAAGGGGTTGTGAGTGGCCTCAGCAGCACTGCTGAAGATGATATTGGACTTCCACAGTGATGACAATGATGTCCCCCAGCGCACATTTTCCAGCACCTGCTGGACCACCCACTCTGTCACATCAGAAGGGAACTCCAGATGGAGGACTCAGCCATCCAGATCTCAGGTTGAATAAACTGCCTGGTTCCTTGGATGGGGCTGGTGTTAATGTTAGCCTTCCCAGTGAGACATGTGCTTTGGTTGAGGTACTGAGTCACGTAGCCACCATGCAAAGGAGCTGTAGGAGACTGTACAACCTGTAGAGATGAGGAAGGGTTTTGCAGAGACCATGCAGGGCAAAAGACTAAACCCTACATTGCCAGGAAGGAGGGATGGCTGCATCTTATTGAGTGGAAGCTGAAAACCCCTAAGATGGGAGAGATTGAAAGTCTGTGATTTCCAGTAGGAGGGAGGCTCTTTATCTATTTACAGAGGTACCCTTACAGAACAGATACCAGACCATGGTAACAGGTGAAGGGGAATCAGTTTCCTCTGGGCAGACATCAGCTGAGCCTGAAACACTTCAAAATGGCAACAGAAGATTAATCCCATCTTGACATCTCTGGGATGCTCAAAGAGTGGTCAGGCGAATGTGGTGTTCAGACACCTCACAGGCTATGCACAGAGTCTTTCCGGTTTGAAACCTTGCCTGCTTGCTCCTGCCTTGCTGGAGAGAACGATGTAGTTAGAGAAGAAACGCCGCTTTAGCAAACAGAAAAGGTGTTGGACAGGTCACTTGATAGATCTGCTTCATTCAGTGTTTCTCTTTACTCCCTTTCTGTATGTAACCTAGACCTCTATGTTATATAAGACTTTTGAAAACAAATTCCACATTTCTTCCTTACTAGTAAACTTTTCAGTTTGAACTGTGTACACATGACACAAAATACATAACAAAAATATGAAATGGAAAAAACTGATCTCATGGCTGAGCCTTGTAGTTATATTAAGGTCCTTTCTTTGCCCTGTTGAGTGTTGATATAATGGAACAGGTTGCCCAAAGAAGTTGTAGAAGCCCCATCTCTGGAAGTCTTTAAGGCCAGGCTGGATGGGGCCTTGAACCACCTGATCTAGTGGGAAGTGTCCTTGCCCATGGCAGGGGGAGTTGGAACTTGATGGTCTTTAAGGTCCCTTCCATCTTAATGGTTCTGTGATTGCTTTCTGAGCTATCTTTGAAATATCAAGAGTTCATTTATCCATTTGCACTGGTGTACATCATCGTTTTCATCTTTCTTATCTTATTACTGATATCTATCTGAGGTGTTTTCAGGCAAAATAATAGATTCAATGTCCTTTATCCTGAAGAACAGGTAATATTTTCTCCAAAGGTTGCATGTATTCATAAAGTATACTGACATTGCAGAACCAAAATATGTCCTCATAGAAATTAATCTGTGGCAAATAACTGTTTTATTTTTGTTACACATGCAAACTGTATAAATTTCTTGGTGTTTTGATAATTCCTAGATCCTGAAAACATTGTTGTCTTCTGTGTTGTCTTATACATCTGTGTTTTGCCAGTTGATCTGCAAGTATTCTTTCTCAATTTTGTTGCTGAATAAAATGCAACTAGGTGGTGACTCCATGCTTAATTCATACTGTGTTTAACTTAATGGCATTATTATGAACTAGTGACCAGCTCTAAAAGCTTTATTATTGGATATTGGTTCTTATGAATTTGTTTCTGAGGGCTAACAGTTATATGTCTAGCCGTAAACACTGCTGCAACTCGATCATGGAATGGTTACGGTTGGAAAGGACCTTAAAGATCATCTAGTTCCCGTTAAACTTTAGCTTATTTATGCTGTCCTATGTCCAGCATAAATAGTGTTATTGTGTATAATCACCTATTGGTAACACTTAGGGGAAAGTCAGCATGGCTCCTCCTCTTAGTAACATGACCTGGATAACCACAGTGAGGAATGCAAGAGTGAACAGCATGTACAAATGGAATAACCAAAACTGCCTCAGAAGATGTTTGCCCAAAACATGGTAGTGCTAAAGCAGAAATTAAAAAGAACAGAGTTTACTTCACGGGGCTATCAGCTGGTAACCAGGGTGTTACCCAGGTTTTGGGACATTAAAAAAAAGTGGGGGGGTGTCTCTTGAAAAGAAGTGTAAAAGAAATATGAACACTTGGTACAGCAGGGTGAGATGAAAATGGGAACAGAGCAGCATCAAAATGGGGTTTGCCAGTGCTGGAGGCTCTCCAGGAGCCACAGGCAGTGGGTATCCAGCCCTGCTGGGACCAAACTTGGGTATTCGTACCTGGGTCTGGGAGATCTTGTTCACTGCCTGCAAATTATTCAGCTGAAAAAAGCAGGACAGGTACGCAGAGAGCTGGAGCCTCCGCATCTCCCGAAGGAGGTGCTGGTAAATGGGAACCTGCACCCCGCAAGGGGGAGACCCTCGTCCATTGCCTGCCTGTCAGTAAGTTGTGTGTGTGCAGGCAACTGTGTGAACATGGCCATGGGGATTAGAAATTTGGGGGGCTAGCAGTAGAAGGGTGTTTAGAAAATTGTAAGCATTTGCTATCATTTTTGTGAGTGCCTGGTAGTACGGTTTATCTTTTCTTTTGCTGATATCGATCCCAAATATATAGCTCACTGATTGCCAGTTAATTATGTACCATTAATAAATCAATAAACCTCTTCAACTCTGATTTTATTTAAATTGTGTGACTTGGCCGATTTTTTTTCCTATGACAACACTGTATGTAAAATTGAGGTAAAAAAAGATAATATCTGTAGAGAATACAGAATGAATGCCTACTTCATTTAGCACATCAGTTTTGGTCATGTATTTTTTTTAGCATGGTGGCTCAGGACTAGTGAGTTGTTAAAGCAATGTGGGCTTGGTTCATAAAACTGATATAAAATAGCCATAATCTTCCTTTCCATTTAGAAGTTTTGATCTTTAATCAAAAGTATGATCTTTCATAGTATTTTACTATTTGTTGTCTTGTACTTCAACTAAATTTCCATTAAAACTTCAAGTGCCTCTTTGAATTGGAAAGCACACCTGGGAACATGCTATTCTGATCACTCTATGTTGATAGCCATAATTGCTTTCTGCAACATCTCAGTCTAAACCATAGCTCTGGCAATCACTGTCTATGTTTTCCCTGAGAGTGACTGATTTAAAAACAGAGGAAAAAAAATACTATTGGTATTTATAGTGCCTGATGATAGACTTTGTGCTTTTACCAGGTGAATTACAGTGCTCCACACCCGTCATGTCTGTCTCTGTATCTGGTTTGCAAGTCATACATTAATGTAACTGCAAAGTGTTATGTCAGTTAAGTTTGCATATAAAGAACCAGGAAGGCATTCAAAAACTATTTCCTCTCTGAGTATATATGCTATTTTCAAGCACCCAGATCTTAGAATTACAGAACTAATGGCTATTTTGAACTTTTACTGCTGTTAGTGGCGTTGTGCTTTGTGTTGCAGCGATGTTGTTCTCATTCGTGCAGTGAACTTTGTCACCAGTGAGGTGATGTTCAGAGATCCCTCTGAGATAGTGGTCCGTAGAGAACAGCTTCATTAAATTTGTCAGTTCTGGCTCTTGAAAATGAAATCCACTCTAGGATAAAAACATGCTTTTAGATAGGTAGTTCATAAGGACTGTTCACAAGGTGAGAGACACTAAAGGCATCGACATATGCATGTTTTTCTGTCCCTAGCTAATGACTTGTAAAGGATGAGAACATGAGAGTTCTAACACTCATTCCTAGTGATAAATTATAGCTATTAAATAATTTCAGTAAAGTGTTTCAACTTTTGTAAAACGTCTTAGAAAATACTGCAATAATTTTTGGTTTATAAAAGGCTTGTGTTGCTCATCTGTGAGCTGTGACTTCAAACCAATGAATTAGAGGGGAAAGATTTAGGAGAAGTAGAAGCGGAGTTCAATGATTGTTAGAATCATATATGGAAGAGAAAAAGATGTACAGGCCTTGGGGTGGTTGTTGAAACATTTGTAGAACAAAACAGAGTTAACATTCAGAGCTAAGCAGGAATTGTACCAACGTAGGTGCTGTCATTTTGCTTATCGTTTGCAGTGCAGTTGTTGGAAGCTGTCTTCCTAAAAAGTTGCCGTTTTTTTTGAAAATTGAGAACAATACATGCAGGTGAAATTTTTGTCAGCAGGGTGCTTTTGCTACTGCAAACCTTCCAGCTGATTTAATAGCAGTTTGCCCAGAAAATCAGCTTCACTGTGGGTAGTGTCACATTGGCATGTACTAAGAAAAAGTCTGCTGTGTTTAATTTTATGACCTCAACAGGCTATTTCTTGTGCGTTGGCAGAGGAATCTATAATCGGGAACGCTTAGATGTGCTTGTTATTCTTGGGTGTTTGGTGTCCAGTCTGGCGACTGCTCCATTTTCACACCCCACATCACAAATTCAGCACAACTTCTATACTAATTGGCAAAATGATCCAGAGCTTCACAGGCTATGGAAGCCAAACTGACCTTCAGTGACGCTGTGAATAAATTCAGGCTTTGACACAGGCTGGTGGGTAGTTGTACAATGAAGGTTTGCTTCAGCTCTGTAGGAAGCTGGAAAGTTTGTGGTCAGGTCTGCCCAGTAATTTCTGAAACCATTCACAAAGTTGTAGCTCATGTGAGCTGCCATGAGGTCTTGGAAGACTGTTTCTGGAGGCTGCACAGAGAAGTCTGCGTCGATAGATGTTGTATTCATCTTGGTGGGAGCTATTCAAACTTACTTGTTTGCATAAACTATGTTAATTTTCTGTAAGGCTAATAAATGGTTGTTGTGGCTCAATGCAGATGGCATCAGGACCTGGTTTTGGGCTTATGAAATGCATATATGTGTTTCCATAGATAACATTTCTCAAAGTTTAGCAAACTATTAGAAAGAGCATTATGGAAGATTTGTATGCTGTGTACATATTTCTGAGACCCTTGGGGAATTGACACTGCTACTGCCCAAAGGAGAAACTATCAAAGGAAAAAATACTGAAAATCCAAACGTGAGCAAGTAAGAGATGTTTTATTTTCCCTTCCCCCTTTTCCATTTGCAGAAGATTGGAAAATAACTGATATTGCAACTGTAGTGGCAGAAGCCACTGAGAAAAAGAAAGAATCTGAGAAAAAGTAAATGACATTAGTGCTTTTCTTTGTATTGTATCTTTATCCGAACCTGCTGGAATTACAGTTGGATCATGGCTCTGATAATGGCAGAGTTGTTTCTTTCCCAGGTTAAAGTTATTTTTCTTTGAGTTCTTGTTGCAGACTGTAAATTGCACAATTTTGCATTTTTCAGCAAGAGCAACTGGTGATAAATTTTATATTGCATGTAATTGCTGTTATTTTGAATTTCCTCACCCTATAACCTGAGGACATTCTAGGTCCCATAAATAAATATTTCTTATATTTAGAGATTTATTGTCACCATGTTCCTAGAAGACAGACAAAGGCCGTGCAGAAGAATAATTTACTCCATACTCAATTAAGTGACAACTTTACATTTTCATGAGAGTATCTATCCCCGTTTAAAGCGTTATATCAAAAGATCTCAGTCCTGCACAGTTGTCATTTAGTCAATGCCGGTTACTTCCCATTCTAAATCTTTGTGTGCTGAGGACGCATACGTATGTGTAATAAAATCCACAGATTTTTATGATAATTACTTGGTGGTTTGCACTGTGAGAACAATGTAATAAAAGTATGTATTTTCCTGAAGTTCATGTTTGTTACAAGAGACATACAAGAAATGGATTTAGTGGCAGGACCTGGGCATTTCTTGCTGTATGTAGCAATATTGCGTAGTGTCAGCCCGTAGTTACACTTTGCTGCTCACCAATTTGGAATTAGTCAGTGCCTTATTGAAAGCCTTGATTCAGCAATCACAAGTGGGAATCTCTATGATGTTTGCTTGGTTTTAAAGGGTCTTTGCACAAATTCAGGAGTTTATCAGCCCAATCTGATTAGAAGCTTTAGGGTGTAAGAAGAAAATTGACATGTCTGATAAAGAAAGGAAATAGTCAAGAAAAGGAACTATGATTCAGACTGTTTAAAGCACATTTCTTATTGGTTTAGTTGCAGAACCCCCCCTCCCCCTTTTTTTTTTTTCCTTCCTTGTCAGCTTCCACATGAAATAACCCTCTAGTACTCTGTTCTTATTGCACCCTGTAGATTGAAACCCAGTGTGAATAAATAAATGGCAAGTCAGATGGTATCTGTTTTAATCCAGGGCGCTAGAAATAGAGACATGACTTTTAATGCAGGTGCAGGCACGGCCCCTGGCCATAAAGGCTGTATCAACTCCTGCTGCTTTTTTTTTCTCCCCCTGCCCCATGAATAGAGTCATGATGGAAATTGTGCCACAGCCACAACTTCACTTGGGTGATTTGTCCTCTTTTGGCTGCTACTGAGTAATTCTGGGATGCAGACAGAGAGAGCTCATCCCGAACGAATGTTGCTAACGTGTTACACCACGTGGTCAGAAAACGTTTGTTGGAAAATGTTGCTTTCATTGACGGCCTTGAAGTGATAGGAGATCTAATGATAAATATTTAGTTACTCAGTCATTAAAATTTTCAAAAGTGCCTCAAATCTGTGTTTAATAGTATTACAGCATGAAGATCTGGCGTGTGTATAGGTTGGTATCTCTTTTGGATGGTGGATGTCTGCAGCGTCCAGTGTAGCGAGCCCACCAAGAGCCTGATTTAAAAGCCTTTCCTTTTAACACGTAGACAGTAGTTGCCCATGCTGAACTGGTATTTCTAAAACTGTTGTGATTGGAACATTATTCTGCATTATGGTAATATAGTATTTGTAGGTATGTTATTCTGTATATGTGCAATACATAATGTATGTTTGTAGGGACAATATAATATCTTATTCATGCACATATACAGTATTGTAGGTGAACATTGCTGTGTCAGATACATTGGGAAGCTTCGGCCTGCTTGTAAGGCTTACACATAAATATTTTGATACTGAGTCTATGACAGTATTATAGAGGAGCATACAGGGATCCAATGAATTTGTGGAGCATGGCAGTATCCTTGCTAAAGTATAAAATTGCTTCTTGAGATTTCTGGAGCTGAAATAACTGGCCAGTATTTCTGAATGCCAAACAGCTACACAAGAAACATCCAGAAGGCCAGACATTAGAAAATCTCTTTTATCCGAGAAAGAAACCTTCACTTGTAAGTCTTAGCTCACTGATGTTACTGGTAGTGGAAGCCGAGATGAAGCTGGGCTGCTGTTGAAAAACAGATTTAA
Organism: Thinocorus orbignyianus; assembly: GCA_013400375.1. Lineage (NCBI taxonomy): Eukaryota > Metazoa > Chordata > Aves > Ciconiiformes > Thinocoridae > Thinocorus > Thinocorus orbignyianus. The sequence goes on along the minus strand of VXBW01005821.1, from coordinate 1,616,054 downwards.
AGGACTCTAATGGGAAGAAAACAAAATGCTTATCTTCCAGGGGGGTGTTGGATCTTTTTTCTTTTTCTGTTGCCCCCTTGCCATTTTGTTTGTAGGTAGAAAAATTGTTTGGGAATAGGTGGTAGTTGAGGTAAGACTGTGTGTCTTGATATGCAAGGCACCATGTCCTTTGCTTGGCCATACCTGTGATTTAACCTTGAGTCACAGCCAGTTTTCCAAGATCTCTTCTTTCCAAGGGCAACTAAGTCTGAATTCTTCAGAGCGCTGCCATCCTGCTTTTGCTTCCCCATTGGTAGCAGTGCTGTGCACATAATGAATTTAATGTCAAATTAAGAACTCCTAATTAAGCTAGGCTACAGTGGTTGTATTGCATTATGAGTAGTTAGCTGAGGAAAAAATTACTTTATGAACTCTTGCTTTAGTATTTTCATTTCTTGGTATGAGGTCCCAATCCTTACCCTGACTGACGGTTTTCAGGTCTCAGTCTTTTTCTGCATTTTGGGCTCTAAATCTGAGGAGCACACAGAGAGGCACATACAGTATATTCACATACCTGATGAAAATAGATTTTTAAGTTAATTAGCAGATGGATTTTCAATTCCTCTGGTGTGCCTGATTTAGCAGCTTTGCATTTGTGTGAGTGATCCCGTTGACTTCAGTGGGAGTCCGTATGAAAGGCTGTGCGCTCAGGCGCCTTTTGCCAGCGGATGGTAGAACTTAGGGTATTTCCTCCAGTCTTTTCTGAAGATAGGGGAATAAAAATGTATCTGTATCCAAGAGGCAGCATGTGAGAAACCTTTATAACTTCCTAAGCTTGGTGTCTGTCAGCCTATTGTCTGCCGTTAAGAATGAGGCTGCTGGCATTAGAGAAGGAAAAAAAGGAAAGTAACATTTGTGGGCTCTACCAGCAGTACACCTGTAAATTAGGGCATGATGTTGACTGTGGTATCTTTTTCTTTCCTCTTTTGAATCCTCAGGCCCCCTTTGGGAGCACTGTCTATATGCTGTTAAGCAGTAAAAGCACATGTTAATAGCATCTTACTTTTTGATCCTCAGAGAGATTGACAAGTTCTCTCTGGCATATGCAGAAGCACTATAGTGTGGGAGAAACTGGAAATAGAAAGGCAAGGGAAAGTCAATGAGTTTTTTAGAGTTGCAGTCCTTGCGTCCCAAGACCTGCCAAAGTGCTTGTCTTGTTCTTCGTGGGCTGCAGCCGAGAAGCCTCTGCCCAAACTTACAGAATCGCGCCTCTCTTTCAACATCACAGGCACAATGCTCCCTGTGTCAGAGCCGGAGGCAAACTTAAATAGCTGTAGATATATAAAGGAACAAAGTGAAGGAGTCTTTTGAAGCCCAGAAACCACTTTGAATAATTTAGGGATCTTCCTTATCATCCTACTGTTTTCGTTGGCAGTTCAGATGTATAGATTCAGTGGCTTAGTTTGTCAGAAAGAAGCCAGAGGTTGGGAGAATCAAACAGCTCAAGTTTGGTGCTGTCTGTAGTGCATTATGCACAGCCTCTTTCTCCCCCTGTTGGAAATAACCAGCTTTTCCTGAAGATTTTGAGTATTTATGGATGATGAAGGGCATTTAACATAAAGGGTTTTTTTCTTGAATGTGTTTTTTGTAATGGTGCTGAGCTCTCAGCAAGTAAGTTTATGACTACAGATTTGCATTTTTCAGTTTCATGTAAATGTCTTATTTCTTGCAAAATGCCCTTACTTACAGGGTATATTTTGTACTTAAAATTCTTAATCTATCTTTTGCTGAACAAAGTGAGAATGCTTTTGGAAAAAAGGTGCACAGAGGCTTGAAATATTCATGAAGGTCTAAAAATGACTACTGACTTTTGTTTACTATAGAATGCATTGGCTTTCACCGAGGTGAGAATTGGCTTTTAAAAGAGAAACCCAAATCCCTCCAAACGCTTCATTTTGGAAAGGAGAGGGAGAACCGACACTATCTGATGATTTGTTTTCATGAGATGTCTGCATTAGCTCTCAAATTACAGAGCTGATTCGATGGAAAATTGCAAGAGGCTGCTCATTTGTGACTGACCCTGCCATCTAACAAGAAGATAGACCTTAGGCATAATTGGGTTGATGCTGATTTGATCACACCAAAAAAAAAAAAAAAAGCTTAAAATAAGTCTTAGATCTGCAGAAGCAAGGCAATGCTCCGTCCTTAAATTGCCCCTTTTGTTAGTTGTTGCAGAATTTTGCTACACTGGATGACTGCTTATTAGAAATTGTATACCTCATTCAGTGGATTGAGGATAAAGTTATTTTTATTGATGCTTTATGCAACTGCATTTTTTTATATCTGTTTTGGGGAAAGTATTTCCCAAACATCCTACCCAAAGTAATGCCACGTAAATTGAGTGGAAGCAATACGCCTCATGAGATTAAAGTCACTGAAAACTTGTCAGCAACACGTTTTAAGTAGTCTTGTATTAACAACAGGTAAAATATCAGATTTAGCTAATGAAGGTAACATGATTCTTGAATGGTTTATGGGGAATTGATACTATGGGTTTGTTTTCCTTTTTACTGAAAATCCAAAAATGCATGAGATCATGAGCAGAGAGATTATCTGGGAAGGAAACACAGTGCTTCTTTTGCTATGTATCCTTATATGTTTTAGAAGCTAGATCGGGATATTCTATGCTACCACACGTATATGAAGGTGACCAGCATAATCTGGGGTGTCTGGAAGACTCTGTGGGGGCAGGGCTGGTTTTATAAAGCAGAGTGTGACTAAGGACTGGGAAATCTGTGAGATGTGTTAATTCGGCACCTCTCCAAGCTAGTCTTCAGTGCTCCTGTGGAGTACAGCCAGCCAATTAAACTGCTTCCACTCAGCCACTGGGTCTTGCTTAGACGCCCACGTAGATGCAGAGGATTGTAATTTGCAACTGCCTATACAGGTGAAAATTTTATCCAAACACCCTGCTGCTTAAGGACCTAGATTTCGTCCTTCCAAAAAGGTTCTTAATTATTTGGGAGGCTCACGACTTTATAATGGGCTTGCAGAAAGATATTTTGCATGAGATGGAGAGAATTTTGCTCAGAATTCTGATTAGAGATGTATGCAAACAAAACATTCCCTTAAACACAAACTTATTTTAAATGGCTAGTATTCCGAGTCCCTATGTATTGCCGTGGAGATTTTTTAGGCTCATTCTAGCAACATCCCCAATGATGGTGCAAATAAGTTTCAACTATGTTTTAGCATAGTTGCAGCAAGCCTTGCTCTGTTTGTGACAGGCTCCACCCTTTGATAGGGGAGGAAATTTACATGGCTGAGTTAAGCCCTCTGAAAATAAGGGCTTACGATGAATAAAACACCCATGTAGTGTACCCCTTTTAATTACCATAGTTCTAAGGCAGCATAGTTATAACATGTAATTAAATTTCATTGTATAAATGGAACATGGGCTGTGGTAGGCACATCTTTCATCTTTTGATGTATAATGACATTCAAAATATTCTCTAGTACTCAGTTGATAAACAACTTGAAGAGTCAGGGTCTACAGAGTAGCTTGTTTGATTTTAAATTTGTAAGATTGGCACGTGGTCTCTTTTGACGATACTGCATTCTGATGTGATCCATTTATCTAATGTCATTAACAGTACATGCTGAATGTACAATTAAGCTTGAAACTGTCAATGTCAGTGGCTGTTAAAAAAGGGTTGATAAAAATGAGAAGAGGAACCGCTGTTTTGTAATAAGCATCTGTGTTGCTTTTAAGTCAAGAAAAAAAAAAATCAATGAATTTCAATATATTGCTGTCTTCATTGCCAATGTAATTCAATAAATATGTTAATTCACTTTTCTGAACACTGAAGAGAGTTGAGAGCTTTTTGTGCCCTTTATTTTTGTCAGTTCTGTTTTTCATGGGGGTTTTGTTGTTTTAGTTAGACTTCCAGCTTAAGTCTAGTAATAAAAATGCTGTTAAATTGAAATAGAGAGGAAATACTCTATATCCCAGATTTTTAACAAATGGGAATTTTTTTCTATGTTTGTTTGTTATCTTTGAAATAAACCAGCAAAGAATGAATGTATGCTTTTATCCTTAACAATTTTCTTCGTGCTAGAATAAAAAAGGAACCCTTTGAGGTTCAACAAACAATACAATTTTCAGTCTACGTGCAAATTTCAGTGTAGAAATTTCTTCCCAACCACAATGCTGGTTTTTACCATGAAACATGATAGATAGACTTCATATATCTTAATCCTATTGAGGAATTTGCATGTTCTGTACTTACATGAATCAAATCTGAAACATTTCTTTAAGAACTCTTTGGCATAATCGCATTATTTGGTAGTGAATTCTATAAACTGATGTGAGTAATACCTGCATTGATATCTCTCTACATGTGTTCTCGTGTTTTGTAATAGTTACCTCTGTTTTCTAAAAGTATTAAAATATTGTTAAATGCAAAGGCACAGAAATCATGCTGACTACTCTAGGGACCTTTGCTATTGTAGTCTTCAGAAAAAGTAGTGGGTGTGCAAGTACTGGAAAGGAGATGCCTACTTGTGAGCGTGCAGAGCTCCGAGGTCCTGTGTGTCTGTCCAACAGCTCAGTTACTGTATTTTGGAAAAGACTGAGAGGTGGTTGCTGAGTGAGTAGGAAGGGATGCTCATGTTAAAAGCACAGGAGCATTTGTGTATGAGACTTTTATTCTAGCCTGTGAAATCTGTTGAGACCCACTGTTACTATTGCATCAGACCTCTTCTGATTCTTCTCCCTTAATGTTTTCCTGATTAGTCTTCTAAATGAGAGCCAATAAACAATCTAATCAGCAGAATATGTATATTCATGGTATTTCTTTTATTTTTTTCTAGTTAAGGACTGCAGGTCCTCAGCCCATGTGTTATTAAAATATCTGTCTGGAAGTACTTATTCAAAACATGGCCTTGTAAATGTACAGCAGATAAACAAACCAAGCTTCAGTTCATAAAATTACCCCTCACCACGTTCATATTCCAGGTCATAAAGTAGCAACAGATTTACCAGCCAAACTACCTTCACACCCATCAAAGTTTTCAAAGGAGACAATCATATGGTTCTGTTAATACTTTGCCTTGATTTTTATAAGATTGAGGTTAACTGAGGCGGGCAATTATTAGCAAAAATGGAAATTACTATAACTGGAGTAAAACCCTTTTAAAGGACTTGATGCTGAATAATCTCTGTCAGGGTTTCCTGAAAGAACTGGTGGATCTGGCAGCAAGTGTTGTAAACACAGCAAAAGAGTGGAGAAAACATAATATTGTTTATATTTTAGAGGCAGAGAGTGTGAGTCAGGCAATCACAAGCCTGTAAATCTGATGGGACTTCAATGGGAAGAAGACAGTGCGAATCTACCTGAGATGCATCATGCCAGTGATCTGAGGAGGCTTTTTGGGTTTTGTTCTTTTTTTTTCTTTTTTTTTTGAAGGAGAATTGACTTTCTGGATGGGAAATGGTGGCAATGGCATCAACTGAACTTCAGTAAAGCTCGTGCTTGGTTTGTATAGGAAACTTTTCTTTAAATTTCAGAGTACAGAGACTATGAAAGGATTGTAAAGCGAATACAGTGTCTTACTAGGATATGACAATAGGTAGTATTGGTGAGAAAAGTACTTGGGCTGAGCTTTTTAAAAGAATTTCTGTAGATGTCACTGTATTTTTATTAGTGACTTTAGGAGAAATATTAAGATAAAAAGGGGAGGAATATTACACTGAAAAGAAAACACATAGCTCTGAGAAGTAGAATGATATAGAGTCATGTGAACAGTACAAAGTGAAAGCTTGTATTGTTGAGGACTGTTAGAACTTGACAGTTAGAATATTCTCAGTTGGAAATGGCAGAGGAAAAGAAGAACCTGAATGTATTTTTCAACTGTGGGATGATTTCATATCCTTGCTATGATGGTACCATGAAAGACCACAGACCATTTTAGTATGCAGCTATCTAGGCATGTGGAGGCAGAGATAACAGTAGCAAGTGTATTCAACCTTCACAGGAGATCCCCTGGAATACTCACATGGACTTTTTTTTTTTCTTCCCAAATATATTTAGGAAGATTTAGTTGAAGTTGGAGTGTCTGCAGAAAAAAGGCTGATAATAAGACCAGAGAATGAAGTGTCTCATCGGTGAGGAGACTAGAGGACAACATCCTATTTAACAGTGCAGATTAAGTCAGAGAGATGATAGCTGATATGCAGATGATAGCTGATGATGCAGCTGATATCTGTAAGTATGTTATTGATAAAATACTATGGAGAGAAAATAAATATTTAAGCTAAAGGCCAGTATTAGCATAAGAACAGGTAAGTGCGAATGACTCGGGTAGGTTCAGACTCAGAGGATCCTTCTTTGGGCTCTGGAGCCCACATTTCAGGTAGGAACTTTGAAGGAAATAGTAAGAAAAGTCTTGAAGATGAAGTCTGAGATATTTTTGGCAGAGGAATTTTGATGCACAGCATGTGCTAGAGGAAGTTCCTGTCATTCTTCTTATCCTGTATTTGGCTATAAACTCATCTGATGCTCTTATACAAAATTGCACTTCTGTTAAAGAACTCCAGTGCTCGTGAGATTAATAGGTGTTTCAAGAAAAATGTCTTAAGAGAATCAATATCCATTGTTGTTTATGCTGTGTGCTTGAAAATATCTGGCTGTATGGGCTACAAAAATGACCAGTGCTCAGTATCTGGTCCTGTACCTCAGCAGCATAGAGTGGTCCACCTCTGGTCCACAGGTGGACAGATACGTACTGCCTCTGGGAAGTGCGTACTGAAATGTTGTAGCTCGTGAACTGTGCATACGGTTAGTGTGGAAGAGTGTTAGTTGGGACAAAAAGAAGCCAAAGACCTTTCTAATGTGTTACTGATGGAGGCCAAATGCCAGTGCCCAGGAGGGTTCTGTAGCGTGGTTTAGGTTACCAGTGCCTTTGGAGCCCTTCAGCTCTCTCTTAGACTAGGACTGTGGCTTGATGAGCACACGATATATAAAATGTATTATCTTATCTGATGTAAAGTTATAGATCATATGTTAATTTACTGTAGAATGGAACAAGATTTTTTTGGTTTTTTTTCTTGGTAAACTGCTACTGCGTAATAATTTCTTAGAAATAATGTATTTATGAAATCTTTTAACTGTTTGTGCTTGAGTCCACTTTACTAAATGAAAATCAATAATATACTGAACAGTAAGATTTTGTAAGAGGTTGCTAGTTTTAAAAATATAGGGTTTGTTTAATATGAAATTTGTTAAAATACCTAGCAAACTTAGAATCTGTATTTTAACATGTAATCTGAGAATTTTCTCATCTTGATTATAGGCTCGGAATGTATTAGACTTATTTCTTACAAATAATACAGGTTTTAATTCCTTTTTCTGTTTTACCAGTTACTGCAGGCTTTATCTTCTTTGTATTTGTTTTCAAATAAGCACCTTTGCCCTTCTCCCTTACATCCCCCATGTTTGACAGAAGCTGTTTATAACCATTCATAAGCCAACTTAAAGCTGTCCTTCAGATTCCTTCTTGAAATTCTCCTCCATGAAGCGTATGAAGTACGTTGAGGGAGCTGGACTGTGTTTAGTATTGCTTGTCATTCTGGCTGGCATTGCCAAGCTCTGACTTGGGTATCCGTATCTGAATGCCATAAACACTGATTTATGAATGTGAATTCCTTGGGGAAGCGTTTTTAAAATTACTATTTTGTTTTATACATATGTATAATATTAAAATATAATATTTATATACACATATAAAATACAGTTATACATAAATATATATGGATGAATTTTTTTGTTGTATATTTGCATTTCATATATGTTATTTGAACAACTATTGAGGATGCTAGGTGCTACTATGATATCAATAATAAAGACTGGAAGACTTGTGGATCTTAGAGCACATGTTCCTTTCCTTTGGTTCTTGGTTCTTTAATATACACCTAGTACCTTCAAGGACAGTACTGTATGCACATTTTTGACTTTGCCTGTAATATGGTCCATCTGTGACTTCTGCTTTGTCTTGGTTTATTTCAATTCTGGCTTTAACCACCATGCTATGACATTTATCCATTCCCTGAAATGGATGCACTGGTGGCTGTCTCACGTTAAACAGAACTATGAAGCTCATATTTTTAGTCTTTTTTTTTTTTTTTCTATAACAGTTTATAATTTTTTTACCATTATTTGAAAGCAATGTGATTATTTGATGAAATGTTCTCATATTCTGTATTTAGTGTTCTCTTACAGTATCCAATGCTCAGACCAATGGATCCTGTTAAATCAAGAATAAACACTTGATCCATAAGTATAGTGCATCCAACTGATTTGACTGTAGCAGGTACTTCTCTCTGAAGTGATTTAAAAATTAACTGTTAGAACTCACTATGATAAAAATCAGAGAAAACCAGTTCTATTTTTCTAAGAATAAAAATAGGACTTGAAAATGTATTTGAACACACTTAAATAACTATATTTAAGAACAGCCTGCTTAATGCTAGGAAATTAACAGTCGTTTTATTCATTTGGAATAGAAATGCCTTCAACCTTTTAGGGAAAGCAAGAGCAAATTACAGCCAAATTTTCATTTCACAAGTCATCTTCATCCAGGATAAGCCAGGGCCCCAAGGTCAATTCTTCAATTTGGTATCCTATTTCCATAATGTTATTCTGCAGTGTACTTTCATTATTACTGGAGCAGTGCTCGCTTTCCTATTAGTTTTATAAATGGCTATGTTAATGCCTTTTTGCAGACAAAACCACCTTTTGTTAATATCCCAGTGGATTTCTTAAGGATTAAAATATATTTTTAAGCAGCCACTGGTTCTATTTATATTTTTTCATTGATGATTAGCCCTTGTCACCTATCCAAAAGTGGCATTTTTCAAACAGAGATCGAAGCAGTTTTTAAGATGTGTTGAGTGATTGGCTTAACTGACAGAAAAGAAATAATTAGAAGCTGAAAAATCTAAGAATCTTTGTAAAATTTAGTAATAGCTAAAGCAATGTAACAGTAGAAGGGGAGGAAAAAAAAAAAAAAAAAGAAAGAAAGGAGTGGGCAAGAAATGTATTCCGACCAGGGAATAGCCTTTTGTTAGTGCACTGAGTTCTACAGGGAAAACTGTTTTCTTTGTCTTTCCTGTGCTGCAAGTGGTGATAATGTACCAGTTCAGCTTAGCTGGGGTACAGGTCTTGCCCCTAAAAGCTTGTCAGTTTTGTTTTAGATAATTAGATATTTACTTCTACAGTTGTAATATATACATAAATTATTATATGTAATATCATACCCAGGACAGCTATGGATGGAAGATGCCTGCTGGGTTCAATAGTGTATGTCCTGGTTAGGAGAATTTGTGTTTACTATGCAGCCGCGTAGTAAGTAAAAAAGTTTTCCTCAGACCTGATCTACAGTGGAAAATACTGCTTCTTGGGAGCCATATAAATGAAATTTGTTTTTATGGGGTGTCTTTTGGTAGGAGGAGAAGTGATTTATATACATAAAATACGAATTTATCCAAGAGAGTATGTTGAAAAAAGCTTTTGAATAGTTATCTTGTTTTCCTTAATCTACATATCTTGTAAACACCGTACAACAAATTCAGTGGATATACAACAAAATGTTGTTCATAGCAGCACAGTATTTTCTTTTACTTTAAAGCTGAGCCTTAGGATGGAATAGTTCGGTTGGGAAGAACCTACAGCGATCGTCTAGTCCAATTGCCTGACCACTTGAGAGCTGACCAAGTTAAAGCATGTTGTTAAGGACATTGTCCAAATGCCTCTTAGACTCTGACAGGCATAGGGCATGGGCCACCTTTCTAGGAAGATTGTTCCAGTGTTTGACCACCTTTTCAGTAAAGAAATGCTTCCTAATGTCCAGTTTAAACCTCCCCTGGCACAGCTGTGGACCATTCTCATGTGGCCTGTCACTGGATCCCAGGGAGAATTGCTCAGCACCTCCCTCTCCATACTCCCCCCTCAGGAAGCTGTAGAGTAATGAGGTCACCCCTCAGCCTCCTTTTCTCCAAACTAGACAAACCCAAAGTCCTCAGCTGCTCCTCACGGGACACACCTTCCAGTCCTTTTTACCAGCTTGGTTTCCCTCCCCTGGATGCATTCAAGGACCTTTACATCTTTTCTAAATTGTGGGCCCCAGAACTGCACGGTGAGGCTGCACCAACACTAAATACAGTGGGAAAATCACCTCTCTTGACTGACTGTGTTATCCTTCACTGTTTGTGAAGTGGATTTTTGTAGCAGAAGATATGTCCCAATAGGAAGTCTATCTCCCTGAGAGCAGCTATCCAAAATTACTGTGTTTAATTTCTGAAATCAGACTGATAAACATTTGACATGTGACCCTTAGCGCCACCAAGGCACACCAGTCCTTTGGCTTTGTTCAGCATAGCTTCCTCATGTGTTTTAATTAGAATTTTTTTAAAACAGAATCCTTTCTCAATGCCTTTTATTTTTTTGTACATCCTGAAACATTTGTGGGGCTTGGAGATGGATGGTCTATTAATTTGTCATGGAGCTCAAGCACCTCTGACACATTGTCTCTGATGAAGTTATTAGGTTCAAATTTTCAAATTCAAATGCTTAAATATGAGTATATATGACAACTTAATTGCAATCTGCTGAGTATGGTTTGCTGCTGTGTCAATAACAATTTGGGATGAGCAGCCCCTTTAAAAAACAAATGAACAAACAAAGAAGAACATTTTCATTTTAGTACCTACTACTAATTCAGGTTTTCAAGGTATGCTATATTCTGATTTTGAGCAAAGTTCAGAGGTCCTGGAAGTGACGGAGACTTGAACTAGCAACCTGCACTGTACAGATGGAACCAGTTTGGGTCCTAGGCATACTTGCATGGTCTCAGACAGGCTTGTTGACACATGTGAAGGAGAACAGTATTGTAGTTAAATTGCTTCTAGACCTCCTCTGTATGCATTTAGCTAACTCCCGTGCACCTGTTTTTTGGGCTTTCCCCAAGTGTCCTCTCCGTAATTAGGTGCTGGTGTGAGCACCTGCTGTTGGAGATACGCTGGAGGTTCCCCTGACCTCAGTTTAGGCACTCTGCTGAGTCTGAGTAAAGAACTGACAGTCTCTCCAGAGTTAATGTGGAGAGGCACTTTTGTAGAGTGTAATTCCTTGAACCTAAAATTTGAAATACCTTCAAAATGTACTCCTATTTACTCCTCTCTCTCTCGGAGACTTTCCCTGTAGTGTTCTTTATTTCTTCTAAAAATCTCCGTAGGTTTTGTGACTTCCAGTGTATACATGCTATCTATTAGTTAAGATACTTCATATTAAAAACTGTCAAAGAAAGGAAAGCAATTTCATACGGTTCCCAAATTAATGACAGTCTGCTTGCACATTGGTTGCTTTCTCTTGGCATCTGGGTCCTAGTACAGACTGCCATTCTTAATCATATTTTAATTTTCAAATAAATTGCTTTCATTATCCTTTCATTTACAATACCATGTGTGCATTACTGCTCATTAATGTTTGTCATCTACTTTGCTGAGACTGGGTTTTTAAATAGCCGTGGTTGCAATGCAGTAATTAAAGATGATCCATGTTGGTTTTGTAGAAATTATTCTGAAGCCTTCTTAGGAAAAAAAAAAAAAAATCCAAACCAAAATCAGTTCCTTAAATGTATGGAAGCAACTTAGCATAAGTGCTTTGCTTGTAGGTAAAATGAGAGCACTTCTAATGATTCTACTAGAATGATGCCTAATGATGGATCTGTGAGGAGACTGTATTTCTCTGTAATTACTGACAGGCCTGTTGTTTTGAGTATAAGATTTTTATACTGAATATAATGTATGATTTTTCTCATATTGCTTTGCAAAATTTTTATCCCAATGTCCGTTTGGAATTGTTTGCTTCTATTAAGCCAATTCCTTCCCCCCCTTTTTTTGCCCACTTCAGATGCCGAATACTTGAAGGGACTGAAACAACATGACAGGGTTTTGAAATTACAGTTTAGAGACAGAAGTCAAAACAGCAGTAACGTCTGCCTCAATTCTGGCCTAGCCATCTTCCCTAGATGGTACATCACATTGGTATTTGCTTGCCTATGACACAGCCTGTATGACTGATTTCATGCACGCACAAAATCATGGGTCTTCATTCCTATGCCTATCCCATATTTTTCTTCCTTTGCTCCCTAAGCATGTACTCACCTTGAAAATCTGGCCCATAGGGATCCTGATTTAAGTGTTCAAAAGTACTGATAAGCCACAGGACCAAAGGGACAACTGTAAACTATTCAAAGAGAAATTTAAATAAATTTTTGAGATACAATACTCTTTACAGACTGCCAGAGAATTAGTTGTTTTTCTTGAATTGACATTTTAAGGCACAACTTCAGATGATGGACGTGTCCTAGCTTGGCAGTGTTTGGTAGTCTTCTTGATGGGACTTAAAACTTTAGTCTTGCAATCACTTGCAGCGCTTCTATGTTGCACTGTCTGGTCATGGCTGAAGAGGCCTCTCATTTATATCAGGCTGCATTTGCTTGTGAGCTGAAAAGATGAAATACATTCTGTCTCTTTCAGTCTAAGCCATCATTTGCTTTTAATGAACCTTGTCACCCTCCATGACTGGGATCTTAACACTCTTTCCCTGGCTCAGAGCAAAAAGCAAAAGTCTTAAGAACCAAAATTACTGATGTTCAAATTTCTTTCTACAGTTTATATATCTTCATGGAAGTGTAGTGAAGGGAATATATTTGGAAATATGAAACTATAGTGAAGGGAATGCATTTGGAAATAAGATTTTGTGTGTGTGTGTGTGTGTGTGTGTATCTTATCACACTGATTAAAATAGTTCTCTAGAAATTATTCAAATAGTAATAATTTCAAATAGATTCAATTTATGATAAATTAGTAGATTCAAATTATAAATTATTATGAATTTATAAATATACTTACTTGAGTGATAGAAGAAAATTCAACATCTCTCTACCTGAACCTTCTCTTACTTTATTATTGTACTCAAGCAAGTTGAAATAGGTGTAATGCCTCCTCTTAGAGTTCATTAGCTAAAAAGCCAAGCTGAGTAAAAACTAATAGTAGCACTTCAGCTAAGGTTGAATCCACAGATTTTTTTAGAGTTTGTTCTTTTGTTATGGCTAATCCATTCATCAAGTCCCTGTGACTTTATTCATATTCAGGCATATATCTGTTCAATTTAATGACTTAGATTTTAGTTTAGTCAAATCACCTTCAGCACGTGCCCCTCTCTGTTAGAAGAAAACCTGCAGCAACTACAATTCTGTCTTGCCTGTTCAATCTCCTATGCCAGGTTTAGTGAGCTGAATCAGACTTAAAAACGCTTCTCTATAAAACTCAGGCAGTTTAGTGTGGAAAGAAATAATCCCATTTTTTAATTTGTTGTTGGAAATAACACATTCTCTTATTTGGATTTTTTTCTATTCTCATTAATGATGAAAAATGGTAGGAGTTGACTACATGGAGTAGCCGGTAACCCTACTCTAGGTCATTTAAATATGTTGTCAAGATAAAACTGCAGGTTTACTAGCAAGAATGTGGTGAACTTTGGGAGTATATTTCAGAAGGTTGTTTTCCCCAATAGAAGACCGACAATTATGCTTTTGTGAAATGAATTCATCAATCATATTCTGAATGTAAGAGAGCCAGTAGCCGTATCACACTGTATCATGATCACATAAGACATTTCAGCCTAAGTGCAGTCACTACTTTGAAATCACACCTGCGTAGCAAACTTCAGTGCCGAGGAAATGTGTGTTTCTGCTTCAGTGAATTATTCATCCTCTGGGCTCCCATAATACAGAAAAGCTTTAAAATTTTGTGAAGGGTATGGTATGATACTTCACAGCATTTTGCAAATGCTTTTAACTTTTTCAGATTTTTCTAAAATTTTGGAAAAGCAAGACAGCCACGGAACACTAAGGCTGCGGTACAAACAATTGCTTAAGCAAATAGTTACTTTTTAGTTACTAGATAGTCAGAAAAGGTGATTATACTAAAAAAAATCATAATCAGAAGAGATGCAGTAAGGCTTTTATCTTTCTGTTCCAGTACACGAAGAGTATCAATATTCAAACAGAAAATCAGAATCTGTGCAGAGTTGAAGACAGTTGAGAAAAGTAGCGATAATACTGTTAAAAAAAAATGTAATGTCGCCAGTTTTGCATAGATTGTCTTATTCTGGTCATGGTTCTTAAGGCTTGAGGAATATCCCACCTGCTGTGAGAAGACATCCCTCACTGCATTGAAGCTGCTGCAACAGCTTTAGAATAAGCAGCAAGTGCTTGCTTTTCAGTAACGTAATAGGCATCTGCGTAACCCTTGTCTCTCTGAGTAAGAGGTATCAGTAATGTCAGTGAATTGTTGAGGACCTGCCAACAATGTTAAAAAAAATAAAATCTTGTTTATGTAGATAGATTTTTTCTGTTTGTTTTGTGATATTAAAATAAGCAGAGCATAAAATGATAGAAGCTTTTTTTTTTTTTTTGCATAACAGTCACTGTCCAGATAAGGTGAGGGCTAAAAGATTTCTCTTCTTCATACCACATAATGTGCCATTTTCATTTTGTGCTGCTTATAACCCTGAGTGTCATAGCTTTCTATTCTAGTCTGAATAGTCAATGAAACATTATGAAGCCGATAAGAAAAGCTGGTCCCCGTTACTTGGCAACGGCTGTTAAGCAGAGCTGAGTGCTGTTGATTGAGGAGATTAGCTGCCATAGATAAACCTCCTCTTTTTGCTGCCCTGCTGCTTATCTTTCCACCCATAACAAGTTGCACCAAATATGACAGCAGTCAGTGGTTTCGGCTGAATATGAACTTCGTGGCAAATGAAGATTGTGCAAAAGACTTAGGGTGCTGACTTTCAGATCCTGAGTGTATTAAAATTTGCAGGTTGTTTTCTGAATTGTCCTCTGGGGGTGAACGTTTTTATTTGAACGTGTGATCCTCCAGATGTGAGAGAAATGAGTTGTCCAGATCCTACATTATTCATTCATAAATACTGAGAATAGTAGCAAATATTTTTAACAGTTGTCTCTGGCTCCTGATCTTAGTGACAGTGAAGACATAAATTAAATAACTGTAAAATTACTGTAGTTACTAGATATGCAGAAGATGGATCAAAAGACAAAATTTGGACTATTTTGGTTCATGGCTTCAGGAGAAAATGATACTGTAGATTAAACAAAAATGTCTGGATGTGTTGAAAACTGTTTGTATCTGTACATGCCTTGGAAATCTTTCTAGTTTTGGTATATCCAAATTACAAGTTCATCAGAGAAGGGGAGGTTTTTTTACTGGAAAATTAGAGCTGAAATGTGGCTAAGCAATAGAAGCTGGTGGCTTTTTCCTTCCTTAGGATTCACGTTTCTTTTCCCTCTCACATTTTTAAAATGTTCGTTTATCCCTATGCTTTCATTAGGGAGTGTGCAGTTCTGTTTATGTTTTTGCCCTTTGAGAGGTCTTTGGTGATGTCCGTGCCACTATGCTGGTAATGCTGTCCCTTGGCGAACCTTTCTGCTGGCCAGAGCAGGAGCATAGGCTTGGCTGGTGGAATAACTGGGAATGACAAAGCACCAGCAGAAGCCTGAAACTCTTAAGAACACGCTTAAGAAAAGTGGGCTTTGTGCAAAGATGCAGGGGAATAGTTATCCATCCAGTAAGTGTCATAAGTTCAGCAATATTATTTACATGTGTGCTATTACTTTCAGTAATCCAACAGAAGCTTCAGAATAATGGATTTGGGGTAGAGGCACTTTCCTTCACTTTGGTTTGCAATCATTGTTTTTAGCTCTATCAAAACTTACTAAAAAAAAATGTGGTGGTTTCTGCCTGGAAGAGCATTCAGCTGGAATATAAGAAGAGAGAAAAAACAGATATTTTATTTTCTATATAGTTTTGTTATCCCAGGCAAGAATCTGGCACTTCATAAGCAATACAGCATGAGGGAGAAATTTAGAAATATAAAGTATGGAGTTCATTAGTAAAATGTTATTTCAGTGGATATATTTGCTGACCCTGTAGTCCTAGCTTTCAAGTGTTTGTTGGTTTTATTTCTTTATTTATTTTATTTTGCATCTTTGATGAACTGCTATTTGTTCTTTTTGTAGAATGAATACTTTATTCAAAATTATTCTTGTTTATTCTCTCCTCTTTTAAGAAATATAGATGCTGAGTATACAACTTCTGTACTTAACCGTTCAAATTGCAGGGGAATCTAAGGCTGTGAGCAGCGTAAATTCTGCCCCCAAAATCCAGTTAAATAATGGCTTTTAGTTGTATGTAATGTGCTTTCTAAAATACTACAACTTGTAAGTATGGTCAAATGTTAAATATTTCCTGTAAGTGGTATGTATACTGAATAAAATAGGAAGCAATTTGGGGTTGCACATTTCATATGCACTGAGGGGTCTCTGCGCCTGTTGCAAAAGCAGAAAAATCTTGCTTTTCAGATGCATTTTTATAATAATTTCAGACATTGCAAGTCTTAGAAGTTGTTACGAACAGTAACGCACAAAACCGAGGTGAATTAAATACTTCTGAAATTGCTCCCGGTCCTGTTCCAGATCTCTGTTCCCATATCATTTCATCTGTCTGTGGGCTTACTTATAGAGACAAAAGATCATCCTCTATTCTGAAAACTGTGCTGGAAAAGGCATTTCACTGTAGGGCTTTTTCCAGCCCGTAGATAATCTCTTTTGCTTCTCTCAATGTCCTTTCCAAAATTTATTGCTCTCGTTTTAAAATTTGGACACCAGGACTCTCTATTCCCACGCTGACCTCATCGGTGCTCCATACTGAATGACATCATCTCCTTTTTCCGACTTTCTTGCTGTCATGTCCATATACCCTCAAATATTATTAGTGCTTTTGCCCTGGTATTGTCTAAGACTGAACGCTGGGGTCTGAACCAAGCAAGGAGGACCGTAATGTCTCATGCCCTTCACCTATTGTCATTAGCAAATCTACGGGTGGTGCTCAGGCTCTGTCACATGGCTGGGGACAGCTGCCGCCGGATCCCTAATTCGTTGTGATAGAAATAACTTTTCCAAATGCAGCTTCCAATAGGTCATCCTAGGAACGTAACATCCTATTTAGCCTATTTTAAAGCATAGTTTGCTTGAGAACTGGCAGTTTTCTCACGCTTTCCAGACTGTTCAGCAGAAACTGTTAGCATCCCTCTGTCAAAGTTTGAGGTGAGGTTCTCGGTTGTTCCAGTGCCCAAGCGTAAGCTGCCAGAGGCAGCTTGATGTGCTCTGGCTTCTCTAGGTGTGCTGATGTTTTATACTCGAGCAAGGTGCAGAGATTTCTGATAGCTCCAAACACTTTTAATCAGTCCACAGGATGCAGCACTCTGTGAAGTTACCCTAGTTTATAAGGGTTTCCCCTCCCCTCCATAAAGGAATGCATCTGAAATTTCTGCTGATATCTTCAGGCTGGCATAATGTAATTTCCCATTATTTTTGTACTACTTTGCAGCTAAGGAACAAGATGGAGATCTTTATTGCTGTAATTTCATGCATGTCTGAAGTAAATTCCATTTAGGAATAAATTCAGTAGCTCAGATTACAAAAATAATCTGCAGTCTCAATAAATGTTGTCCTGCAAAGATCTGGAAAGCTTCAGGTTTGGCAAAGGTCGGAAATAAACCAAGTTTGCTCTAACTCTTAGATGCTGCATCTGATGAATATGAATGGAATGGTCATTAGTCAAGTTTTCATGAGAACACTGTCTCCTGCAAACCCATAATAACTAACTGTTAAAATATAAACTCTTGGCATTTAGGCGGCATGAGTTAAAAGTTTCACTACTTTGTTTTTAATACAAAATGAAAATTAATGCAGAAATCCATTTTGCTGAACATGTTTCCTTGCAGAGTTATTTTTGCCTTGGGAATACAGATGCAAGAGCAGCTACAGTCTGATCACACAGTGAAGACATTGCCGGCACCAAAGTGGTTCTTGGCACCAACCGAAAACCTAATGGGGATCCTTGAAGTGACTGAAGTACATCTCAGTGATACTTGGAAAATTAGTGTGCATAAATAAGCATTAGTATATTTGCATCTCATTGCTTCCATAAATAAATTCCTAGTCCCTCCAATAACCTCTGTTCATAAATGCACATTGAATAAAAAAAGAATCGTTCATGTTTCATCATTCCCCATTGCTCTGGCTTAATTTTAAACAGTGCAAGCAATAGGAGCTCCATTACTCTTCCAAGAGGGAGTTGAACAGCTTCAGAATAGTTTCTGTCTGCTTGAAGCTTGTTCTGATTCAGAGTGTTCATTTTTGTCTTTTCACTCCATTTCTCCAAGTAATGTCATAAATAATTAATTAACCAGCTTACATAAACTTTCAGTCTTTTCCTGTAAAGAATCAGCTAATTCAGTGCTTAAGGATCTATGTGACCACTTCCTTTCTTTGCTTTTTCTGTGGACCTCTGTAGTTTATTTGTATCTTTCTGGTAGTGATGTGGTCAGAATTTGGTGCAGTGCTCTGTCTTCTGGAAAAAAATAGCTTTTTCTAGATGGAATGTGGTACAGGGCTCAGATTTCCCACTAGTGAGATAGCATTGTAATATATTTACATGCTAGTTTTGGAGTACAATGCTGCAGAAAAAGAGATAGCTTTATTGTAAGCTTACTAATACTTGACTTATACTTGAATTTTAAATATTTTTCCTCTTGGAGGAATATTTATATGTTTAAGTCTTTTCTTTCTTTCTTCTTTAGTACCAGTATTGACAAAAAGGGAGTTGCTGTTCAGATAATTTTGATTGCAAGCTCTTTTTTCTTACAGACATCATAGCTAATATTGAATATGTAGTTTCGCTTATAAAACTCCTCTTACTATATTGCCATTATTGCTCCTTGGGCTTTTGTCAAAGGCTTTCTCAAGTCTGGATTTGTCTCTGTGATCAAAAGTAGAGGGAGACGGTTTCTGTAGCTTACAAACTGTAGCGGTCATTTGGATGTGGAAAATATTGATTCAGTCACTGCTTTGCCGTCCTTTCTTGTCCCCATCATGGAGCCAAAACCCATAGCTTTCATTCCGCATGGTTAACTAGACTGTGGAAAATTCAAGTTTGGTTCTTGAAGAAGTACCACATTATTCAAGCATTATTCAACTGGAACATTGACTCTAGCTGCAAAAAATTTGAGACTTGCTTTCTTTTCATCTCTACTTTTTCCTTTCCTTAAACTCCCTCCTGCCCTTTCCTACCAAGGCATGGCCATTATTTCTGTGGCTGGGAGGCCTGCGTACGACCTGCTAAGACTGAGGTTCATTTCTGTGCTCTGAATCGCGGAAAGTAGGCATTGAAATCCTCACCTCTCATTCTCTTAGCTGAATAACTTAACCTAGGAGCTTTTTGGAAGCGGGAAGCACTTCTTTTCATGGCAAGCCTGCTCTTCTCTTGCTTTGTTAAAGTGTAGCTAGCTTTTTCCCGGGCCTTTCCTTCCCTCCTTTTGCTGTACTTGAAAGCAGGATTTTTTAGTTACTTTCTCTACAATTTACCTATTTCTGTTTTGACTTAAGAAAACCTCTCAAGTGAAACCAGGCATAATATTTCAGGACCGTACAATCCACCACTTAAATTAACAGGTTAGCACAGAAACAGTTCCTGAAATGGTGTTTTGCCTCTGTTGAAGATTGTATCTTTTTTTGATAAAGGAAGAAGAGAGTCCTCCAGGACATGCTCTCAGAGTTACTCCTGGAGCCAAGGGGACTGTAAACGCCAGAGGAGCTATTCACTCTCAGATATGCCTTGGGATGATTTGGATTGTTTGCAAATCTCATCCCGGTCACAGTGTTTGCACAACAGCTAACTAATGTTGCATTTAATCTGAACCCTTTAATACTAGCACTGTCGTGATCACTAAGAAGCCATCCAATTCTTTCAATCAGCAGAAATACGTTTGGGGGCTTTCTTCGGTCAATAGCAGATGGGCCATCCACTTTTTTCTTTAAATATCTGTGTCCAAAGAGGTGAAGGAAAGGCATTAAAACCTGTTATGAGTCCTTTTATAGGATTGTTAGGTGGTCTGGCTTTCAGCAGAATTTAGAGTTACCTTTGCCTTCCATGCAGCAGTTTCTTAAGTAGCTGAGGAGGACTGTGTTTACTGGGCTGTTTGTAAGAGTGTCCACTGCATTTTCTTGTTGGATAAAAAAAATAATTCAAGTCAAGAAAATATCACGTTGTTTTCTGCTTCCTGTGGTGTTTCTATTAAATCTACAACATAAATGTACAAAAACAATGTGCTTGGTGTTTTATCTACAGTTGAGGATTTACTTTCATTGCATAATGAATGTTTTGTGCCTTATACAGGAGCAAAAGCAGAACGGCAACACATACTCTTTTTGAAACAACCTGTATCTACTTTCTCTACTTGTCTTAATAACACATTACTTCTAGAAACAACTATTTTACCCTTTCTTTTTTTTTTTATTTTTATTTTAAATAACTGCCCTATCAGCCATATGGACAAGGAAGGCTGGGGGTGGCTGTAACTGCAGAGCTGTGTGCTCCAGATGATGTCAAATGGATGTGAAAGCAATAAATTTCAGTGGTGAATAGCGTGTGCTCCAGGACTGATCCCTGAGCACCAAACTGTCCGCTAGATGCCACTATTACTGCTCTGAAACGGAAATAATCAAGGACTACTGAGGCTGCACAGAGATAAGCAAACTAAAATTGTAAAAAGGTTTTAAAAGTTTAACACGGGGAGATGGCCTCCTAGGAAGGCTGCGTTCTCCGTGGAGTGCTGCAGGTTTGTGATGCAGTTAACCGTGATTGCAAGCAGCAGCTTTTCTGACGAGCTGCTGCAGTGAGACTTGTAAGCTTTTTTCTGTTTGAAAGCACTGGAGTAATATTTTCAAAACATTGCATGAGAAATGACACTGCAGAAGCCACTGTTGATCTACCTGTATGATCTCTACTTCACTTGTAAAGAGAATTTAAAAGTAGAGGTATAAATTATGAACAATTCTTTTCTTTTAATAAACAGATTATTAAAAGTATGCTGTTTGCTGAAGAGCTTACTTGTAAATGCTGAATGTGGATTTGTGGACTGTATCTTCTGGAATAAGCCTCCTGGTATGCGACTTAATGTCCTCTTCATGGAACTGTAACATTATTTTCTTTTTGGAAAAATATTTTGAAAAGAAACACCACACTGCGGGAAAACAGCAGAGAGAAAAGAGTAAAATACCTTAACAATCTTCTTCATACTTACTAAAACTTTTAAAATCTGTGACCTTGGACTCCAGTATCGTGAGACTTTTGAGATGCAAATATTATGCTTCCCATTGGAAAATGATTTAATCTTCCCTGTAGGCAACTCAGGCTCTAACCATGGGTTATAAGACATCAAACACCAGCCTTTTTGTTAGTTCTGGACTACTCTTGGACCTTAGAGCACCTTAAACCAATAGCTGGGGGAAGGAATGTGGAGCAATGTCCGTATTGAGTGAGAAGAAACAATCTTTTTCTTACAGAAGGTTAAGTTGCTGAAGAGTGATACCCACTGAAAACTCTGCAGAAACATTAGAGGAAGTTCTCTGATTATCTGCAAGAGCACAAAGGATACAGCCAAAGGTGGCAGCAGATGCCATTTGACACAGTGCTGGGCCTGTGGGCTTTCTTGTTTGTGTTACAACACAGGAACAAAGCATGATGCCTACAATATGGGGAAAACCTTATGTTTTACACAAAGCTCTACCTTATAATTTTTTACCAATAGCCAGGTAATTAGGCTAAGGAAGCTGAAGCCTTGGTCGTCTCATGTATGCAAATGCTGTTGTGGTCTGGAGAGCCACTTCCTTCCTGACTGTTGCAGGAAGTTTGAAGAGCATAAGGACGGGGTGCTTCAAAGCATCTGCTTGAAGGCTCCTTTGCAAAGGTCACTTCTCACCACCATGTGAAAATTTCACTGCATGTAGATCTCAATAATTAATTACTGCAAAACACAGTCTTTTAATTTACATCTATCAGGCTTTCATCAGTCTGTGGACAAACTCCAGTGTCTCTGTGAGTCTTCACAGCTTTGCCCAATAGCAAAATACACTCAGAAAGAACTTCTTTTTGCTGGTGGTACTCAAAACTGTGCCAAGTCTTGTATACCTCTTAGTTTCAATTGTCGGATTAGCCATACTTGGTGCTTCCAGGATGGGATATGTTTCTCTAGCCAAGGACAGCTTATTATACGCTAGATTTCTTTTGTAGGAAACACTACTTATAATGAATTGAATGAACCAACTGCCCAGAAATAGTCTTGCCCTCAAGGTGAAGGCGGTCACTGAGTGCAAGCTTCCAAAGACTTTCTTAGGACCTGTCTGCCTTACCAGCTGTACCCGTTGGCATAACCAACTCTTCAAAGCTGTGTTTCAAGCTATAGTTTTTCATGCTCTTGCCTTACATTAATTCAGTGCCTAGATGTCAGTCATGAATGTAACATGTGCTTCTTTCCTTAGTAAAGTAATAGAGATAATAAATATCCACTAATTCATCACAAATGGACAACAATAATGAATTAAGATGGGAGTTTTCCATTTGCTTATAACCCTTGCTCAAAAATCACCCTCTCAGAACTTGTGGTTTGACTTGTTCACTCTTTAATCCATCAGTTGTATTTTTTTCACTGGAAGTTGATAAATATTCAGCGTAAATACATGTATCATGCTCTGGGGTACTGTTTGTAATAAGTCTGCCATTACTTGAGATCTTTTGGGTACCTGGGCTACATTAAATTTGTGTCTTTTAGTGTTAGTATCTTAGTAATATATATTTGTCAAAATTCAAGATTTTAAATAGCAGCTTGTAAAGCTGTATGCTTGTATTTTTTCTTAAATATTAAACTTACTACTAAACTAGGCAAATACATAAAGCAGCCTACCACTGTCTTCTTGGGTATACCATTCCTCTGTTTTAGTCTTTTTCTTTGGAAACAAATGTAGAAGCCGTCTAAAAGTCAACATTACCATGCTGTTAACGCAGATGTTTTCAGGTCTAAGTATAACTTACAAGATATTACTATGGAAATTTCAGATACTACTTTTTGCTAACGGTTAGCAAATGGTAGCACTTTAATAGCAACCATATGTGTGTATTGATCAGTTGTCTCAACCTTCCGTCATTCTGGGCGTGTGTAAAGAGCAGATGCCTTTTGCATATTACATTCCGTCTCAGAATACAATTTTAATCAAAGTTCAGTACGAACACACTCTTAACAGCGAATGGTGGTTATTAAAGCATTGCTCGTGCTTCGAGCTTCCTCTGCTGTGTGACATTTACTGTAGAGTCTGGGAGCTTTCCATTTTCCTTTTTGCTTCATGACAACTTTGGGCGATTTGCTCGTTAGAGGCTGTTTGAGGTCAAATGGGTGCATGGAAGGGTTCTGGGACAGCAAGCACACTGCAGCAGACCCACGTCACCCTGTACCAGCAGTGGGGGCAGCTGGTCCCCATGTACTCACTCACTGTAAAGAGCACAGTGGTTTTGGATAGTCAGCTGGACAGTTTTTGAACATTAACTGTAATTTAAGGGAAAATGAAGTTTGTGCTGGACCAAAGCCATTTCTGAATTTGGGCCACATCTGCCAAATGAATTTCTGGGAAGGAAAAGGAGAGGGGACTTTTACAAATGTTTTTTGGTAAAGTTGCTCTCCCCCCACCTCTTGTTCCCCACAGTCTATGTGATTTTCAGAAGGTTTAATTTAAAGGTACCCTGAAACATGAAATCTCAGTTTAATTTTTCAGGTTTTGAGTCCAGCCACAGAGAACCTTGCAATCAAATAAAAAATGAAATAAAGCGCGCGCACACACACACACGCCAACCACAAGTAAAAACAAAAGAAAATCCCAAATAGAAAAAACTGGGAAAATTCCTACTTTTTTTAAAAAAAGCTACTGAACTGAACTATGAAGTCTACTATTTGCACAACTCCAGTCCAACTGTAATCCTCACTATAAAGACCCTTTGTATTTTAGAGATGGTATTTGCCAACCGCTCCTTGGGGCATACTGCTCCTTCTCGACTCTCCTAGTACTGCGTTTAGCAGAGTAGAGCACTATTTGTGATTGCAGCCTCTTCAAAGCTTATTATGCCCATATTTCAAGTACAAAAGCCAAAATAACTTGCGGTTTCTCCCTAAGCAGTCCTGGTGTTTATGGATAGATTGTATAATACAGCTCAGGTGTACGCTAGTTGTTAATTTTAGAATTTAAATAGGTTTTGTTCTGTTTAAAGACAGTAGGTTAAAGGTTTCTGCAAATTCTGGTTTTAGAAAAAAGGTTAATTCTCTTTCAGAGTTTGTGAGTGAATTAGCTTTTGAACGATCTTTAAATGGTACTTAATTCAAAAAACTAATTCATGCAGCGTTATGTATGCTTTTCTGGACTTTAAAATGAAGTTATAATTATTTTTAGGGTACATTACATTTAAAAAATCATGGAATATTAATTATTTATATGTACATAGATTTTGTCCTAATTATTTATAGCCAGTAGTGGTGGTATTCCAAAATAGAGCTCCAAAATATTTCAAATTGTGCTTCATTTTGAACAATTAAACACTATTCCTTCCTGAATTCAGGACCTGGTTTGTTCCTGCTATCCATCCATCCATCTACAAGTGACTGATATTTATGTGCTTTGCTTATTTCCAATCACAACAGGTTTTTAAATGGAGATGTATATTTTAACCTGCTGTTAGACTGCTTTATACATCATATGGCAGAAAAACAAACCAGATCTGTGTAGGTAGTTTCTAAATAAAACCTGGTTTCCAATAACAAAATTAGAGCAAGTTTTTAATTTGGATTAACTTAATTTGACAGTTGTAAGTGACAGGGGGATTGGAAAGGCAAAGAAAGCAAAAGTTGGCTAATTTCAATGAGGTATTTGTGTTTAACGGTGAAGGCGAGTAATGCCCCTTTTCTGCATCCTGGATTGTTTCATTTTCTTTTATGCCATTATTTGTGTTTAGTGAACAGCTGGGCCAGTAGTTCCCATTTTTAGTCTTTTAGCTCTGTGAAGCAGCAGAGAAAGTAATGGACATTTGCAAATTAATAGTTACCGTTATTTCCCGCTAATCTGATGTAACTATCCTTTTTGAGCATAGATGTAATATCAGAGCAGAAGTAATTACTCTGTTAAAACTAGTACTGCGGTAGAATATTTTGCTAATTAAACTTGTTGCATTTAAATTGCTTCCCTTGGATCACTATATAGAAGAGAACGGTTTTGAACAATAAATGAAACCACTTTCTTTCTCTGAGGCCTGGAATTGCAGATGGTCAGATTGTATGTGAAGCACCTAGGCTCTGAATTAGTCTTTTGTATGAAAGGGAGAAAGGTAATTTGAATGTTTGAACTCCCCGTTCCTCCCACACATACACAGGAAGCTTGTCTCAAAATGAACAATTCTCTAAATAAAGACTAATAAGAAGCTAAATTAATTAGAAGGTGTGATTTGAAAAGACATTGATGAGAAGAGTCTGTCATTTTAGACAAATGGAATGGAGCTAAATAAATTAGGCCACATTAATATCTCATTGTTCTGTGAGCTGCTTTCTTTTATTGCATTCATTAGAGGGTACTTCTTGAAATGAGCCTTTACTAGCCATTACGGATTCAGTTCTCATTTACCAATGCCTAACACACAGCTCCTGCATTAAAAATGTTTCAGCAAATCCTCATCGTTTCTGCAAATTAATATTTATATTTCTGGATGCTGCACTTTTCATCTGCAACATAGTAGGCACTGAGCATTAATTTTTTTATTATTTTTTTTTTTCCCCACTGAATAAACTCCCACTGAGTAAAGAAGTCTTACATTAAAAGATTTGGGAGCAGAAGTCTGAAATGACTTTATAAAATAAACTGTATGCATAACTTGTACAATAGAATCTTCCTCCAACTAATATTCTTTCCAGTATTTATTTATTTTGGTAGAAAATACCCTGTCTTGTGACTTCAGTAGTCCTTTGATAGCTTTTTAAAGTGTCTTTTAAAAGGTTCCTTCTGTATATAATTAGGATACATTGCAAATGCGCATCTCATCACGCATTTCTTTTTCTCAGAAAACAAAATGTATATTTTCCCTTTTCTTTTCTCTCTCCTGCAGATGGAATATTTGGGAGGTGTCAGCGAGTGCCAGTAATAGACATCTATAAATATGACATTTCACCCCCTGTTCTTCAGCGCCTAAAGATCATCCTGGAGAAGCTCTCACACAGAGGTACAGTAAAAACTCTGCAGTGGGGTTAGCTGCACTGGGGATTACAATTATTCTGTGCTCCCTCTGAGGTGACATCTTCAGAAGTTTTCAAACACAGTGTGTTTCAGGCCCAGTGGTGCAGAGTTTATAGAAGTAAAAAGCCTTATGACTCACTGAATCCGCAACAAGGACTTGGTGAAGCGATTCCAGGAGAGGTGCTTCCTTTTTGTGTAGTCCATATCTGTGACTGACACTCTATACAATAAAATTGTAGCATCTATGAATGCTGGTGTCATATAAATAAATCAGCAGGAAAGAAGAATAATTAGCCACATATACTTTTGCTGGGGGCATGGGTAGGAAACACACAACTTCTGGCGAGCTAGAAACAATTCCTAACTTTCCAGTGAATTCGTGTAAGTAGAACTGCTCTGACTTCATTACAAGTGGTGTGTACTGTGTTCCTTTTAATTCTTATTCAGCTATCTGAAGTTAATCTCTGTGCTCTTTCCAAAACTTACAAGGGTGATCTAGCTTCTGAATGGCATAATTTGAACTAACAAATCGAAACTTGGTTAAAGTGAAAGCCAGTAAGGTGAACAAACTTTTTAGGTACAAATACATGAAATATAGCTGTGTTCTAGCCAGCTGCAGTACCAGGAAATCATTGTGCAAACAATAAATTATTCCAAGAGGACTGTTGGAATAGTTAATTTTTGCACTTGTATTATCTGTGGGTATTTGTTCCTGGATATTTTTTACTTACAATCTCAATTACAAACTAGTAACTTTGTATTAGCACGAGGCTATTTAAATTATGAGGAAAATAAAGTTTCTTGGAAGCTCATGGCTATACTTTGAGGCTGGATTTCTAGTTTGGAAGCCACTGATGTAGAGGATTAAAAAAATTTCAGAGGATTTATTTCCTGTCTAGCAGCCTATCCAAATGAAGCAAACTTGACAAAATTTTTTTGTAGTAACTCCTGGCTGATTAATGGTTACACGTGAATTGTACTTGTGGCTCTTTCACTTGTCATTTTCTAAAGGCTAAGTTATGCAAGAAAATTTATGAAAACACAAATCGATCAAGGCAACACTGTACGGGTGGAAAAGCTAGTACCTGCTCTCTGTTTGGATATAGTGAAGAAGGGGGGCAAAATTCATCTCACTAAGGCACTTAAATTGATGTGTAAATGTGGCAAGGGACCTCCAAAACCTTGATATAAACATGTCTATGGGACCCGAAGGGATCCACCCAAGGGTATTGAGGGAGCTGGCAGAAGTCCTTGCTGAGCCACTTTCCGTCATTTACCAGCAGTCCTGGCAAATTGGGGGAGGTCCTAGCTGACTGGCATCTAGCAAATGTGATGCCCATCCACAAGAAGGGTCAGAAGGATGATCCAGGGAGCTACAGGCCTGTCAGTCTGACCTCGGTGCCTGGGAAGGTCCTGGAACAGATCATCCTTAGTGCCATTGTGCAGCGCGTGAAGGATGTCCAGGGGATAAGGCCCAGCCAGCATGGGTTCAGGAGAAGCAGGTCCTGCTTAACAAACCTGATCTCTTTCTCTAACAAAGTGACCCGCTTGGTGGATGAGGGAAAGGCTGTGGATGTTGTTTACTTGGACTTTAGTAAGACCTTTGATACAGTCTCCCACAGTATCCTCCTGGAGAAACTGGAAGCCCATGGCTTGGGTGGGAGTACTCTCCACTGGCTTAAAGACTGGATGGAGAGCCAGGCCCAGAGAGTGATGGTGAATGGAGTTAAATCCAGCTGGCAGCCTGTCACGAGTGATGTCCCCCAGGGCTCAGTTTTGGGGCCAGTTCTCTTTAACATGGTAACCACCCTGGATGTGTCTGTTGCAGTAAACCGCAGTATGCTTCATTTAAGGAAACTTGGGCATTGAAATTTAGACTTGTCTCATATGTTTTCATAGCAAGAGAATGACAAGGAATACACAGATTGAAATAATGGTGGAGAACAAAAGTACTTTTTCTTTTGTCTTTCCTTACTCATGACATTTAGAGGTACGTACACAAATGTGTAGATATGCTTTGAACTGATGTAAAACTTTTGCAGGCAGTTTTTGTGGCCTGTGGGTATCCCAGTGATGAGAATCTTAAATATATCTGTAAAAGACAATAGAATGCTAGAGTGCCCTTGTTCAAATGATAGATGTCAGTTAATAACTTTTTTTTTTTTTTTTTTTTTCCCCAGTCTCAATATCCTTAGCAAATTCTGAAATGTTTAGTGAGGACAAAAATACGAAAGAAGTAGAATCAATACAGGCTATCAGATTAATGGATTGCTGACATCAGGTGGCTCATGCAGAAGACAAACTCTGCTGTTTGCTGTTGCTATCAGATGTGATACATCCAGCCCTTAGGTCATGTTTGCTGGCTGTGATGGTCACTTATATAGTTAATGCTGTTCTCCCACAAATTATGTGCAAAACACTATGACTGTTTCTGCGGTATAGACAAGCCAGACATTGTCAAGCCCTCACAAATGTTTCAGGTAACCTCAAGAAAGGTAACCTCACTTTTTCAGAGGTCAAATTTCCTTTATCTACATAATGCCCAGGTCTCGTCTTTTCAAAAGGGGTACTGGCTACCTCCACTTGGTGATGGCCAGCTTCACTGGAGGGGGCAGGGGACAACATCTGTTCTTTCTGTAAAGGGCAGGACAAATTCATCTCAGAAGACTGTATAGAAGAAGGTCCCACGACAAGTAAAATTTTGAATATTCTCTATATTGAGCACTTTCTATTTTCATTAGATGTATATACTGTTAAGGACCAGATACTTTGATGCTTATTATCTTGAGTGGTTTTCTAGATTTTTACTTGTATATTTTTCTAACACGACTTGGTTTTTCTTTTTTGTGTCCTTCCTGATGTCATCTTGCAATATTAGTAATTCTTTTCCAGCAATAGTTAGTTGATCCCTATTTCCACAGGATTAAAAAATAACCCCTAGAAAACCTCGTAAAATTTATGCCTTCTTTCTTTCCTGTTTGCAGATCACTTCTAAGTCATATTAGCCTGGGTTTGAATCAAGGTCCAAATGGAAGATTTGGTCAGGTGCTATAAAACAAAGGATGACATGATATGAATAGCAAATATCATCTGCAATTCTGCCAGCTCAAAGTGTTTACTACAATAGGAAGCATACTACAGAGGCTTGGATGAGTGACACACTTGATGATAATCTGTTTAATAAAGGACTTTGACTAAAATTGAATTCAGGTTTCGTAATGATATAGTTTTTATGTCTTCTTTACACATTGAGTCTATCTTTGTCTACACTATCTACTAGTAGATTGATGATAGAAATGAATGCTTTGGAATATTAGACTTCGCTATGAAGAAATTATCTGTTAACATACAAATACTCTTGTTCATGGAATTTTCACTCACACTATCCTTGAGTCAGCCAAATCTTTCAAACTACCCTTCATGAAGAAGATTTTCTGAAGATGCATTTTTTATAAATGTGACTATCTGTATGGGAAAAGCCCTTCTCACAGCTGCTGAAACATGATGAATCACTTTCTGAAATTCTTAGTGCTATAATTTTTAATTTATAAGGGGTTGAAACATTTCTCATTGTCTGATAAACAGAACAGTCCAAATGATACTGTTTAGATTGGACTAAATAATTGGAAAAAGGGAATGAAGGGGAAGTATCAGCACAAAAGGGTGAATGAGTAGTGCCTGAAGGAAATGGAAATATTTATCCCCGTGGCTGATCTTCTGAGTCCTCTTGTCCAGCTTGCAAGAAGATGCTTCTTGGAATCTACCAAGAATGATAAATCATCTATCCACTTCCCTGTTTGAGCCACGGTGAATGAATTTTTTAAATTTTTTTTTTTTTTTTTACTTAAATGGATTAAATAGATTATAAAATATTTTCTTTTCTTCTTGTCCCAACGATATTATTGGGAAGGCAAAGTGATTGCATCACTAAGATTCTTAGCAAGATTGTGGAAACTTCGTTTCATGCTGATGATTGACCTATAAGACTAGAAGCATGGAATATGAAATAAGAGAACTAATCATGGTACCTTATAATTTAAGCATGAATGCATAAATAGCACTCAAAATATTGGCGTAAGCAATAATAAAAGAGAAGTATTTCTCAAGTTGCTTACTCCAAGAGGGATTTGCATTTGTTTCCTAGTATAGTTTCTAACAAGTGATTCAGATGAGCTGATAATATGGTAGCAACTCAGTGAAAGTGCAGCTGCCTTAGCAATGAGCACTAGTAGAAGAAAGAGCTTAGAACTGGAGCCTGGAGGACACACTTCTTAAAGACATCTGAATAAGGGTATTTGCTCCGGGTCTCAAGAAGTATCCATCTGACTTAGAATTCTGCCTCTGGGAGTGGCCACTGTGAGTATTTAGGGAAAAAAATGTATGGAAAGTTCAAGCACACAGAAAAATTTCACAGTGTTTGTAGCTTCTCAGTGTAACGTTCTTGGTGGTATATGGTTCTGAGCTAGAAGTCACATTTTTGTGTTTGCTGTATGCCTGGTAGATGCTGTTTCTATCAGACTTCGATAGGATACTGCATATTAGAAATATTTTAGACTACTGATCAGTAGTTTAGCTTCCGTTTTCCGTTTTACTTAAATTTTAAATCAGTTACAGCTGTTGTCGCTTTACTGAGGGAACTGCGCAGCATGACTGTTTGGAAAACAAATCAGATAAATGTTTGGGGTCTTTTAGTTTCTGTAAGTTGGAGTCATTACTAAATGATTCCTGAGTGTGCTTGTTACTACTTAATTTTTTCTAAAACAATGTTTTGTTCTAAACTTTACTGTCAAGGAAAGCAGTTTCTTTGATTTTTATGAAGAAAATTCTGCTTAAGATATTACTGTATCAACAGTGTTATTAGGAGAACAAAAAAGAGGAAGCTACACTTTCAAATTAATGTAGCTCAAGTCAGCAAGATGCTCTTGAGGGACTCATGGGCTGTGGAAATAGGTGACAAATTTACAGACTATTTGAAAAAAAAAAAAACCCCACACTTTTTTTTCCTCATTTGTCTTTGCATCCTAGAAAACTCTTGACAGGGAGAAAAAAATATTTGTTCTGAATTATTTTTAACCATTTAAGTGTAAGGTGATTAATATAACTTTGCTAGAAATAATTTTACACTCTTGCAGCAAATTTGTTTTAAAAACTGAAATGTTTTACAATCAGTTAATTTAAAAATTGAAATGAATGTGACTTGTCACATGCAGCTTGTGAAGTATGAACGGGTTGCTAAATATTTCAGTCAGGACTATTTTTCAAGGCAAAGTACCATTTGTTACTGCAATGAAGGTGACAGACTTGAAAGTAAACCTTTATAAGCTCAGTTTTGAAATAAACTTGAAAGGAATAATGCAGTTGTTGCACATATTTTCAAGGTGATTATCACATCATTATGGAGGTATGTGGAAAGCTGAAGACAAGAGAGGCAGGAAAAAACAGCTTTTTCTTTAAATGTGAATATTTCTATAAAGGAAGGCAAACTCTTCTTTTGGCCTTCAGGAAAAAAAATATGGTTTTACTTAAATAGAGCAGTGCATTTACATCGAATTTCCCAGGCATCAGCTTGCTCCAGACATCTGTGTACTTAACAAATTCTTCTCCTAGATGGCTGCTGAAGCCAGGAATTGAAGCATAAACCCCATGACATGGTACACTGGAGGAACTCAGGCGGGACTGGACATATTTACCTTGTGGTGGTATCAGTGTCACGCTACCTTAGCTTTTTGGCTCAATGGACAATAACATACTGAAAAGGTTGCAAAAAACTCCTGCCTTTGTTAAGTCCTAAAGCACCATTGATATTTCTTGGTCTTCAAGACCTAAATGGAACTTCAGAAAACTAAGAATGAGTTACTGAAAAAGTAAGTTTTATTTTATGAAATGGCAGAAAGAATATGCTTTGAAATCTGCTTACCAGACATAATCTGATATGGTATTGACTTACTCTTTGCTGTGTAAGACATTTATGAAAAATGTTTTTTCCATGAAATTGATATTTGTGAGTAATGTATTTGCATTACAAAAATTAATTATGGGGCCAAAGCAAGTTCTATGTATTGTGGGAAAGATATCTAAAAGTACAGAAGAAAACTTTTAAATATATATTTAGCTTTATCTGCATTCCTACCGCTGTTGTATAAAGCTTTTTGATTTTGCATCGTTTGAATATTGCTTTTTTTGGAAGACAGGTATGTCAACCCCATAGTATCATATTCCTTTTGTTTAAAAAGAATGATCAATCAGAGGTTTTACTTGTGTTTTTGATAACACATTAACTAATATGTTTGCTAGAAAGGAGGAAAGGTCTGCATGTCTGCTTTGTGTCATGTTTCTGTCAACTAGCAGTGACAATTGCTTGCTGGGATCGGAATGCATTAAATTCTTTGTGGCCCAGATAACTTTACAGCTTTTTTTCCGAAGGAAACATAGAAATTAGTGGTAATATAACGCAAAATCAAAGGCTGTCAATCAATTCCTGCCTTGCTGCCTGTGTTTTGAAGATCTCTGCGGCATCTCATAGATTTCACCTCTGCATTAATGCTTAGTCTTTTCCATGAAGCGCTCTGTGCTACCTCTTCCACAGTTTGTTCTCTTTCTGATCTTTGAAATTTGGAGACGTTTCTGTTTCTTCCTCCTGTGGAAGAAAATAAAGGTGTCTCTTCTTTTTCCAGTTGAAATTCACTGATCAAGCTCGCCAGGCCTCCTCTGAGTGGCCTTGGATGTCATTAGAATGAGCAACAGCTCACAGCAGAAATTCTTTGTATTTGGGTTATTCATTAACATGCTGCTCTGTTAATGATGTCACATGTGGCTTCGAACTTCATTCTTATTCTCAGATCATTCTTTAGAAAAATTAACACCTTCCACAGGACTGTTGGACTGGGTTTCCTGAGCTTGAAGTGATATGGCTACATAATATATATTTAAAACACAGTTGAAAACACAAAAATCAAATTGCAGTTTATTATCAGTTGTTCCCACACTTGGAATGTCAGCAAATATCAATTCAGGCATGACATTACCTCTTTAGCTGCTGTATTCTCTAATAACACTACTTTTAGAAACTGTGAATAACGATATAGCATATCCAAACCAATTATACCATTTTGTCCTATTAATTTATAATTATAGCACATTTACATATTCAACACAAGACTGCTTTTTTTGCTTTTTTTTGCTGAATTTTGCGCTACCAGTGCTTTCCTTCTCATTTACTTACTACTGGGGAATTTGTTTTCCTTTTCTATTTCTATATTCATTGCATTTCTTTATCTACAGATTTTATCTCTACCTACATTGACTCACGTACTTTCAAGATATCAACTCGTCGTGACACTTGGTGTTTGACATATTTTTAGCTTTATAATAGGAACTCTAACTTCTGAAACATTTAGACTTACTTTTTCAAAATCATGATTTCAATCTTATTCATACAAAGCCTCAATAGGTAGATTGTGTCCCTCACAGTACACTATGGCATGATTGAAGCTTTACCTTGTTTTAATAATCCCTCATTATTCTCACAAAAGTTCTTTTTTCCCCTTTGCTATACAGAAAAGGAATAATAATACTTTTTTTTTGCTTAAGATGTTTTCATTCTTTATGTTAAGGCTTTGACAGAGTGCTTCAGATAAATGTAGCAGTTTCCTGTACAGACTGGATGATAGCAAATCTCTTTTTTATTTCCATGTGTGTTTTCTGTGATGCTGATATGTAGTATATAGTCAGTGCATTTCCCAGGTTTCTCCTTTTATTTTGTTTTGCCTGTAAACATGTGCATGGTCATGCATAGAGACTGCAGTTCACAATCATAAAAATTGTACTTTCCTTCCAACGGTCTCCATTGCTGAGTTTCTCTTCTGCAGCTTGTCATAGTCTTAAAAATGCAAAAAGGACTTTCTCCCCATTTTCAGTCTCTTATTCCTATTGCTGCCTGGTTTATAATCAAGCATTGCACATACCTGAACTGTGTATTTAACTGAAGTCTCTCCAATCTTTTAGGAAGATGTTGAATATTCTTCCTCTGTTTGACTCAGCATATGGCAAACGCATAGCTACTAAACTACTTTTTTTTTT
Organism: Thinocorus orbignyianus; assembly: GCA_013400375.1. Classification (NCBI taxonomy): domain Eukaryota; kingdom Metazoa; phylum Chordata; class Aves; order Ciconiiformes; family Thinocoridae; genus Thinocorus; species Thinocorus orbignyianus. The sequence continues at coordinate 1,581,692 of VXBW01005821.1, read as the reverse complement.
TCTTTTCTTTTTTTTTTTTCTTTCTTCTTTACTCCCTTTTGGGGATTTTGTGGTGTTTTTGAATGCAGTATTTTCACATTTCTTTAGCATGGTCAAAGAATTGATTTTCTTTTCCTTATTTTACCTGTGGGCTATCCAACAATGCAAAACCTCTGACTCAGAGAGAAAGTGCAAGGCTGCTGAGTCTGCACTATTTTAGAAATTTACCTTTTTGTTCCTTTTAGTTTTCTGTAGCTCCACTTGCTTTTGTGAAAAGGCAAAATTTCTGCCTAAGCATCCTCAAGTTGCTTGACACATTCCTAGAAAGCTGCGTTGCGTCTTCGGTTGCTCTTTCGTATTCAGTATAGAAGCAGCTGGCTCTTGCGTACATTAATCACAGCCACTGCATTATTTTTGTATTTTGGAGCTGCTCTGGTTCTAGAAGCTGTCTGGGTGCCTGGGTTTGAGGTAATACAGAGCGAATTTTCTATTCAGTAATTTTACTTTGCAGCTGGGACATAGGGGAAGGAGCCACAGATACTGCAGGAAATGCAGGGGTGTGCTGTCAGGCAGGGAGAGAGCGTGTGGGACAGGGGAATAGCATAGGGGCTGCTCTGAGCTGAGAGGGTTGTCCTAGCATATGAGCTCAGGGTGCTGATAAACATATTTTATAGCTGAAAAGCAACAGTCTAAAAGGGAGAGGAATTGCAGATTCTTTTTTCTCCATCAGGCTCCAGCCAGCTGACAAGCAGCAACTGCTTTGAGTATCCTGGATCTGGCCCGTGAAGGTGCTACTTTACCTTTATAGACAGCATCCCATGGCCTGACTTAAAAATATACAATGATCTTAACCTGATAAAGGTATGTTAACCTTAGCCAAGATTTTAATTCCATAATCAGAGAATTTTATTGAATCATGGTTTGTGTTATATTTTTCCTCACGACACACATTGAAATGTCTTTGCTGTACTTGAATGTTAAGAAACAACCACAGTGAACAAAAGTCTGTGCTAGTTGTGGGAGTAAAGGAAGGAATGTCACACAGTCACAGGTGAAACCTGTGCCTGTTTCTCTATGAGCCCAGTTGCACAACTTGAAACTACCTGAAGCTTGTATGATGTCTTGGCTGCTCAACTTTCTGTGATTCCAGGCAGTTTATGGCTGAACGGGGCTTTGAGCAACCTGGCCTGGTGGGAGGTGTCCCTGCCCATGGCAGGGGGCTTGGAACTCGATGATCTTTAAGATCCCTTCCAACTCTGACCATTCTATGATTCTATATATTTTCCGAAATATTTTTTTCCCTGTCTTTCATGGAGCTGTTATGTTGCCATTTATTGTTATATTTGCATGGTGAGATCTTTTGATAGGATATTTTTCACGAACTAAATTCCACATTGGTCTTTGCTGAGAGCTATTAGTTTATGTCCTTCATGGTAAATGACCAATATGCGCTATTACATATCTGTCCATAATCAATGAGACTTTCTGAGAAATAACTAGAGTGTCTTACTGTGTAATTGCCTTTGGTGTTGTCCTGTGAAAGGTTTAGCAACTACAAGTCAAATAACGTTAAAGGAACGCTTAAAGGAATCGCTTAAGTGCTGGATAGATGGAACTTCTGGAAGTTATCTAGTTCAGTCTTTAACTAAAAGCAGGGTAACTGGAAACTATATCAAATTGTCTGCTTGAGCCTTCAAAATCTCCAAGGAAGGGGATTTTAGAACCCTTTGGGTTTTACCCAAAGTTTGACCTGTTTGGCTAGCCCCTGAGAGAAGAGATTCTTGCCATGTCCGACATAAACCTCCCAAACTACAACTTGTGGCTTTTGCCCCTTGTTTTACTATCAGCCAAAAGGAGGGAGAGTCTGTCTATGTTTTCCTTTCAACTACCCTCCACGCTGCTGGAAGCTGCACTGGTGGTGGCGAGGGAGCACCCTTAGTCCCTTTTTCACAATACAAAAACCAGCTCTTCTTACTGCTTACATGACTCAATCTATTGGACTTTCTCCAGTGTCTCAATTTCTTTACTGAACCCCAGTTTAAGAAACTGGATGAAAAAAGGGGCATGTAATCTAGATGTAGCCATGCTGCTGCTGGGGTAAGGGGTGTAATACTCTCCTTTGAACTGCTGCCTGTTCTCCCAGTATAGACTGAAAATCACTTCTATTATATTATTTTGTTAATATGCCAGGAAAGCAAGCCAAGGGGCACTCCTTGTGCCACAATATCTCTTTAATAAACTGTTATTTGAATTTAAGTATATACTAAGTTAGGCAGCATTACTTTCCTCTTTCTCAAAACTCTGCGTGATCAAAGGCTCAGTTTTGTTCAGCCACATACCTCTTCTCTTTGGAAGTCTTCATGAGGTATGACTGTTCTCTTTAATATTCCACCTTTCCCATTTAAGTAGCAGTGTAAATATATAGGCAAGACATAATTCCAAAACAAACAAAAAAAAAGACACTTTCTTTCATCTCCTGCTTTCTCTGCCCCCCAAATGTTAGCTGGAAGCGCAGTGCTTCCCTGTCCCCATGGAGTCTCCCTGCTGTTACCCGCTTGCCCTGCACAGGAGAAGTACACAGGCGGTTTGTTCCTACACAGAGAGCCGAGCTGGTCACTCGACATCTGTACCTTTGCTTCACTTTTTACTGGGATAGTTGCTTGGCAGCATTCCCACTGTCAGACTCCCAGCTCCTCCATCTCCTCCAGGTTGCTTGTTGATCCTACAAGCTCTTTTTCCGTACAGCATGTTCACGGAGTGCCAGCAACCTCTTCTTACCTAGGAGGAGCATTGGTGTAATATGCTTGTGCTAAGTGATCCCTTGGGTCTCTTCCTCTCAATCTCTTCCTGGTATCTCCTGTAGCTTTTCTTCTAAAAATAAAGGCAAAATTGTAAAGGTTTGGACTTTCCTCTTTAAAGAATAATATTTAGACTCTTCAAACAATACGTGATATTCATTGTCCATAACTTTCTAACCAGATAGGCTTATTATGTTCATCCTCATTTCAGAAAGAACTCTACATTTACTAACTTTAATGAGTATCCCCATGCACTGAAAGTGTTTGCTAAGGTCAGTTCTTTGTGACTTGTGCTGGTCACTCCCAGTGGAAAAAGAAACAGAGATTAAAAAATTCATTAAGATTTAAATTGTTCACCTAAACACTTCATGAAATATTTATGAATAATGAATGCTTTTAGAGAAGTCAGAATTGAATTGGAAACAATTTATAAATAGAAGAAGGGTTAAACTTGCCACCTAATGAAATCATAATGAATAAGTCAATCGGCCCTACATAGGAAGGAAAATGCATTATCTTATGTTTTGAGTTATTGCTCTGGCATTACCACCAATCTTCATTTGAAAATCTCTGCAAGATTAGACATTAGCATGTGTTTGCATATATGTGGGAGAGACGATGGTAAAATATTCTTCCCTTTCCCTCCATTGAAGTGAACTTTGTTCGGACACTGTCTGTAGTCTTGAACAGAGGGCAGTGAACACTTGGAGACAAATACACTGATTTAAATTTAAAATGAAAATGTTTGTTGACACTGAAAACTTCTTGGTCCCATCTTATTAACCTGTGAGTTAATTCCACCAGTCAATAAATAAAAATGGAATGTGTGCATTGCTTAAAATGGGAGAATTTTCTTTAAGCTGAGAATAACATTAGAAAGACTGGATAGCACATTCAGTTCAGAAATGAGGAAAATATGCTCTCAGTGGAACTCAGCTTTTTCTCCCATGTGGACAGTGCAAAACCTGTCTGCTTTTAAATTTTAATTAAAACTTAGATTAGTTATGATCATCTAATCTTTCCTTTGCACTGCAGTGTCTGATCACTATATGTAAGTATCCAAAGTTTAATCTACTTCTGGTCCTCCTAGATTTGACAGTCTAATTAAGCGCTCAACTCTAGCACTTAGTATATAAGAAACCCTACTTCATGTTTCCTTAAGATTTTAGATAAAATCGGTCACTTACCCATTCTGCTGAAATATTTCTGAATAATTTTATTGTTTTATCCTTACTACTGCATCTTTATGGCATCTGCCTTAGGAACCAACAGGTTTCCTTCCCGTGTTATGCTAAAAAGTTTATTTGAAGGTTCAGTCATGTATTGATGATAGAGCATTACTGACATAGTACTGGGTTGTCTTAAAGACATACTTTCTGTATCAAAATCAGTATATAACAATATGTGAACATACAAACACTGGCTCTCAAATTCATGGCTCATTGTTTATTAAATCCATTCTGTTTTTCTCCCTGTGCAGTAGTGACCTAAAAGCATGTGCAAATACCAGTTTGTTATTTCTCACACACGGCTTTGCTCTTCTCCCTGTTGGCCTTTTCTTCAGTTTTCTTCTGTCTAGGACTCTGCCCTTCACCTCATCCCAGGTTTCTTGTGACAATTTTTCTCCTTTGAACTTTGTGAAGAGATTATATTGATCTCTTATGCTAGTAGCTAATCATCACAGAATGTTCTAGCTCAAATCTACTGTGTCCTCTTAATGGAGCAAATCTTTTTCCTTATGCCACTTGGCTCAATGTGTACAGAGGAAGGTGATCCATGTTCCAATAATGCCAGCATGTATTATATGGATGGAGGTTTTATTTCAAGTGCTCTGAGCAGCTCTGTTGATAGTAGGCTTAAATTTGCCCTACAGGGGTCTATCTCAACTCTAAAAATTTTTTAAACGGTTACAGGTTTGCACAATGGTTAATCCTCCAGCCCCCTCACTTACCCACTTCCATCCCCTGCCATCCCGTTCTATTCTTACTGATGGTGAGTCCCAAGAGAGTGCTTTATTCTGCCACCTTGGGCTGACTCTGCTGTTGCTGAACTGAAAATGTATGCTCTGATGGTGTGGATGGCATCCACAGCTGTGAGGATACAGTCCCTGTCTGCTCGGTCTCTCTTTATAAATGGTAGAAACAGACACTTTTAGGGTGTGATTCATCTGTGTAATTTTAGACAACTGTGGGATGAAGTGAATCATACCCTAAATTTCACTGCCCATATTGCTTAGCGCTCCATTGACTAGGGACTCCACGCCTGATTACTGCTGCTGTTTTGTTTAGTCACATGAATTTTGTGTCTCACTGAATGCAATATTTAAGTTCAGCTATGCTTCAGGCCCTGTGGACAGGTGCTTAGAGGAATTAAGTTGTACTTTAAGGATAAGTAGCTTCTGGTACAGCTTTAATAGTCTTATACAGCCTGAACAGAACCTGAGAAAAAATTTCAAATTCCCAGTGCCAGGACCACTTAAAAAAAAAAAAAAAAAAAAGACAAAAAAAGGACTTTGCTGCAGTTTACCCTGGCCTATACTCTCACAACATTTTAATTATTTTTCTGAAATCCTTTGGGTACTCATCAGTTATCTGTGTAGCAGCATAAACTAATCAGTGCTCAAATTCTGACCTCTGTTGAACAGCAAGCACTCAGACAATTTCTTATCCTGTTGTGGTTTTTTGGCATAGACTTTTTTGTGCAACTCATGCTAGAATAGATCCTGGATTTATCTTGAACTTCAGTTTGACAGGTCATGGTCCAGGCCCTTTCCTGATGACTGATGATGTGAGCTTATCTTCATTGGAAGGTATTTCAGCATTTAGCCTTGAGAATATTCTTGTGATTTTCTAATTTTTGTTATTTTATACTCTGCCAGTTTTCTTTAAACTAGGGAAAAGATGAAACTGTTTATATGTCTTTTATTTTCTAGTGTCTGTGTTGCATAGTAGTATTTTCCATTTTCCTTAAAATAATACTTTAAAATTGTGCAGCAAATCAACTTTGGTTTTTGTGGGGAAAAAAGAGAGATTGTATCTTTATAAATTTCACAAATGCTCTGGTAACAGATCTGATGAAATAGTCAAACTGCAATATTTTTCATCTTACAACAAAAATAGATCTGGAATGTCCTTATTTGATACCATTTCATTAGTTTAAAAATACAGGACCTGTTGCTGTTTCTGTGTTAGTCACTCTTTGCTAAGGCTACTGAAAGCATCAATTTTTTTAATAAAACCTGCCGTTTCAGAGGCTTTCACCTCCCTGCTGTTTTACTGAGCAAGTTGCAGCTGAGGGTGGGTGATGCTGAGAAGGAAATGGCGTTGATTTTCTACATTTTGTCATACAGGAGTATTTTGGGATATTTCTCTTTATTTTCATTTTTCTTTTTCAAGGGTTCAAAAAAATAGAAGAAAAATACTCAGAAGTACAAGTCTAGGACTGTGAAATCAAAGCATGCCTGGAAAAAACCCAAACCCCAATGTACATACTTTCTGGAGGATTTGTGCTGACCCATTGAAAAGCTTGGGTGCTAGCTTTTACAGGCTGAATGGTAGAACCACCTAGGGCTTGAGAGACCAACAGGCAAGAATTAAGAGTCTCTTGGTTTTCCACAAGGATGGCTGACCAATTGGACAACAAGCTCTTCCTTTAAAATGAACCTTCTTGCAGAAGGGTAACAATATTCATTCTCAGAACCAACATAGGATAAAATCAATATGACCTTTTGTTATCATGCTACCAATGGCTATAAAGGCATAGGCGGTGTTTGCATTAAGAACAAATTATAAATGTAATAGCTTCTTTTCACTGATATTATTTTATAGATTTTTTTAAGATTTTTTTTAAAAACTGATGTCTCTTTAAAGTTTTCCACCTGCATAAACAATTTCACAAATGTATCTACCGAAAGGTCTGATTAGCTGACCATATGTTCTCTGACAATGTATTTAGGTGAGTTGATAAGTTGCTTTTACAGGTAATTCTAGCTGTGAAAATCATGCATGATGTCAGAAGCAAGGTGAAACCTTTTGTAAGAGTCAGAGCATTTATAACCTTTTATAAGAGCTTCCAAAACATCTGTCATCACTTTGTGTAGATGCTCCAACTTTAGCAGTGCAATAAAGAGCAAGCAGCAGGTGGAGCATGCATATTGATTTTTGCACTGCAGGACATTGAATCCCACAAAGCAGAATTTAAACAAATGTGGGAACCCTAAGAGTTGTGTCACCAGTGCTGAGATAGGAGAAAATACCCCCAGGCTATTATCCTTGTTATAAATGGTAGAATGGACTTATAGGTTTAGGTCTCATATTAAGCACAGTCCATTGTTACAGAAATGATACTTATATTTTTTGAGATTTGTGAAATGCATAGATGAGAGGTTTAGGGAACTTTAGATCAAATGAAAGTGGATCCTTCATCTCCAGACTGCAAAATCGCTCAGCTTTCTTTCTCTGGGTTAGTTAGGCAATAAAATGTCAGTCATTGCAGAGCTGTGGTATTGGAAGGAAGCTAATTCATATTAGTGCATTTACTGTTGGACCGCTTACAGTGAGTGAGCCACATGCGTTCGTTCCATCAGAACTGGTCTTACACTATGCCAGTTACTGTTAAATGCTCTTTGTGCCAGTAATTATTTTGTAGCTCGTAGCTTTAGAATTGTGAAAATTTACATTATCAACCTCAGTAATCATTTTCATTAACCTCTGTATCTGTTTGCTTTGTTTACAAGTTAAAGATGAAGGGCCATTGGGACTTTGACTGTTTGCTTCAATTGTCCTTCATCACATCCAGCGTCTCTGTTACTGAGCATCGCGAGCTTGACCTGCAGCAGGAGTATTCAAAGAGGGTCTCTGAGCTGCTCGAATGACTTGTTTCTGGTTTGCCTCCCTACTTCACATGGAGCACAGAGTAAGATCCAACTCGTTTCTGTGTGTTGGCAAAGCAGGGTGAAAACTTTGTCAGAAGAAACCTGGAAGATGCAAAAAGCACAGCTCCATCACGTAGCTGTTATTTTTGGTTACAGCTGTGCTTTGTCTGAGATAAGCTTTTGTTTTTATTACCCTGTGGCAGCAAAATACTGTTTCAAGTTTGTTCAAACATTTGTTCCTGCCCTCCCGTTTAAGCCATTAGGTCTGCTAACATATTTCTGCAGCCTGAAAGAACAAATCCAGAAGTGAATGTCTGTTTTAACCACCTGGCAAGTATGGATGGGCATAAAAATCCATTGCTCTGGGCTGGTAAATGATGAAGTGCAGCATTAGCTCACTCAGATGATTCATCTGGCTGAACATGCTCCTCTGACAGTAATCGGTAGCAGATATTTAGGGAGAGAGTGTAAGATCCAGAACAAGTATTACAGGCTGAATGGTAGTGTATGATTTCTGACAGTGGTTTAGGAACTTCACGATTCTTGTGTATTGCTAAGGAAAAACTATTTCTAATACGTAGAAGCAAGTAAAATATTAATGTTACAGCATGACCTATGATGAAATAGGAGAAAAGATGAGCAATAATTGCGGCTAGTCAGCACAGTCTTCCCTTAAAAGTCCTTTGAAGATCAGTGAGATTCAGTCTCTCTCAAATTTTGTCTATGAATATTAGAAACATTTTTTTTGGAATATTGACTTTCCTTAAGCAAAAAAAATTGTTATTATTCATAGAGCTTCTTGAGTTCTTGCAAGAAAATGATATAGCATGTTCCTGGGATAGGTGTCCTGTTTTTCATTAAAATCTGTTCTACAGTAGTTAGTAGTTTCTTCTTCTACCAGGGCTACCAAGGTTGGTTGTGAACACCCCTTGGCATCCCTCACAGGATCCTGAGTTATTCTGAAGTTGAGCTACAGTTGGAAAAAATGTTCTACATGTCCAAGGACAAACATTGCAGTGATGCCATGGCCCAGGGAGAGCACACTACTCCCCTGCCCGCAACACCAGAGGACACTTTCTCCTAAATTCTAGTTACTGCTGTATAGCTTATAGGACACATGGATCTAGTATTTTATCGTAATAGGTTTTGGCCTATAAGGAGTAGAGGCTGGTTTTGTTAATAAATGGAGCTAACTGATTTCCTGAAGTTGCATTTGTAACTGATGAAATGCAGCTAGTGATACATTTCATAGGAGGCTTGCTTTAGGTTTTCAGAACAACAGACCATTGGGCCACTGCCCTCACTTTTCCTGATACCACATAGACATTTCCATGGTTTTCTTACTTTGGCTGTGTCACCACTGATTTTCATTATGAATTTTTCAGACGTCACGTGTTTGTGTTTTTAATGGACAAGGAAAACATCAGCTCTGATTTCACTGAAGTGATGATGGTGTGGAAAAGTACAGCAAAGTTTAAGACTAAAAATGAATCTGCCGTGAATCCATCTCAAATTCTGTTGAGATTGACTGTGATCCAGCTGTGGGAAGGACCCAATTGTTTGCCTCTCAATCTTTTGCAAACTCAGTTCCTGGAAGCTGTGTTCCATCTGCCTTGAAATCTGTGTGTTGGCTTCTTTTTCACTAAGACGTGCTGCAGCCTCTAAAGATGGACAGCTTTGGGATTCAGAGTGACTGTGCCCTATGATACATCATTTGACCGTTAAGACAAGCTGTTTCTTTACAGACAGTACACTTAGTAGATAATCTAATTGGTCCATTTACCTTTTCATTTCTTACATTGATGTTAATTAGTATCAAATTCTGGCTGCATTGAAACGTGGCTGTTGGCCCCATCTCCCATTGCTGTCTCTGGGATCAAGTTTCATTTTTAATGTTCTATAGGAATTTTCATTACTATAGAAAAAAAATATTTTTTTACTGTTAACAAATATTTTTTTTTTTCTTCTTTCTGCATAGGAGCAGTGTCAAGGCTGGCATTTAGGGAGAATTTTGTTGTAAGTCTAATATTAGCAGAGTAGTGGTGTTGAGGTCCTGCCAGAATAAGCATACCAGTGTACTCTAGGTGCTGCCCTGAAACAGTATAGCAGTCTCTGGGTTTGCTGTGTCTTCCTTGTCTATATTCTGTTTGTGATCATTGCTGTGGGGTGTTATTTTGGACAAGATGCCTTTTAAAGACACTTTGGGGTTATTTTCTAACTCTCTTGAAAGCTGGCTACCTGTAGTAAGCAGGTTTAAATTGTAACGAGTGCTCTTCCAAAAGTATTTTCATCAGATTTTTGCCCTATGAATTTTTGAAAGAACTGAGTTCACTGACGAATAGGACTCCCAGCAAGCTTACTCTGCCTCAACTCTGATAAGGGAAATGATAGAGAAGGTGACATCACTTCACTTGATGGTGTCCGCAACAGAACACGCATGTCTTGATGGAAGATGCCTGGGTACTTCTTTGGGCTAAGGACAAGTGTTAAGGGTCTCTCTCCCATATTCTCAGAGGCCCAAAAATGTTCCAGGACCCCCTAAAACATATTTCCAGGCAAAGAACACACAACCAAATTGGTTTGACAATTTTGCTTCTGTGTTCCTGTTGACAAAGCAGGTTCATCTGAAAGATGCAGCATAAATGTGAAATGAAGAGATTGGGCTGAATGCTACAACTTATGTAAAAAGCCCTAACTGTCAAAGACGTAAAAGGTTCAGCGTGTGCTGTGTCACATACTGCCCGCCTCTGTGGGGGATTCAGGTCAGCATATTCCAGGCAGGCAGCAATAAGATAAAGGCACTATTGAAGTTAGAATCCTTTCTTTGTATATAAGACTGTTTACACTTTAACTAACACGTCACTGAGTCTATGTTTTCTTCCCTTTTACTCCCCTCCCTCTCCCCCCAGGTTTCAAGACTTTCTCCCATGTAGCGTGGTTTTTTGTTTGTTTTTCTATTAAAGTGAAATCTAAGCACCTTTTAATTTTCAGGATTTGTGTTCTCCATCTCTGATAGATAAGGTATTAATGTTATCCTCATTTTACAGATGGGACATAGAAGGACTAAAGGGTCAGGTTCACAGAGATATGTAAATGCTTATATTTCCACTGATTTCAGTCTGCTACCTATATAAGATGCTTAAATATGGTTTTGGTCATGGACCTTAGTGATTAGCTGAGATTCTACAGGAAATCAGTAATGGCACAGGGATCTGAACCCTTTAGTGTTCTTTGAGTTCATCTTTTTTGTTGTGTGCTTGCTGGGATTATGTGAAGTCTAAGCCTTCCATTCTCACCATGCTGGTTTTAGCATAATGGGACAGAGGTGGTGAAAGCTGCTTTGATAGCTGTTTGCCTTGGGCATTATAAAACAGAATTGACTTTAAAAAGGCATTTACAAGTGACCTATTGCTTGCTGAGAGATGGCCACTGCTGTTGGATCAAAAGCTAGAGGAGATACAGCTTCAGGACAGAAGTAAAATCTCTCTGTACTGTTAAAAGAATCAGTATCNGGGGGGGGGGGGGGGAGGGGAGTGAGGGGAAAGCACAGAGTAGGTAAAAGTGATAATTTCTGAATATTTATAACCTCTTTTGTGCTGTCACACGATTGAAAACAAAGGAGGTGGAGCCTGTGTTTGTAATTAAACTCTCATTCTCCAGGTCAGACAGTAAGGTTGACCTGTTTGCGCTGCCTGCTTTTCAGGGCAGCATATGGTGTGATTGATACTGGCTCTAAAGAGTGGTCCTCATAGCGCTGTAATGACGGGGATGTGAATATGATTATCAGTTCTCTGGGGAAAGCTATACATTTAATATTGGGAGATAAAGTGAATACAGTATCAATAAAAAGATATTGCTGCTGGTTTTGTCACCTGTGCGCTGACACTCACGCTATTGGCAATAACATGCAGGTCAAAACACCCTCCAAAATGTGATGAAGAACTGTTAAGCTCTTCTTCAGTTTCACCAACTGGGAACACAGATCTAATTTTAAAATAAATAAATAAGGCCTCTTGCTTCCACTTTGATGTAAGGGCTGTTGATACGGTAACAAAGGTTACTTGAATTAATTCTGGAGAGGAATGTAGATATCAAAATGTAGGATAATAGGATAATTATATTGATTGTTACAGCAAGGGTATTTTCTTCCTCTGCATGAAACAAAATAGGCCTTTCTGTGTTAAATATAGAAAGAATGAATAAAAGAAAGGCTGTTTGAAAAACAATATAGGAAAAAAATGCAAAAAATAAAATATTAAAAAGCTGCCTGCCATCAAATATATGGTGTCTGACTTCAAGAAGGTAAGAGCTACTGATTTAGACTTACACTGGCTTTTGCTCCTCAGAACAGCATTCATTTATTTTTTTTTAGTCCTTTTTATCTTGAAGGATAAAGTTAAAGGTAATTACTTATTAGGTATATGTATCTTTATAGTACTTCCATTTCTGTAGTGAACACAACTGTGAAAAGTGAAGCAGATTTTTCTTGTGCACAAGCAGATTCTGTTTATTTTTTTTAAGTGCACAATTAAAGAAATAAATTCCAAAAGGTAGAACTGGGATTCTTTTAACCAAACTCTGTGTCATTATCACGGTGATTTAAAGCTCTGCTTACAGACTTGTTTTTTTTGGGTTACTGCAGTGTAGAATCAGCACAGATAGCTTCTGGAGAACTTACAAGTTAAGACCCAACAGAGGAAGCCTTAAAGACACCAGTGCAGCGTGTGGAAACTGTGAAACAATATGAGTCAGCTTATGGCCAGTAATTTTGCTATGGCAGGAGCCCTGTGGAGATGAAGGAAAGGGTGATATGTCTTTGCTTGATGAATTCTTTCTGTCGAGACTGGAACATACAGCTTTAGGCAAGAATATTAGATACCTCAAGTCTGATATATTTAAAGGTGCTTTCCCCAGTTTAATCGCTTCTGTACTTTCCAAATGATTGGTGAAAGGAAATCAGTAGGATATACCTGGGGTTTCTGGCTGTTTTTCCCTTCCACTGAAAGTCCAGGGGAAAACTGAGAGCTGATCTGGGGATTTTAATGGTGAAAATTCAATAGTGCGGTGTCATTACCATCCTGTTATGGATTCTCTTCGTCTGATATCTTGATACTACCACTTACTTCAGTAAAATTGCTTCAGTTTATTAAACTGAGTGTTTAATAATGTTTAGTTGGAGAAAATCAAAAGTGCATGCTAATGTCACTGTATTGACATGCCTTCATCCTCGCTGCTAAACTGCCTGGGTTTACGTTACTGTTCAACAAGAGGTTCTCTGAATGTTTAAGGCTGAAGGGGTAGTGAAGACATTTCTGTCAGGTCACTGCTGCTTGATTAGACAATGTTGCTTTCAACAATTCTGACCAATAGTTGTACACTTTAAATAACATTCTTTACCAGTGGCTTGTGGAACATAGTCTCCAGTCTGAGTATTTCTAAAAATTCAGTATATAAATATTCAAAATTGTTTTAAAAGTCTCATTTTCAGTTAGAAAGTTGGCAATATAAAGAAGAGCTTTGATTTTCCTAATTTTGTAACGTGTTTGCACATATTTTTTTAGGAACAAAATGTATATGTTGCTAACTAATTGGCTGAGGCTTGATTGACAGACCATAATATTTTTAACTGCAAATCCTAAATCTAATTTAAATCTAATTTCATCTGTTCTAAAAGAGCTTGACTGATTCAAGGCATTTAATTTCATTGACATGCAATGAATGTGATCTTGGTGCCACCTTTTTCTAACTGGCTTTTCAAGGCCAGCAGTGGAAGCAAGGCCTGTAGTCCTGAAAGGAGATAGAGAGTTAAATAGTTGTCTGAGTATAGAACTTTAGTGTCTCACCCACAAATAGCAATGACAAAGTATGAAGAATGACAGCTTACTGCCTGGTCTCTTTCAAAAATACTCCTTGAAACTAAACAAATGAAAGTTATCGTTATCATAAGGTTGAGCTTCGAGATAATATCTAGCAGAAGAACAAATATTTTAGAGTGATGGTGGTAAGGATGCAACTCTCTCATCTCTGGACTAAGCAGCTTAGCTTTACTGCAGGTGATCTGAAGTCACTTATTGTCATATGATTTGGGCAGTATGAAAGAAGTTATAGTTAATATCAGTTTGAGTGATGTATGTTTTGGAGGAAAAGGTAATATGATTTTTGTAATAGCTGATATACTTGGAAAAAAATGGATGAGTTTCTGATGTGTCAGCCTTTCTTTCTGAAGTATAAAGGGCAGGTGCTGAACAGGCGTAGAAGCTGAACTGGTGTGCCCTTAGATGGAGGCATATTGTCAAGGCATTTGAAGTACTATGCTTACTGTTTCCCATGCACTAATTGTTTTGTGTCTGAGATTTTAGCCTCTAGTGTTGACAGTCTGTTAGAAGTCACATGAGTCTTCCTGGGGGAGAAGAATGGCTCTGTGTGTCAGGGATCAGCGATTCCCTCTCGGTTATTTGTTTGCCTGATGTAATTTTATTTCTTCTCTTTTTTTTATAGAGTGTTGTAAAGGTGGGTGCTGCCTGCCCATTGCATTAGTTTGGCTCAGTCCTTCAATAATTTTTCAACTTCTTAGCTAATTTGACAGGAAGGCAATGTCTCAAATACATTCAGTATCTGTGAGCTTTGTGGAAATTGGCAGCTGGCTCAAGAAGAAATTCCAAAGTGAAAACCCTACAGAGGGAGAAACCACTCAATGGTTCAGGCGATGTGTTTGGCTGGGCTACACACAGGTATCGGAAGAATAAGAGAAGTGAATAGAGATAATAAGTAGGATGCTGGGGGAGGGCTTGGCGGGCGGGGGAGGTAGCTGTGGTGATGTAAAGAGAGTGGGATAGATTTGTAGAAGAAAGCAGCAAAAAATACTTGAAAGGAGTTGGTATTTCTGCAGAGGTGGGGCATGTACCTGAAGGAATAAAGGCTTCATTAGTCTTTCTTCTTACTTGAAGAGTAACTCATAAAATATGCTGTGAAATATGTGTTTATATTCTTACATTCTGAGATAGTTTATTTCTCTTTGCAACTGACACCTTTTTATAACATTTCCTCTTGCTTCCTCCTTTCCCTCAGACTAAGAAGAGCCATTGCAATCTTTCTTCATAAACAGTCTTTCCATTTCTTTAATCATTCTCATTGCCCAGCGTTGAGTCCGTTCTTCCTTTGTTTTTAAACAATCAGTGCAAAACTGCTCAGAGAATTTTAGTGAGGGCATTCGGGCATTGTAGTGTTTTAGGACTAGGAACATCCTTCCTATAGTTGCACTGTGAGAAGCTTTCCATTTCTTGCTAAAAGAATATAATTAAGTTGGTTCCCAGCAAAATACAGATTATTTTATCCATTGTATACAAATTTGCATTTTACAGCAGTTAACTTTCTGTTTTCTCACATTTCCACACATTGTCAAGAACTTAATTCTTGACAAGCATCTTAGCCTGCGAATATAACCATTTCACCTGTCATACCTCCTTCATAGACCCTTATTACATAATCCAAAGATCCTAAAGGATCTTACACGTAGGTAAGAACACTGAAATTTGTATCATTGTAATTGCAGAAGGAAAAGGGAATTCTGCTCACTGCTATTTTTAATTTAAATATCAGCATTTTACATAACACAAATGTTTATTGGTAGGAAGTAAAAAATGTCTTGATGGAAATGTTTAAGATAGCAGCAAAGAGGAAATGCTTGCATATAACTAAATGTGATTAGAATATTCAGTCATCTCTTCAGTTTGGTCTCTGAAAACCAGAGCTGTCACTACCTACAGTGCAAGGAAAAAGAGAGGTAGCAAGTGTGTGCCAGTCATAACTGAGTGCTTGTAAGAGGTGGTGGACACTCCTCCTTCTCCCCATGCTGCCTATTTTGCCTTTTATTACCATTGCTAAAATTGTCACGCACATGGAAATCTCCTGGCAATGGATATTGGTGTGAATTTCCTGACCAGTACAACTGCAGCAGAGAATCCACTGTGCTGGTGGGAGAGGAGAATTTAACCCCTGTTCATGTAGCTCCTTTCTCACGAAATGAAGATGTGCTTTGAGAAATAGAATACATTTGACACTGTATTTACCATTCATGTCTACTATGAACAGAATTATTTTATAGACAGACACATTGTTCTCTCACATATTAATTTTTTTAAATGCGTTTCACTTCTGCTGACACGTCATTAAAATTCAACATTTAAATGTCACACTTTGGCATGTAATTTGCTGTCATGAAAACAACTATGGATTTATTTTCTGGCGAGATTCTTGTTAAGTATTGAGCAATATGTCAAAAGCAAAAAGCGTTGTAATTTCTTAAGGAGGGAAAAAGGAGAAATCCCAGAACACTGTGGAATGTTAAAAAGTACCTGCACTGATGAGATTCAATAGCATTGGATTTTTTTTTTATTTTTTTTTTCTTATGGAAAAGGCAATATAATTATTGTGGTGGGTTGGAGTTTTGATATAAATTCTGACCAATAAAAATGTAGGAATTAATTACTGAAGCAGAGTTCAGTCAGTTCTTAAATGAGAGACCACCAGTGATAAGCTGAAGGTGCTGTACAAAGCAATTGTTTTGTTGCTGTTCTTTTTTATCTTTTTTTTCTTCTTTCTGAGCCTGTTTAAACATTAAACCAATAATCCAGCATATCTTTACGGAGGGGTGTGCTGTTTCAGTCACAGATGCCATTGTGGAGTATAATGCTTTGATCCCCTCTGGATTTTAAAGATGATAGACACCTTTTGCAAGAAGAACAATATAAGTTTCAGTGACTGACACAAACTTAATTTGGACAATTTTCTTTACTAAATTCCTCCCACACCAGTATAAAATCCATTATACTTATTTAATCATTGTCCTTATCAGCTGTTCAGTTTTGCTTTATACTATCAGACAGGCACTGTATCCCAGCCCACATAGGGCAACATGTTAATCTCATTTGGAAAAAAAAAAAAGCTATAATTTTCCAGTGCTTTCGTACTAAAAGTTGTTGGTAACAGTAATAAAAATTATTTTATGCCTAATACTTTTTGATTGAGTAATATTTTGAAAATCCAGCTAACAGCTTATTTTTCATTCCCACATAATCCATAGAAATTGCTTTATTCCTTTCATTTTCTTAACACTAAATATATACAAAGAGAAACCAAATAGCATATTTGTTATTTCAAAATATTTTCCCTGTAAACTATTTTCCATGATGTGCAATAACATATTTAATAACAGAGAATGTGATTACTTGCTTAGATAAATGTTATATTATCTTCCAGGCCTCTGTAAACTCTCCCCCCTAAAGTAATGTCTCATTTTTTTTTTTTCTCTTCTGTTGTTCATTTTTACTGGAAGCTGTAACAGTATGTGGAGATTCAGTGTGGCTACACAACAGATTTTCACATAAGTACTTTGAAAGATTTTTAGTAACATTTTCTTTCTGTCATATTACCCTTTCTTTCGAACAGCTTTTTTAGAAATTCTGTTAAAATGTGTGTGTCTAGTGTCAAGAGCATCAGATACAGGCAGGGATGGGCAAGTGTTCAAAATGACCTGTCATTGCGAGAGGGAGGCGGTAAAGAACATTATGCTGCTTTGAAAGAAACCTCTCTGTGCCAAAGACTACAAGATCTACTCTGTGGAAGTATTGGGGGGAACAACGCACATCTATAACATTCTATTTTGGATGCAGGATAGTTTTTAGAAATAAAATTCATATTATGGCAGTGGCTGTTACAGAAAACTCCCAGCCTGGGTTTTGCTTTTTAAAAGTCCTTCTGCATTCTGTTAGAGCAATCAAATGTTAAAGGGAGAAGGAAACCTGCCTTGTGTAAGGGAAGGTGCCTGCATTACACAGGCACGTCAGCTGTCAGTTGAGATGGGGCCCAGGGATTCGGCACCCAGGGCGCTAACCTCGTTACTGCAGGCAAAGAGGTAATCACGTAGCTCTACAAAGAAGTTATAATTGTTAATGGAGTTAATGAACAAAGCTTCTTCCCAAGGCCTCATTGGCATCCTGGTTGCTTTTACAACAAAATTGTGTTGCAGTTCTAGCAAAGCTCACGTTCTTTGAGAGCCAAGGCTGGCGCTGGCAGGATGGAGACAGAGATACACGAAGGGGAGAAAGTCTCATACTCTGCTTTTAACAAAGGAAGGGAAATATGATAAACTGACCATGAGAGCTGGAAAGCACTTGATCCTCTTCTTAAACCTCAGGTGAAGGTAGGCTCACCCAGACAGGATGCTCTGGCTGGAGCAATAACTAGGAAAGATCAGGTGAAGAAGCAGTGGGTGCTATATGAAATCTCACGATTGTGTTAGGCAAATGGGGTGCAAGGTTTATGGGATGAATTCTGCTGTTGTATTTACTCCTGGTTATCCTGTTCAAAGCAGATTAGGGTGCTTGCTTAAACCTGAGGGGCTTCACGGAAGACTGGCCTCCATTTAGGAGCCAGTCAGGGATCAAACCAAGCTATGGCAACTGGAAACTGCAGAATAAGAAATTAACTAATAGCATAAATAGCAAATAAAAAAGAACAATAAAGGAAATAGGTCTCATTAAGAATATTCCAATTTACCTTCCCTTTTACATTGTTCTTATTGCAGAAAAACACAGTTCAGTTTTAATCTCTTTTCCCTTCTGGTCTTGGTTTTGGAAAAGGTGAGGCTAGTGCAGGAAATAGAAAATCCAGTACTCGCTTGTGCTTGCCATAAACTGCAAATACATTCAAGAAAAAGCAGTGCTCAGAACACTCTAAATCAAGTCTCTATTCTCCTCCTACATCTGGTCCCCAATTTTCCTTCCCCTCACTGCCACAGAGATGAATACATAAGTATTTTTATTAACAGGTCAGCAGGTTCAGCTTTCAGCGTGCTCAGCCACTTCAAGTGAGTGAATCCAGGTAGAAATTGTAATGGTAAAATAATTAGTTAAAATTTACAAGATGTTTTTGTCTTTGTTAGAGAAGTAGAGTATGCTTTTATGTCTTTGCATCCTGGTTAGCACTGAACAAGGTAGCTTGGATAGGATTCAATATCACTGTGTCAGCATAGTGCTCTTCCTGTTTTAATTAGCCTTACTAAGCTCAGCAGTGCTTTGTTTTGTACACATTATAGCTTTGCCAGTGCCAGCTTAAGTATCTCTTCGTGTTTGTCCATTTGCTGTGTAGATGCACTATTTATGGTCAATTGTAGAATCTCACTTTATTGGCTTTTGTTTTGTATTAAAAATGCCAAACCCTTACCTTAAACTTCTCTCAGATTTTTTAGTTATCAGCTTTGTGCTTACCTTGCTTATTACATTTACTTAAGTTCTGCTTAATTTTAATGATTTTGTCATATTCCTCATCAGGGTTTTGCATTATTGCCTAAATAGATTTCTAAACAAGTCCTAGATGTATGGACTTCCTGCTAGAAACTACTTACAAAGTGAAAGGCTTATCGGGTTTCCTGTTTTTCTTCTCTTTCCACAAAGGAAATATTTTGAGTTTATTGATAACTTACCATGGGAATCTTACCACTTATGGTAAAATCTATTCTGTATGCAAGGAAAGCCTTATAAGGCAAATAGCTTCAAATTCACAATAAGTGTCGGTTGTCTACTGGAGAACCCTGGAGGGTTCTTTTTTGCTTGGTGTCATAGTGAGTTTACATGTGAGAGCATTTATTTAATAGCAGTTTTCCAGGCTTTAAGATTTGTGATCCATTTTCATATGGGCTATCCAATTTACAAAAACCTGCCTGCCAAAATCTCTGCCTTTGTAGTTGGTTTTAGTAGAGAAGCCTGTGCAAGAACTGGCCTGAGAACTAAATGATAAACAGTTGAGTTCAGCATTTTCCAAATTAGTGAATCAGTGCTTTTGCATTTTGGCTGAAGTATACAATCCTCCTCCTCCATGTCTGGTGAGATGGCTAATTTGAAGTCTAGATGCCCTTTGAAACACCTCATTTTGCCACTCCCAACTATAAAGGAATGAGTTAGCACTGGGTGCTTCACCGTGAACCCCCTTTAAATGGAAAATGAGGGGTAAATTAGACTTTGTGCACAAGGAAGAATTTTACCTAGTAGATTTAGGAGGAATTAAACTGAGAGGAAAAGATAAAGATTTATATATTTTTTCTGAAGATTGATGAAAAAGTTTTGCCGTGGATAAGTGTTCTTCTGTCCATATCTCCAAGGATTGTAATGTTATTACTAGATAATTATTCCAGGCCTTTGCACTGCCCGTAGTGGATCTGAAATGCTCACTAGGGAGATGCTCCGATTAGAGGCATAGCCCTTTTACTTTTCATAGAATGTTCTGTATCCCAAAACAGAACCTCTTTCCTCCCATTTACATGGCATAGACAGATAGTTAGTGCTGACTAAATGCTGCAAATGAGCTTCTTGCTACACTAACAGTTTCTGGGAGTCATAGATTATATTCCCGGGCCTGAAGCTGTTTACTGCATCCATCATCAATACCATTAAATGGTAGTTCATCTAATCTGCCTTAAGGGACACAAGTGAATTTTGTCAAGGTACTTCCAGACAAATGGTTGTACAATATACATTATTTCTCCATAGCTATTTATAAATACATTTTAAGGGAAAAAAGTACTGTGGGAAAACCGATTGGCTTCACAAGAAGTAACAAATGAACATCACATTAGCTACACCACATCACATTCATTCAACAGCTGTGCAAGCAATCAGGCACTGCCAGCGTTCACATTTTACCTCTGTACTCATGTGTGTCTAAGTGCATGGATGATAAAGTCTTTAACTGCATGAGTACGTATAAAATTTTAGTGTTTTACAGCCTTAATTCAGAACTAGACATTTATTTCCTCATCTGACAAGTTATGGCTGATTCGGGGGACTGGGACTGAGCAAGACTTTGTTTGTGAAAGGCACGGGGTAACTCCAGCTAGAGCGAAGAATGCCAGCTCTCTTCAGAAGCAGCTTGTCATTTCGCAGGAGGGAGCCTCAATGCCTTACATTAAGTTATAGAAATCTGTGTCAGGAAAAAAGGCTTGCTTCTCCCACGGGCATGGCAATAAAGTAAATATATCTAAACAAGTTCTTTGAAACATTCCACAGACTTTTCTGCAAGATCATACATTGTTAGATGAAAGAACTGCTCAATGCCAGGGTTTTTTTCCAGAGATTTACTAGTAAGATCAAATCTGAAAACGAATTGCTTTCAGTGCAAGATAGTGTGATGGATCATTTTCTTCCTTATTTTCTATTTTCAGCTTTAGTACTATTCCAAAGAGAGAAGCATGCAGATAAAAGGAAAAGTAGGATTTTTACTTTCTCTTGAAATGCCAATTAGGATACTGAAATTCTGTTCCGGAAAGAAAAAGACAATAGTCTTAGAATCCCAAACCTAGAAAACAACATTGTAAGAGGAGTTGGTATCCTGTGAAATGGGGATAGGGCAAAATCCCAGAACAGAAATTATTATGGAAGAGAAGTGAGTGTATGTGGTTCTTTTTGCCACTGCCTTTTTTTAACTAAGGGGAATTTTTGAGGTCTAAGCACATGGGAAGGAAGGGAAGAAATCCAGAGAAATATAAGAGTCTGATAGGGTCATTGTTTAAAATTGTCTTTGAAAGTATTTTCCCTGAAATGGATTGTGCAACTGTCATATTTGAATATGCTGTGCATTTGCATTGTGATTCACTGCAAAGGCAGTTACATTCCATTTATACACTTCAGTATTTTCTTAAATTTGAAGTAATGTGGCAAAAAGTGCCACTTCTTAATCTTAACTTGGAATAAATTAATTAAGGAGCATTATAATAGCAGTATTGACCCAGAGCAAATTGCAGGACAGTGGATTAAGAGTAGAACTAATCAAATGTCAGAATTTCTCATCTGTGAACAATTCTAACATTTGAAAGACATTGTTTTGGGGAATATTGATTGACATATGGAGGGAAATTTTCATCATTGTATATAACTCATTATTTTAGAACTCCCAGAGCCTTGAGATGCAGCACCTATTTGAAGTCCTCAGAGTTTCAGCTCCCATGGATGTGAGGATTGTGAGGATTGGTTGGTGCTCTGCCGGCAGGCTGGAGCTCCCAGGGCTTCTTGCATAGCTTTTCTTTCAAGATGAATGGGTAGGAAAAAAGGTCGCTGTGAAATATTTTCCAGAATGTTTTCCAAACAGAGCCCTTGTCTGAAAAGTTCTAAGCTAATAAAAGATTCAAATCACACCTCCTTTTGAGTAGTCACTGCTGTCTCTTCAAAACTAACAGTAGTGCAATAAAGCTATGAGCTTTATTTTTCTAACTTCTTTTTTTTTCTTGGTATATGAAATCGTCTCATTAGGCATTCTACAGACCTAAAGCTGAAATATTCTCCAGTAGCACTGAGGAATTACGCCAGGTATGTTATACCTCCCTGATAGAAAATCAGTGCTTCAAATGAGATGGAAAGAGATTACTGGTTGTTGGAGTGGGGAGAGAAAGCATTTGTGTGAGGGAGCATTAAACTCTAAATTGCATTGATATTGGTTAAACTATTTTGTCTGGAAATTGAGCAAAACAGATAACGTCCTGCATGGTTTGGAGATGTCATTAGAAAGAATGATCATATTCTAGTATGGCCTGTGATCATCCGGTGATTGCCCTTGTGATCTTCTGGTTAATTTGATGCAGTGCAATTAGATTTTCGGTTACCTGGGTGTGGGTCCTGTCTCTGGTTATTTGCAGTCACAGATACCATTGCATGGTAGTATTTGACAATGGAATAACTAGTGCTGTCAGCTACTATGATTACTCTTTGTCTTTGATTAGCAGGAGAAATGTCTGCCTCTAACAATATTCCTATATCTACCTGAAAATTAGCATTTTATGGGGATATATTTCATATGGTGATAGATTTCATAATCCCCGTTGAAATAACACTAATTCCAGTTTTGTTTCAGAATCAAAGATGCTTAAAATGAAAAAGTGAAAAATCAGCTGTCATTACTCATTATGTAAAGTTCTCATGCAAATACATCAATGGAAAATATGGGATTGTAAATGTATTAGTTTTTTTGAAAGACAAAAGAATGAAAAGGCTAAATAAGATTAAAACCCTCCATTAATTTACAGTGATTCTTACTAGTTTTATCTATTTTCCTATTGAGATGGATAAGATAATGTTCATAAATTTGCAAAAAATTAGATAAAATAAGCTTAATAGATGGTGAAGGAAACAGTAGCTTTTCCATCGGTGGTTTAGCTGCTACTGCAAATAGTGTTAATTTTTACATGAGGATGAGACCCCCTTGTATTCAACATTGTACAAACACGTAATAAGAGATTTTTCCTTCCCCATTGACTGACTCTATGAAAAAACTTTATAACAAATAATGGTAGTAATCATACCAGTGCTGTTCAGAAAGCCCCCAGGTAGTCAGTGGTAGTATCAAACACGCACCCAGGTCAGGAATACTTGCTCAGTGAGCAGCAGCGTCCCTTCTGTTAGTCCCTGTTTGACATCTCAATCAGATGCTTCAGAAAAAAACAGCCTGATGGCAATCCTGGTTTTGTACTTTCTGCAAGGTTATGTTACCAGCTAATAATAGGATGTTCTTTTGGTTCCCCAAAGGATAATTGTCACGGAGTTCAAGTTGTCAAAACGTATTATTAGGATTGTTGGAGATAGAATTTAAAGCTTTGAATAATCATTAGGTGAAGTTGGTAAAGATACTTACTTAGAGACACATGTTTTAGTACAGAAGGGTGAGAGATGATGAAGAACAGGAAGACAGGACACTTGAGTAGCCTTATACCCCTTTCTAAGAATGCTGTGAAGCAGCACATAATGAGCTCTGATTTTGTAATTCCTCTCAGCTGTTGCTGTTGGTGACCTCAGTGCAGTGGAGATCTCCAGCTGGATTACCATGAGCAACTGAGTTAGAGGGAACTATTTTGTTTGGGTCAAGAATAATAAAAACATAGGAAGACAGGAGTCCTTACTTGCAAATGGGACTTGGAGAAAAACACTATTTTTGAACTGTTCGTTGGAAGGAGCTAGGATTACGGTGGGTTGAACTGCTGTGAGTTTGCTATTTATGCGACTAAGGCTGGCTGCTTTGTACTCTCAATGTGCAGAAGATGCTGCTGAACGTGAGGCTGGCAAAGTGTTTGTTGGATAGCTTACCTTTTGGCAATTACTCTGGAATCAGTGGACTCTTCAAGTGCTGTTACATACTTGAGTTTCAGTTAAAATGTCAGTAATTATTACAGCTCCTCCTCTGGTTATCATTAGTTTTATTCCGGTGTCTGTTTTCTTTTGAATCTACTTCTTTGTAGCCATTGCACCAATCAATACTGCAGTGACTTAAAAAAGGGGAAGAGGGACTAAATGTAATGCCAATAATCAGAAGATTGTTGTATAAAAAGGGGATGAAAAATAGGTCTTTTTCCACCATCCATATGACAGAATCCTCCTTTGTGTTCCTCTGCTTTGATCTTACTATGAACTGGAGAGTTGGAGGTGAGAAGTTAGTGACAAGCATGCTGAGCTGCCACACACTGTCCATTACCTTGGTGAAGGAAAAGAAAGCCAAAAAGGCTTTGACCCCAAACTGTAAGAGACCTTTTCAGACCTACTAGGCTTTTCTGTTCTTTATTGTAGGGATCATTTCCTACTGAGGCAGATATAGCCAGAGAAAAGAACAAATGTTTTCAAGTATGTTACACTGCCTTTATTGCTTCTTCTGTGCGTTGAGGTGACTGCTTGGAGGAGACTGTTGATAATTTCAGAAACTTTTCCTGGTCTCTTGCTGGGACATCTAAGGTTCAATTCTCTTGATTTCTCTCTGATTTAAGGTAGTCAGGAAAATAATGCAAGGATATAGAGCTGTTCAAAGGCACGGACAGGTGAAGACTACAGAAAAGCAACTGGAGTGAACAAGGCTATAGTGTAGTTTTCATAGTGATAAGTCCTCATAGTACACAGAGTTTAGTGTGTGCATACTAGGCGATTACATAAAGGCCATAAGATTTACTCTGCAGGGTATGCACTCTTTATCAAGACAAAATCTGGGCTTCTCAGCACAGAAAAGTCATTGAGAATTAGGGAAATGGAGAAATGAAACAGGATCTGAAAGTTATAATGCTGTGATTTTGGAGCAGGCTGGCTCTTTTGAGCAGAGTAACACCATGAGCAAAGTATAAAGCAGGGTCTGAGAACAGCACTCTCTTGCACACCTATGGGAAGGAACCTGCAAGATGGGGTGAAGGATTTCTTTGACAGGAGAACTGTAATGGGCATTTTGGGCTGAAAATCCTGGGGAAGGGAGAGGACAGAAGGTTATTTCTTGGGAAATGCTCATTTAACCGGGAGCTAAATGAGAGCTTTATAAAGAACCGTCATCCCAACCAACTAACTTAAAGGCAATCTGTATGTTAAAGAAGGCAAGAATATAAACAAGGGGGGAGGGAGAGATAAGATATTTCAAACACTTTAACAATTACCCTGAAACTAGATTAGAGTGGAATCCAAAGAGAGATGTTTTATCCTCTGTGGAGCAGTATGAGTAATTCTTGTTTTCATTAAAAGTTTTCATTTTTTTAATGATGTTACACTTGCACTTTTTTTTTTTCCTTTTTTTTTCCCCCCAGTAAAAGATAAGATTCGATTAACAGTGCAGTGAGTTTTACTTCTGTCTTCTTACCAAAGTTTCTTCTGAAAGTTTTATGGACTTGCCTTCTCAGGCACTTTTGCCTGGTTCAAAGGCCAGGTGCTGTGTTCAGATTGAACAACAGGGAGAAGGTTAAAGTGCTGAAGGTAATTCTGTGTCGTTATGCTTGTGCCGGCTGAGTATTTACATCTTCCTTTGTCTGTGGTGTAGCTTAAGAGCAGCCTCAGAGCTGCCCCTGTTTGTGTGTAGGAAGTGACATTTCCCAAGGGACTGGGTGTCAGCAGAGTCCCTGCACTGATTTTGTATCTTTTTTCCTTAATGTGTGCTGTTTGGGAAATTTCTGCCAACAGAAAGGAGTCATAACACAGGAGAGGATTTGTCAGAGGGCATTAGGTAGTTTTGCATCAAGTTGGATGAAGCATCCAATCTGTGCTTTCGTTATCTTGTTAACCCAGCATTAATTTACTAGCTAAACTGGGAAATAGATAAGATAGCAGTTTTGATCTCCACCTGGCTTCCTTTCAACCTTTTTGACCCAACAGAAACCATTTGGAGTTTGAGAACAGACTGGATAACCTTGCTTGCAGCATTAGCAAATATATCAGCAAGTTGTTGTGACATTATGTACTTTACTGTCCCTTCAGAAATTAAGTTCAAGTGAAACAAATGTTGGAAAAAGACATATGGCTTATGGGGACAGGTTTAGTCTCTGGTGAAAAGTAAAGTTATTAAATGAGCAGTGCCTGCCAATTGCAGTATAGTTGGCAGGGATATATTGGCACTGTATTTTTTTATTTACTATTTAAAAGGCCTCATGCAGGACTTCTGAATATGACCTTAAAATTCTAGGCAGTGGACGAACATCCAGGGTCAATGCACAAATTGTGTGTGTCATGAGCAGGAAGAATATGGTACTATGAAAAAACCTCTCAGAAAAATTGGTAGATATGGTCATGAGAAGATCTTAGCCTAATAGATTAGAAAACCCTTTTGAAAAGACTGAAACTGTGTTCAAAAGAACTACTTGTCTAACCTTTTGTGAAGTCAAAGTAGAGATCAGTCCTTATTCTTCGTGGTAGTTAATTATATAGAGTTTCATAGAATCATAGAATGGTTAGAGTTGGAAGGGACCTTAAAGATCAAAGTTTGTTGATTAACAGGAAAAATCCCCCCAAAACAAGCAATTGAAATTTTTTATTTTCTTAGGAAGAGTGGTCCTATAGTAACTAGAGTGGCCAGCAGGACTAGGGAAGTGATTATCCTCCTGCACTCAGCACTGGTGAGACCCCACCTTGAATACTGTGTTGAGTTTGGACCCCTCGCTATAAGGAGGACATTGAGATTCTGAAGTGTGTTCAAAGAAGTGCAACAAAGCTGGTGGGGAGTCTGGAAAACAAATCTCATGAGGAGTGGCTGAAGGATCTGGGGTTGTTCAGCCTGGAGAAAAGGTGGTTGAGGGGAGACCTTGTCTCTCTCTATAACTTTCTGAAAGGGGGATGCAGTGAGGTGGGGGCTGGTCTCTTCTCTCAAGTAACAGGTGAATAGGACAAGAGGAAGTGGCTTTAAATTGTGTTAGGGGAGGTTTGGATAGGATATTGGGAAAAATCTCTCCAGTGGTTGTCAATTGTTGGAACAGGCTACCCAGGGAAGTGGTTGAGTCACCATCCCTGGAGGTGTTTAAAGGTCACATAGATATGGAGCTTAGGGACATAGTTTAGTGGTAGACTTGGCAGTGTTATGTTTAATGGTTGGTTTTAATGATCTTAAAAGACCTCCTCCAACCAAAACAATTCTATGATTCTGTTCTGTGATTCTGAAAACCCAGAATGATTAGGTTACTTTTGGAATGATTTGAAGAAAGTTAAGTAAACAAATCCATCACACAGATTTCCAAAGTGTGATCTAACTGCTAGTGCAAAGAAATCCCAACATACACGATGGCAGGAACTTCAGTTAAGAATCCAGCTTACTTATTAGTAAGAGTAGGGTGTATGCATTTACCCCAGGGAGCTGTTACTTACCGAGATCCAAAATACTTTGACTAATACACTTCAGTAATACATGGTTCTTCTGAATATCTCGATAAAACCAACAGAACAAACCCAAATATTCTTTGCAAAAATGAAATGACTCTGTAGCCATATTGTCTCTACAATCTTAATGGTATAGTATGCTTAATATTATTAAGATAATAGTTCGCTGAAACTACTTGTCATCCTGGAAAGCAATTTTCAAGCAGGCAATGACCGTAAGTAAATCAGGTGGAGGCAACTTTGTTTAAGAAAATTGCAACTGGTGTCCCACACAGAAACTTTCATTTGATTTGGATCTGCAAGGCTACAGCGTGTGTTCAGTAGCACCAAATGATCCAAAGCCAGGCCTGGAGTCACCTGCGGGGACATCCAGAATCTCTGTGTTGGTACCAGGCCACAGGAGCTGAGGTGATTGAGCTGATCTGAATATTGCTCTCGTATCTTAGAAAATGCTGCACTATGTCTTTTACTTCTGTTTGTTGCAAATACTAAACCCTGGGATTTTTTTTCCTCATGTTCCTTTAACTTTATTTTAATCCCTGATAAGCTATCCCTTGATATTTTTGTACCCTTTGAAATACTAATTTTATTTATCATACTTCTATGGTAAAAGTTTCCCAGGGAGAGGAAAAAAAAAAAAAAAAAGAATTATAGTATTGAGCTTCTGTGTAAAAAATAACATGATCATATGGTTTGTAGTTTACTTTTAAACACGTTGGAAAGGGTTGCCTTTGTACAGGGGAAGCTTCAGCTCTTTTGCAAAGCCAGAGCCTTCACTTTCAGTGGAACGAAATGTATCAACATTGGAAGAAACCGAGTCCTATTTAAAGCTGAAAGCCTGCTAGATGGGACAAAACCCCTGCATTTTTAAAGGGGGGAGGAAGGGGGAGAAAGCCATTCATGAGAAGTATAAAATGTAATTTTGTTTTAAAGCTCACTAAAAGCTATATAGGTCATGAAGACAATCAGTCTTTTATTCTTTGAAATAATTCACATTACAGCCCTATGTATTACCACCCTTATCACAGAAAAGCCTTTAGATTTGTGTTGGCAGATAATTACAAATTGATTTCTGGACCCTCATTTTGACAATGGTTTTCAAAACCTTTTCTTTTTTTTTCCCCTTTTAAAAGCCTCTTATGATTTCTTCTGCATCACACTGGAGAAGTACTGTCATGATGAGCTGGCCAGGTGTACTAACCGTTTACACAAAAGAACCATAGAGTACAAGACCCAAAATATTCTGGAAATGAACTGTGAAATGCTGCAGGTAACTGCAGTGTACTTAATTTACATCTGTCTTCATCTTCCATATTATTCAAACTTGAAATAATTTTACAAATAGATGGTAATTTAACAATTGGGTAAGCTAAAATTTTACAACCTGCAGCTTGCTCCTTTCACTAGCATGCCAAATCCTGGTTGCCTTATGTTTTTTCAGCATACAGCACTGTCAAACAGTTTTCAGGAACCAAAGGGCTTAACCCTTTGTTGCTGATGTTTACCCTTATCTGGTCACATCTGTCTCCGAAGATGCCATTCAGTGATTGCCAAAGTCGGGCTGAAGATTTATTTTTCAGTCTTAAGACCTGTTCTACAGGTAATAACCAAGTTTAGAGTGCTAATTCCTGCCTTTGGGAGTCTGAAGTTTTAAACTCAGCATGTTACAGCAGAAAAACACATTTAGGTAACGCTGATGAGTAGGAAGGGAGAAGATGAGTAACAAAAATAACTAGATATCTTGGCATAGACTTGCTGTGTGCACAATCTGCAGTCAATCGGTGACAGCAAGTGCAGTAATCACTACTCGCCACCTGCTTGGCTGTGCTATTTTTAAAGTCTAACTGAATGACAGCAGTAGTGGTTTTTTCTTTAATTGTTTATTATTCCAGAGAATTAAATAGTGTTATCTCAGCATTTGGGATACATCTAAAGGATTCACAGCACTAAGAATATCCTAGGCACGCAGGTATGTGAAGTAGCCTGTATGACATGCAGTAAACACTGACATAGTGTAACTGGAGGCTAAATTGAAATTTTTTTAGTATTACAGACTTTATTGATTTGGTTTTTGAGTTGTTTTCCTTTTTAACTCAGACTTTATGTATTATTAAAATGTCTGCAGAACATCAAATATGATACCATTTTTCTTAGGTTTATTTTTCTTTCATGGGAAAAAAAAAATCATCTTTCAGATTGTGGGAATAGTGGCTATTAGCTTTAGCTAATAACCCACGTGCATGCCTTTAAAGTGTAATTTTTTTTTTCTTCAGATCCCAGAAGGGTATAGTTTGTAAACGGTATTAAGAAAAACATATGAAGTGCCACTGTCTTCAATAGTCTGCAGCTCTCAAGGGAGGATACGTTTTGATCATGCTTCTTGTTGAGCTTGAACCTGAATACTACAAAATTTACTTTTCCTTTCCTGTTCTTTATATTTTTCTGATGTATTTATAAGTAGTTTCTTCCATTAACCATTCACCTTCCTTTTACAGTTTAACGGTTTGTTTCTCTAGTCTTATGTGGATAAAAAAAACGCTCCTCTTTAAAACAAAATATAAAAGTATTCATTAGAATGACCAGTGGAATACATAAAATTATAAGAAATAAAAATAATAACCCCCCTAAATTTTTGCATAATTAAAATAATTCAGGAAAGCAGGATGCGAGCAGGTTGAGAGGCACTTTTCATTTCTCAGGAGCAGATCCTTAGCTGGAACTAATTATCGGAGTTCCATTTATTTCTGTTAGTGTTTAGGAATTCTCATAGCTTGGAATCTGCCTCCTCATTTCCTCCCTTTTTAAAAGTACCTGTCATTTTTGTCCGTCCTCTGTTCTTCCCTGTGCCAGAACATGAGTGCTTGTCTGTATGTTTATATATGTACGAATGATACTTTATATGAGCAGTCTTTATTTTTCTAGACAAGACAGCTTAGGATTCTTCTGGAGTATCACTAATTTGTCTCCATGAGGATGTTGCTGTCCTGTTGCTGACATGAACTGATGCTAGAGATGTGCCAGCAAAAGGCAGGAATTTATGCCTACATTTAAAGTATTTAAACTTGGGGAAAGAAATAAAATAGAATGATTGAGGAATGAGGGGAAAAGGCAATTAGGAATACATCCTTCCCTTATCTTTCAAATGATATCAGAGAAGAGGTGTCATAAGTGACACAGCTTTTTTTTTTTTTTTTTTTTTTAATTAAAGAATACCTTTTGGAATGAATAGGGTTCATGTTTTCTGAATTCAGCTGTGTGTGTTCTGCTGTGGACATGTATCAATAGAGGAGGGGTTGTATATACTGCCTAATCCTGCTCAAGTCTCTGTTTCTCAGTCAGAGGGAAGAGAGCAGTATAGCTCAGGCTGTGCAGAGTGATATTCTTTTGGACCGGTTTCTACGCTCTGGTGATGCAAATGCAAAGATTTATTTCTTCCCTCTAAAGTCAATGCTCAGACAATATTACAGAACAAACCTTTCCTTACACAAAGGTTATTTTCTCTCTGGAGCATTCCCTTTTTCACTGAAAGGCATTGTAGACTAGAAATTCTCCGAGAGTTCATGACATCCTGAGAGCCTTCCTTTCAGAGACAAGCTGTATAATAATAATGTGGTGACAGAAAAATCGAGGAGAGGTGGCTTTCTCTGATAGAGAATTTGCCTTTAATTCTACCCTGAAGAGATTGCAATGGAGCACCAACCTTTGTTCTTACTGTAGTGCTTCACTGCTATACCAACCATTTGTTAAATGGGAAGTAATTGAGGTTGAAAAAGAATTGAATGAATAAAGCTTTTGGCAGGGAAGGGGAGGAGGCAAAGTACGGGTTAAAGGTTGTTCCTTGCAGAAATTTCATAAAATAAGAGGTAATGCGGCTTTTGAGCTAGAATTGTTGCTACCTTTGGAGGGGGCTTGCAGAAGAGAGCGAGGAAAGCAGGTTGGGGGAAGGATGGCCGAGCCTGAGGAAGCACAATGAGAATAATAAACTAGCATCAGATATTCAGCTTTGTGGCATCCTATTGATTATATTACAGATTTCATTCTGAGGTGTGTAGCCTTGGCCGTCTCTCTTGGTGAGCAGAGTAAAGGAGGAGGAACTGAGGAGGAGTCAGGAGTAGTAATACAGACGCCCCTTCAAATCTTTCCTATTCAAGAAGTATTTTAGCATTGCTGTAAATTACATTTGCTGCTTCCAGAGGAATGAATGGGCTGCACATTTCCATGCTTTCCTGCATTCTGGGGTTCTGGTAATTTGAAAAATAATGAAGATTGTTTCTTTTTTTTTTGTTATGAACTTGTATCTGCTTTCAGACTTCTTCCTTCACACTAAGAAAGCGTATTTCTGTCTGCCTTCCTCCACTCCCTGAAGAAAGAAAGTCTGTTGTGAAAATTAATCTTGTGGGTTTTGGGGTCTGGGGAATCTGGGGACAGGAAAAAAGGAGTGATATCCTTGCCAAAACCTGTGTTGAAAAAATTATCACCATTATGGAAGCACTGATGTGCTTCCTTCTAGTGTGCTTTCCATGCTGTACTACAGTTCTTTGAAATTTTTTGTTAGTTCTTGTCTTTGTGGGGTCCGAATGTGTATAAACATCCATTCTTTATTTTGCACAGTATTATTTTGCCTTCTTCTAATGCACTTTGAAATGTACAAGAAACAAGGTCTAAGGGTTTTTGTTCAACAGCAATTGATTTTTAAGGACTGCTGGTTTTGTTACACAATTATTTCCGTACGCGGCCTTTACATTTCCACGTAACGGCACCCATGATTTTCTATGCCTTGGAAAGTCTATCTTTGCGTATTTTTTATAAATATGAAGATTGCTCCTTATTTGGATAGAAGGATACTTTCCTCTCCCGATATAATAATGAGATTTAAGATCGGTTTTAGTGAAATTCCTTAGGGATAGACGGTAGCTCAATTCTTATACACAGCTTTGTCAGTAAGTTGGAGATATGCATATAGTAGCTGCCAGTAAAAAACCTTCCAGATGACTTACAGACTATTGGAATTGTGAATACTAAGTAAGTTCTATGAGAATGCAGGCTGGAAGTTGCAGTGAGGGTATCTGTGCTGCTGAAGGCTTGCACTTGGGAAAGGTTTTGAGGTCATACCAGACAAGCAGCTCATTGGGACTTTCTGTGAGAGCTGGGGCAAAGGCGGCTACTGTGGATCTTGGATATACTGATTGGAATAGCGACAAGGAGAGGGAAGTGATTTTCTCTCTATGTATCACATTAGTCAGGCAGCTACTGGAATATCTTGTTCAGGTTTGTGTCTGCATTTGTTTAAATTATGTTGGCAAATTGAAGAAGGTAAACGAATGGGCCAGAAAAACAATTTTGAGAGAATGCCTTATAGTGGGAAACTTAGAGCTCCATCTGTTCTGCTTTTCTCAAAGAAACAGAGACGATTTGTTTACAGTGCAGAAGGGCCTTAATATGTTGAAAATAATGGTTACCAGAAGCCTCTATAATATAGCAGAGAGAGACAGAATTTGGCTGAAGTAGACTGGAAGCTCAATCCAGATGAATTCAAATGGGAAAGTAGAAACAAGTAAACAAACAATAAAAGAAGCAACCTTAATCACAGAGTAATACTGCATGAAAAATGAAAGTCAAGATACTGATTTTTCCCACCTTGAATAAGGCAGCCCTCAGCACAATATCACTGTTGCCAAACTTTCTAAATAAAAAGAGAAGAACAGTGGAAGAGGTTATTCCGTGTTGATAGAATATCATCACCATAAAATTATGAGAAGATCTAGACTCAAATTTTGAATCTTGCAATAATCAGTCATAATACTAGACTACCAGCTGCTAGCACTGATAAACGTCGTACATTATTGTTTTGTACAAGCAGTATTACAACAACCAGAGTGAACAGCTTATTCCACAGCTTTGGAGCTTTGCTGTTCTCATAAGCAGGAGGTAGATTTAACCACTTGGGGCTGTTTGGGAAGGCTTGTATTGTCCGGGGAAGGCGTCTGTATTCTTGCAACGGGGATAGTGCTCCAGCTTGTGTCCTACAGCTTCAGGTAAATAAGCAGGAAAGTAGTGGTTACTGCAATAACTGCAAGGTACTGCAAAGAAGATTACCTTAGTATATCTTGGGCTATCAATTTAAGAGAAACATTTTCTTAATGTGTAGTGTTCAGGAGTCCCTACATCACGTCTGAAAGAGAACCTTTGCCTAAGTCCAGACAGGCTGTTGTGTGCCTACTTGAAAGTGTTCTGTGCAGGGGTTTGAGCAGCCAAAGCCTGTCATTGCTTCCTGCTGCTTCTGGGGAGGTTGAACTTGGAATAAACATTATTTTTCAAAAAAATAATAACAAAATATCACAATTCGCAGCTGAAATAACTTTTAAAATTCGGGTTAGTAGATATAAAAAGTGTTAATTCTATAAGTAATGTGTTACAATTAGAAATCATCATTAATTAAACACACTTATTTGTAAAATGAGGTATTTTCTTTGTGTCACATCTGGGTGTTCTCTTTACTTGTATTTTTATTACTTGCAACTGCAAATATTTTTATTACTTGAAATTAAAATGTACTATTTCCCATAAAAATGATAATTTCCAGGCATCCTAAGTGAAAAGAATGATTCAATAATTCAAAACTGAGTATTTGTTCCCTTTGAGGACTGCAAAAATGAGTTGCATATTGTTGAATTTAAAATGGCAGTCTTGTGGATAAATCAGTCCCTGGGGAAGCTGTGAGCAGCACTGTCACAGAGGATGGGAGAGGTTCCTGGGTACAGGTATTTACTTCTCTTATATTTATGGCCTGATAGTTAGAGAGGCTGAGCGTTTGAAGATTCAACTGAAGTGAATCAAGTTGAAGGTGCTTCCCAAAAATCAGATCTTCATATATATGTTTGCAGTTGACTGGAGGGAAAAAGATGTTAAAGCAGAGAAATATGGGCAGGGAAAAGTCTCAGGCATGAGAGGAGTCTGAGTTCTGTGAAGTTAAGTGTGGGCTGCTCTTTCGTATCTCGAGAGATCAGAGAGATTCCCTTTTTGTCTGAGTGGAAAATTTCATGTGGGTTTTGGAGAGAAACAATCCGCTGTCCTGGACCAAAGTCAGTGCCAGGGACGCTGTTTGAGAGCCTGAACTTCACCCTCTTTTTGTGACTTTTACTCCTTACGCAGGAGGTTTAGATTTACCAATGTTGGGGGTGGCAGGTACTATATAAATGTAGGGTACTGTGTAACTGGCAGCAGTATCACTTCATTACTCATTTTTGGGGATTGACGTGCTCTTCCCAACCACTTTGTTGATAATTTTAGGAGGTGTATTAAATGGAGCATATATAGCATGGAGCAGTTTCACTGAATTGGGTGGGAACAGAATCAGTTCCTGTGTAATTTCAGCAAATTCATTTTGTTGTCATTAGTTTTTTGGGGGAACAAACTCAAAACATTACAAACCAGACTCTCTGTCGTTATGCTTCGTGTGAAAATCAACAATCTTGTATAATAGAGGCAATCGTGAAATTGTTTTAGCGTGATCATACGGGAGCTGTTAATTTCTGGTGATGTAAACACATGTGTACACACATGCACACGGACGTATTTAATTTGTGTTTTCTCAGTTCAGGATCACATATTCAGGATTTTTACTTTGATCTTTAAGAAAAAAGGAAAGCTGAGACTTTGGGCAAGGGCTGGGAAGGTACCAAAACTAATAACTGAGGGGCTTGAATGTGAAAGCTAGCCTTGTGTCTCCACCTTTGTCTAGAAGAGGAAGTGAGAAGATCTTTATCATGCGTGGATACTGTCATCTCCTTTGTTGAAAAGAGAATAAATATCCTGCCTAAATTCTTTTAAAAGAAACCAAACAAAACCAAAAAAACCCTTGAGCTCTATCTGAAAAATGTACTTTATTCCCTTTTCAAATTAGTCATGTCTGCTATGCAAGGCGTCTCCTGCCATTCAGTACCTTAATTGAAACTGTAATAATTGATGCCACTTTTACATATTTATTTCCTGTAGAAATAGTTTACACAGAATCAGAGTAGATAAAAATGGCATTCTGGTCATGGGCTCTCTCCTCGACTCACTGCAATGATCAAAGTGATTTCCTGTTAAACAAGCAGCCCAGGACTGCAATCACATGTGCATGAAGCTTCTGATTTTACAGGGGTGCTTAGCACCCTAAACTGCAGTTTAATTCAGTGGGAGCTTTGGCACCAATAAATTAAAGTCAAGTATGTGTTTGAACATATTTTATATACTGTGTGACAGGATCTGATTACTTTCATTGTTGGATAAACTGAAGCCTGCATTTTTTTTTTCCCTTACTAAGTACTTTGGGGTTCTTCCTATATAAACTATTAGGGGAAAAAACAACAAAAGCAATTCCCTTTCCCCCAAAGCTCCTGCCCTTCTTATTCTATAGCTGTTTTAGTCTTGTTTTAACACAAACAATAGCATAAGGTAGAGGATATTGCTGAAACTGGTTCAGCAGTGTTTATCAATGATGCATCAGACTTAGCGAAGTGGCACAGGTTTACTGTATTGTGACCAAGCTCAGAAATTGCTTAGAGAGTTTATGCCTATTTCAGTAGCACAGATCTTGGAGTCACAGAAAATTCTTGAGACATCAGTGTTTATGTTAATTAGGTTAAACGGTGTATGTGAGGCAATCAAGTGGTCATATGCATGAATGAGCTGATATGCAGAAGCTATAATATCATTTACCACTGGAATATCCATGTCCAAGTAAGAAAAATAGCAGGACGATTAATGAGCAGGTGCTGCACACAAGAGGTGCCATTATTACCCCGTACTGTGTCATATTCTCGGTGTGTTATACACAACAGTTATAATTAATAAAAATAATAATAAATTTTCTAAAAACCCCACCCTTCTAAGGACTGCACATCAAACCTTCAGAAGGCAGACAAATGTAATTCTGGCGATTCCAGAGCTGCCTTAATTCAGCATCTTTGTGCCTGTGCGTTACAGTGCAGTGTCTGATTATATGATCGTATACTATTTTTTGCCATATAATCCCTGCATCGTTTAGTGCACGAGGAGAACCTATTCTTTGGATCACCTGGGATCTGAAATAGCTCCATTTGCAAGCTGATAGTTTAAACTCCTAGCAACCCAGACATGCCTACATAACCACCAAGCTTATCTAAGGTCTTCTTTCTCAGGAAATAAATTAACCCATGAATCCCAAAAGCTAACCACGGGAAAGAAGAGAAATCAAGTCACATGTGATTTTTAAAAGCATTGGAGTTACCTACTGGTTTTCTACAGTTTGAAATCTCTTTACTCTCTTAAATATTTATTGGCAGTAGGGTGTGAGCATGAATGACTGATGTAGCGTCATAAATGGATTGCTGTCTATTTGTTTCCTTCAAAAACTGTAGTTTTTATTTATTGTTACGAAAAAGAAATAATTCCATGTCAAACTTGGACTGCTGCATGGAATACAGAAGCACAACTGCCTTTCTGGGAATGTGTTAAATCAAAGGAGGGTATGTTCCTGAATCGAGATTTCTAATAGGAAATTTAAGTGGTTTTGAAACCCTAGTTGCAGTGAATGCTGGAGGGAAGGAACGTGTTACTGTATCTACTTCTGAGCTGTATTTTGAGAGAGAGTCTGCATGAGTCGTCAAAGGTGCCTGTGTGAGATGTGACCTTTTCAATTCGTATTTATTATGTCTTCCCAAATACACACCGTAGCTGTACAGTGCCTGTCAACATTACATTTGGTGAAACTGGCTCTCTGAAGGGAAGAGTTCTCTTTTAATCCTTAAATACTCCCCTTCTGAAGATGGTCCTGAAAACCAGAAAAACACTGTAAAGAAAATTGTAAGGAGAGAAACGAACATGTTTAAACCTTCTTAAGCCCTTTCTTTTCCAAAATGCTTCCTTCTGTTATCTCATATTTCTCCTTGTAGTCAATTCTTTGTTATTTCACTTTGTTTGAGAGCTTTTTTAATAAATGCAGTGTAAGTATCTCATATCCAATAAAACACATTGCATTTATACTATGTTGTATATACGCTATGAAGTACACTTCCCTTTCCAGAAGTGTCTCAGCAGTAGCACCTGGTTGTTGCTGCCCATGCTTGTCAACAGAGAAGGTGTCAAAACATTTTCAGCCTTTCCAACACTTCTGGTGTCCCCTCCTACCTTGCAAGGCTCTAATTGTAGCCCTCAATTACTTCTCTTAGTTGGGTGTCTATGGGAGGGTGAACATAGAGGGATCAGAGCCATGGACAAGAAATAAAGAAGTGTATGCTAAACCCATTGAAAATATAGAAAATATTGTATGCCATAACTCTAGCTACCTGATTAGCATGCCACCCTATTTCAGCTTAATGGTTGAAAACCCTTGTGACATACACCCGCTTGGTGAAGACTTGTCTCAAAGCTGAATTCAGTAGCTTTGTCCCTTCTGAATTCAATGGGGCAGTCCTCATTCTACCTGCAATTTAAAAAAAAGTAACACCATTAAGTGTAAATACGGGATATGACATTCTATAAAATGAGAATTTAGGACTAGATTTGTTTTGATTCTGAATGGAAATATTTTGAAAGCTCTCTCTTAACCAATGCTGGTCAGTAGCATAAAAATGTATTGCATTTATCTGAATGCCAGAAAGGGATTCATATCAGATGGTCTGATTTGTGTCATTGCAGTTTCTCAAATCTTTCAGCCACATCAGGCTATCAGAATCTTTCACAACTGTGCAGTTGGTCTTCATAGTAATTTACCCTTCCTAAATCCCCACTACAAAAATGGTTGTCCTCGAGTGGGCTAGATCTCATCTTGTCTGGAGCAAACTCATCTATCTTACTGCTTTGCACTGCTTCAGACTGTGGAACAGCTCTGAGTACAACTGGACTCTGATCAAAGCCTTTGGGCAATCCCATCATGTTTCCAATAAATCAAAATAAACTGGCCAGCTGTTTTTTCATGTCCTCTCATTGCACTGGATATCTTATTTGAAATGGGAGAAGGTCTTTTATGGATCGAGTGTTTTGGCAGGGAAACAAAAATATCCTCCAGACCCCTCTGGTAGCCAGTCCGGGTGACAGGAAAGCAGTTGGCAGGGATTAATTAAGCTTGTGGGTGGCTGGGATGACTACACAAGTGCCAGGGGAAGAAGGAGGCATAGAGGAACTTGAGTTCTTGATCTTGTGATTGCATAGCACATCCTCTGTAGCGTGGTGCCAACAGGAGGCCAGAGCTACCCTCTTTTTGAGGAACACTTGCTCTCCACAAACATGGGAGAATGGGGAGACCAACATACAGGCTAAGATTCACAACCCATGTTATTTTGGTCTTTTTGTTTATCTTTTACTCATCCATGGAACAGCGACAATTGACCATCTGAAACATCCTGCGTCGTCCTCATGGGTGTGCTTCAAATGGGATGTTGGTGCAGGTACCTAAGCAGCAGCATCTGTACATTAGATGCTCTGTGGTCCTTACTGTTCTTTGCTTTGCACGAGCTTCACACCATCGTGGCTATATGGGGTGGAAATTAGACTGCTCTTATTTTCTCATGTGTGAATCAGCAGATAGTCCGATTTTTTTGTCTGTCATTGAGCAACTGGAAAAAATAAGTAAGGCCAAAAGTAGACATTCTCAAACCTCTTTTTTTTTTTTTTTTGTTCTCTGTCTTTCTGAAAAATTTCTGTGGGTCTAACAGCTGTATAATGTATAAATCATTATAAACAAGGCTTGAAAGGAACTTCACTGTTTATACTATAGCTTCCCTGCCCTTTAGCAGTGATGGAAACTGAAAATACCAGTGCATCTTGAATTCAAAGGAGAAAAAAAATAGATGAGAGATCATAAAGGGGTAATGCGGTTCAGCTAGACTCAGCGTTTGGAATATTAAGCAGATTTGACCCATGCTGAGAAGAGTCTGAAGAGCAAATTCTTCTCAGCACCATCTCTTATGTCAGGACCCTGATTAACAAAGACATTTAAATAATGTCACTGCACTTCATACAATTAGAGCCTATTTTCCCTTTTGTATAGCTTGTGAATGTATTTTTTTTTTTTACTTGCCATATTTGACCTCTGTCTCCTAATAGTGGCAGGCAATGATACTTTGAATTATTATGCTGAATATAAATGTAAGCTTCAAAACTAACACAGCTTTTGTTCCTTTCCTGATGAAAGCACAATTTTGCAGTTGCTTTAAATATTATAGCTCTAAGTCTGCTGTTTTTACTTCTAGTAAGGATTTCTCAGTGAATTCATTAGAAGTGTCTGTTTTCATAGCCTGGCTTGTACAAATAAGAAGCAGGGATTTGAAAGTTCAGGGTATGTCTTGCTGTGCTTAAGCTGCAGCAGTGTTACACATGCTGAACCTGTTTTTATGTTACTAGTGAGGAATAATGCAAGATGAACTCCGAATTCCCTCATTAGAGGTTTAAGTCTCTAAGGCTAAAACTAAGGCTAAGTTTTGATATTTGTTAATGGAATCCTGTGTGAATTAATATTTTCCAGGGGGCATAAAGAATCTTAAAAGAACATTTCTAGAAAGATAAAGGTAAGGAAAAGCCACATGTGTTTTCCAGGCATGTGAAAATAATTTCAAGGGTCAGTGGCTTCGCAGTTGGAATTAACAACATGGTAACAGAAAGAGGAAGAGGAGAAGGTGACTGCACTTCCATTTTTTTTGATGTAATGTGGAGAACAGTGATGTTCAGAGAATGTCCCTAATGAAATAATGATGTTTCTGGAAATACTGGCTTTTTTCTGTTCATTATACAGATTAATTTTTTTTATTTGTTTTTCTGTAATTATATCTGTTTCTAGATAGAGAAGGGATAGAGGACAAGTGAATGGACTAAGCCTGTCAGGTCTACTTCAAGCTATATTTAGAGATTCAGGGCGCAACAAACTTCTTTTGATGATAATTCCAGCTTCCAAATGTTTTTTTACCTTTCTGTTTTTGAAGGAATGGAATTTAAACTAATGTTCATTTGATTGATCTTTCTGAAAATGGAAGTGATTTTAGTGAGAAACTGTTCGTCTCTTACCAAGTGTCTAAATCAGAGTTTGCCAAAGCCTCTATGCTACGTTTTGAGGTAGTCTGAACTGTAGTGAGTGACTGCCAACTGTCCAGATGGAAATTCTAAATCAGGCAACAGATAAGAGTGGGGTTGCCTCTGCAAAAAAATAACATTTTTCAATTGTTTTGCAGATTAGGAACCTGTCATACTTCAGCTCTATCATACAACCCTAAACATTTTGTAGGGAAATACAAGGAGGAGAGTGAAGAGTGTGGGATGACCGAACATGTTCTTATGTGATAGGAAATTATGTCTTATTTAGGTTTCATTGCAACCCATACTGTAAATGGCTATCATTTCTTCCCTCAAGCCTTATTCTAACCCCTTACTTAATTGCACTAAGGAAACATTAAAAATTCCCCCAAATTATTCCAAATCAAGGCTAAGAGTTACAGTTGTATGGGATTAGAGCCGCAAAGACAGAGAAGATGCTTACAGAGAATCCTATGTTGCCTCCAACAGTTTTTAATTTCGTTATCATGTAGCCAAAGAGAGTTAGTGAAAAAGCATCTTTCCAGCCTCTTGGCACCTGGCTTTTGGGGGTTTTCAAACAGGGACTGGAATCTCTCCTTTTATCAATTGAGATGATATCTTCAGGGTTGGCAGATGAAATGAAAGACTCTTTGCATTATGTGTTTGGAAACTTTATCTGTGATACTTTTACCAATATTTACTGGCTGCTATGTAATCCAGCTCTTCTGCAAAGATACAAATTATCCAACTATTGTTGCACTAAAATAATTATTTAGCAAAGAATACAGGAATTAGAGAAAAAGAAGTGGTATGTGCTTAATTAAGCCTTTTTTTATAGACTTTACAAATCACTGCATGTAGACATCAACCCCAAATCTAAACTGCAAGGTAAGTGGGTTTATCTTTTAGTACAGCATTGTTTTATTCTAAGTGTAATAATCACATTTTCTAAAGTCTCATAGAGCACAATAAACCTCTTCATTCCAACTACAACATACTGTCCCAAGGGATTCTAGTAAATAGAATAAATGGCTGACATAGGTTATTCATCCTACCCGTATGTCTGTCAAATAGTGCTCTAAAGAGTGGGAAAGGATTAGAGGATTAGAGTTACTTTTTTTTTTTTTTAATATGTTTTGTTTAACTCAGAAATAAAAGGTGACAAAGTACCTCATAATCTTTTTGTCCTCTGTTTTCCTGGATGTGTGCTTGAGAAGTCATTTTTTGCTCATCGTCACCATCTAGGCTGTGGGGTTTTGTTTGCTTTTGAACTATTCCCACTTCAAAGCCAGTTTTCTATTTTGAGGCAATTAGCAGCCTGGCAGCCGCCAATAGATGGAGACTGGTTTGTTGGTGTTTTTCACTGTGATGACTTCTTCAAGCAATAAACAGAAGGTCTTGATTTGAATCAATGTTTTTTTCCATTTCACTTTATATTTTATCAATGAATATTGCCCCAAGATCTCATCTACCATTAAAATGTCATTTCTACGACAAGCTCTGCCAACTATTTTCTGTTTAATTAACAGGTTCAGCGGCACTTGGGAGTGAAACAAGTGTAGGTTTTGCTGAAAAGAAAAGAAATGCTGGTTCTGGTTTGTGAGGAAGGTGCACTGAAGATAGGTGTGAGTCAAGTCAGAAGAAGTGCACTTCTAGTTTCTCCCAAGAAAAAAAGATCCTTATAAAAGGAGTGAGGAAAGGCTGCAGAGTTTCTGACCCTGTGACTGGGAGGGCACAAGGTGCTTTGAGGATTCTAACTCTGAGGGAGAGGAGGGTCTCTGTTTCTGGATCTCCATGGATTCTCTTTATCTATTCTCTTTCCTTGCACTGTACTGACAGCATTTCCCCTTGAGGAAATTCCCCTAACTCTGAGAAATTCACCATGGGCAAAAAGATGATATAGCTGCAGGTCTGCCATAGAAACATGTCATTATACTAAGCCAGCTGACATGCTCTTGAAAAATACTGTTTGCTGTGCAATTCAGAGCCCTGAATAGACTACCCCACACTCTTTAAACCATGGCTGTTACAAAACCAGCTGGAAAATGAGGATGTTGCAATGCTTTCCTTGGAAAAGCATTTGGGTTGTGTCATGTCAGGCATGGCAGCAAATCTGGACTGTGCTGCTTAGCAGAGAAGCTCTGCTCTTTGGAGAGGGACATCCCACTGACACTGAACAGACTGTTCCAGTGTAGGATCTACTGGCGGCATTCAAGATGTTAGAGCAGATATGAAATTGTGCACTGTGCTGCTCAGTTTTTGTATTTCGCTTCTTTTTTGAACTTGAAGATCTATTAAAAGATCAGAATTAGTGTTCAGTGAATGAAGGATGCATACACAAGAAACACTAATAAATACATGGCACATGATGCTGACTGATGTTATGCTGCAGTAGTTTCAAAATTTTTTTAGATAGAATTAGGTATCATAATTCTACATTTTTACTTTATTTTGTATTGATATTTATTTCAAAAGGTGCATAACATAATACTAAAAACACGTCAAAAGCAACTGATTGGTTTTGGGTAGGATATGGAAGATCACTGCAGAACTCTTCAATGCAGCTAATGGGCTTTGTAGTAGCATATTTGACAAAGCCTACCATGAAAAACTAGAAAAATAAAGCTTTCCAGTTTGAAATTAACTTTTGCATTTAGAATAACTTTTCCTTCCTTTCTTCAATGCTTCTGGTTCATTGCATGTGTGTTTAAACTGCCTGTGATTCTGAACGGGTTTTTAGAATTTGGACTTGGATCCAAACACGTGAATTCTTCAAGGGCAAAGGCAGCATCACTTGTCATTGATTCTGCTGAGCATTTAAGAAGAAGTGACATTTACCAGGGCTTGTTTTGAAGATTTATAAATGCAGTATAGATTTGGCAAGAATAGCTGCTTCAATAAATGTTGTGCTGTAGCATGTAAGCATGGGTTTTACCACCAGTGGATTCACTAACACTTTGTCATCCAAGTAAAAATAAATATTCAATAAACAATTTATTAGGGATGTGAGTTCACTTCTGCTCCATTCCACTTGGAAAGACTTGACATCTGTTGCCTGCGTAGTGTTATTAAGGACACAATGAAATGAAGACAAATTAATTGTGGAATTGTCAAAACTATGTCAGGGAAACTTTTCCTGGCTAACAAGTAATGCAAAGAATAATAGGAGAAAAGATATATCTAGGCTGTATACATAAGGGTGTTTGGTATAATAGCTAGAGGTAACTGAGTCGTAGTACCTGAGTAGAAGCTATTCTTTCATGGGCCCTACTTCTGTTTTAGCAGAAGTGCTTTACTTTGCTCTGGTGTCATTTGAAGAACTTACACTAGAAGTAAAGCCATTAGGATCCTCATTTGGACTACCAGATTTGAGTGATGTGGCATTAATTTAAATGATAGCAGGAGTAATAAAAAAATTGTGTACTACTTCCTGTTAGCTATGCAAGGCCAGGTAGTGTGGGGAGAGTGGGAAAAGGTTAGTTTTGGCTTTGTCAGTACAATAGTTACATGAGTTCCTATTCAGGAGCATTTTCTTGCACCATTCATCCAAACATGTCCTGCAAATTCCCACACCACCAAAGGCTACACAAAGAATCAGGGTGAAAGCTGTGCTGGGCCAACTGGCTGACTAAACTTTACCAGTACTGATAGAGACAAAGCTTTATTGATGAGATATCAATCCGACATGGGAGTATCTTTGATACAACCTTGGAAATCTTGACCAATTTTAATATACTTTCAAGCAAATAGGATGATCAAAATACATCTTTCTGAGAAGCATCAACTACATTTAGCTTTTAAAAATAGAAAATATACAAGGGTACTGCGTATAGTTAAACAAGTCAAACCTGACCAACTGTTAAATATAATGTAATGTACAAAAGCTGCACTCTTATGTGGCTGTCAGGACAGACTTCTGTTTTTACATTTGAACCTTTGGCATTTAGTTAAGAAGTAATTGATAGAGAGAAAT
The DNA here is from genome assembly GCA_013400375.1 of Thinocorus orbignyianus. Classification (NCBI taxonomy): domain Eukaryota; kingdom Metazoa; phylum Chordata; class Aves; order Ciconiiformes; family Thinocoridae; genus Thinocorus; species Thinocorus orbignyianus. The sequence continues at coordinate 1,537,397 of VXBW01005821.1, read as the reverse complement.
ATTTTCTTTCATATGTCATGTGATGCAAGTAAAGTGAAATCTACATCTAAAAATGGTTTACTTTGTGTATATACATAGAAGTCAATGGTGAGTAAGAATAGCAAATTAATAATATGTTGTTGACTTTACAGTGCCCCATGTTTCGGTTTAATTTGTTGTAGTAAATAGAACAAATTAATCCCAGGTTCTGGTTTACTCGTTGCAACAAATAACCCTGAAGTATAAAATAAAATGGTTTTTTGTCTAGAAAAAAGAGAATATTTTTTTTCTGTTTGAAAGTGCTAACACTGTGTGAGGTACTGTGAATAGGGAATGCCGGGTGAAGACCAGATTTGTAGCATGTAAATGGGGGAAGCAGAATATTTTCAACGGTTTACTCACTCATTGCTCTTTCTTTTCCAAAATTTGTGCCTTTTGAGGCCATGATAGCAAATATTTTCTTGGTAGATTACCTTACTGGCATATAGATTTGGAGAACTGAACCAGAAGCATTCTGGAGTGAGAAAATTCTTGATGTTTTCATTCATATATTAGGAAGGAGGAGTGTATGAAGCTCTTGGACACCTTAGCTCTTGGATACACTTACAGGGACATTTGCTGATAATTTAATTGCTAAGGAGGAGAAATATGGTCAATGAAATTGAGATCTTACATTAAATAACAATATACTTGTAAAATGTGTGCAATAATCTGGCTTTTTAACATGTTTTTAGTGTGAATTAGCTTAAACTGCTCTCAGAGCAGATTGATTGCTGCAGGTTTTACCTATCATGACTGTTATGAACAGAGGGGTAACACTGCTGATAATTAAGGCTGCATTACGTTTTCCAATATTGTTTATATCTCTATTGGAGTAGTTTATGAATGCTTAGAATAATCAATGTTCTCTTCTTATTACATTTATGCCCCTCTTAGAAAGAATGTGCAGGTTTTGTTTTCTTAGCAGGGGAGAAAAAATGCATGTAACACTTAACCAGGATACCCTGAGGAGGTGGAAAATAAGGCACATGAGTGTTCCACCACATCAAAAGTATGGTAATAGGTAGCAGTCGATTATCTAGAAATACATCACTATTTCTTAAAGCTGGCAGCCACTGATCACAAGACTTATCTTCTGTAACGATACTAAGTGAAAGAGAGAAATATGAGCTACGCTATCAATGTTTTTGAAATGCTTTAGCATTATTGCTGGCTTGCTTCAGTGTTCTCTCTAACGGAGGTTTGCTGCTTTGTATGCCATTCGAAACTGCTGATGGACACACTTCTGGAATGAATGGTGGTTTTGAAAATACATTCACTTCCTTGATATTAGTTGCTAGCCCTTAAACAGTAGCTATACGCTGAAGTTAAGAAAAAAAAAAAGCAATTACCTGACACTTAGTTAAGGACACATTGCAGTTGTTCCTGGTGGAGAAAATGCAAAGGTAAAAATTGCTCCCGAGAACGACACGAATTTTACATTCCCACTGAATGTTTTATTTTCGTGTTATGTCATCATGGAATGTTTTGACATGTTTTCTTAATGTCACAGTTTTCAGAAAATGACATTTAAGCCTCAGATCTCTTGGTGGTCATGAGCAAAAAATAATGGAGCTTTTTTATGAAGTGGTATATAATGAGTGGATGTCAGCTGGAGCTGTGTGCACAAAGACTCAAATTTTGGGGGTTTGCAGTTCATATCTGATTGTTCCATCGCTTCCAGTTTAAATATTTTAATTCATCGACAGTCTTGCAAAAAACTAATTCAGAGATTAAAAAAAAAATAAGTCTGCTTTTTAGTAGCATTGCAATACATTGTGGTAAAATTGAGTAACAACTTATAGCATGGCATGGCATATTTTAAGTGTTCAGAGAGACCAACCCCAGAAGGCAGTAAAGCAGCCAGAAAGAACTAGGAATCAGAGTGCGTACAGCTGACAAAGCATCAATGTGAATCTGTGAATCAGCATTGCACGAGTTGTCCAAAAATGTTATTAAAGCTCACTGAGGTATTAGGTCCATGAAACGAGGGAGGGAAAATGGACTCTAGGTAGGAAATTGTGTCAGTCATAGTTTCTCTCACTAAATCCTTTTCATTCTTGGCTAAAATAAGTGAAATATTCTTACCATTTTTACCCATGGACACCAACTAAATATGTAGGCAGACACTGTACCTTAGCAGGCGAGTGGTACAGTAATTTATTAATTGTAATCAACTTGTAAATCAGAGACCTGAGATGCAAAGTCTAAAAATGCTTAAATGAAAAAAATTATCTGCCACACAATGTGCAGCACAGTGCATTGTATCCTCTGTTGCAATTACTGGAAGGTCGAAACCCAAAAAAGTTCAGGCACACAGGAGAATAGAGAAAAAAAAAAAAAAGAAAATATTTCAAATACTCCTCCAGCTGAAAATGATACGTTGCCTTTCAGGGTTGCACAAATTCACAGTATGTATTTTCTGCACACGAGGGGAATTCAAAATGAAACCCAAGGAGCACTAATCAGGTTTTGGGGGGAGCAGTGTGACCTGCAGATTGTTCATCTTTGCTCCAGGCAAGCTGGCTTGGCTAATGTGCTTCCCTGGAAAACTCCCGGCTTCCAGCCACCGAGATCTTGACAAGGTTCCTAAGGGAACACTAACTTCTGCAGCTGCTGTGATATTATTAATAATAATAGCAACAATAACAATTATTGTTGTTGTTATCGCTGTAGTAAGAGACTATAAAAACACATGCATTACATGACCCCTTCCTGGAGGAATTTACAGTCCAAGAAAAGTGGCTTAAAAGTGGAAAACGAAGGATATGGTTGCACACAAGCTATATACGGGCTTTCTGCCTATCATTTAAAATTCAGGAAAAAAAATATTTTTTTTTTCTGCTTTAATTTGTGTTGATGTTAATGCAGGACAGAGCACGGTGAGTAGGAGAACAAGGGCCTTTGCTAGAGAAAGTGTTTCAAGTATGTAGAATTTCCCTGTGTGATACATCCTGAATATCCTGCAGAAGCTTTTGCTCTAACTCACTCTAAGATCCCCTCCGTGCTGCCCATACAGCAATCTGTACATTGGTCTTAAAGACATGTTCGGAACCAAATACAGAGACACATTTGCATCTGCAGCCTGTACTGCCCGGTTTGGCACTCCTGCGTATTGACTTTGCATGTGCAACTGAAAGCACTCCTCTGACAGCCAAAAATTGATTTTTCACACACGTCAATGAGAGTTCAGCAGTTACATAAAATGGGGGTGAGAGCCACTGTGTGGAGCTGAAAGAACAGTTGTGCTCGTAGGCATTTAAAAATACACGAAGAACTGTAGATCTGAGATGAAATTGCTAGAATAGGTGTAAGCTGTGTATCCACTTAATTTTCTATACTTATTTAAGTGCCAGGACATTTCTGACCAATTCTTCCTTGTTACGGATGATGTTTTAATTCCCAGACTGAAGGCACTTCAAAAGTCCTTTCCCAGGAACTATATTTTTCTTGACAATAAGGCTGTCATCCTACTGTTAGCATGAAATGAAATGGATAAAATAAAATGAGAAGGAAGACCTGCTGATTTTATATGCATTGTTAACTATTATTTGGACAATATCTCCATTCTTAGCATTGTACAGTCTAGCATTACAACCAGTTTCTGCATACCAAAGAGATCCTTCATTATGAGATGAATGAATGAAAGTTTAGAGTGGTGTAAGGCATCTCAGAGAGGAATAATAAGATAGAAAGGGAAGGAGAAGGGAATAGAAAAATTAAAGCTATTTCTACAGAGAAAATGAAAGATCACCACTTCTTACTCTAAAAGGAGATTGCAGAGGATTAATGTAGTAAAGAGAGATGATTTGCAATGTAGAACTAATGTCAGGCTTTTGGGGTTAAATCTAGAATAGTCCCGTGCACTTTGATGTGGTTATCAGCTAACACAGGTGGGTTCGAAGCTTGGTGAAACAAGCAAAGCAGTCTCATCTTTATTTTAGTATCACTGTTTTGAGTGCGTGCAAATATTTCCATGTGTTCATGAGAACTCCTTGGGCTGACAGCACTGAGGGCATGTCTGTGCATAGTCCAGGGGCAGAAGGAAGTGGAAGAATAGAAGGTGCACCTTTACTCCCTATATACTAGATTAGGTTGGGGGTTTTTTTATTAACATGTCACAGCCTAGACACCACAGAGAACCATTCAAGTTAAAGATGTAATTGACCATGAGTTAAATTACAGTTGAACATTAATATAAAATTGTAGCCATGTAAGAAGACCCCTCTTGCATATCTTCCTTCCTGAAAAGCATTTCTGTGAGCAGAACCATCTGCTTTCAAGGTTGAGGGTCATCAGTTTATGGAAAGTATTATATGATGTGGTGAGTAGCAGAGGATTTATCTCAAGGATTTGGGAAGTCTTTTTCATCTATCCATTCTGTTCTAGCCTTTGGGAAGTAGCCTATTCTAATTGGAAGTTAGATTATATATTTTGCATTATCATATTATTCTTTTATTGCTATCAGCTCCAGTGGCAGAAGAATCTTATGTAATGCTTAGAAACTTTCTCTTGCATAAACCAATTATTTGTAGCTGTCTACAAGAGCTGAAATAAAGGTAAGGAAACACTGCATACTGAGTCCTGTGAGGGTATTTTATAATCTCCTTGGCAAATGAAGCACTCATTTGGCTTTTTGAAATAATAGAAATTCCCAAAAACTGAAGAGAAAAGCCTTCCCTCCACCTTCTGGGATAATAGAGAAAGGTAAATTAAAATCGGGACTGTAAGAAGATCATGCTGGTAATTTAATTCTATGGAGGTTATCACTTTTATGTATAATAAAACAATATATGAAAATTTGAAACCGTAATCCTTAGGCAGCCCTTTCATCTGCTCATTTGAATGGAAGTTCTTTGCCTGGGAGTTTGAGTGAATTGCTGCTGAATGCAGTGACTGAAGTTATTATAGAGAAGATCCTACTAGAATCTCCAAAAGAGGGCAACAGATGCAAGACTGCAAGTCTGGTACTTGGCACTGTTACCAGGGAATGCAGTGGAAAAGGGAAGGAAACAACAAAAGGTCCTGAGGCCTTCCAGGAGAGGACGACGACTAAAAAATGGATTGAACAAAAGTGGTAATGACCGCCTATAACTCCCAGTTGTTTCTTCATATACAGTCTGTACCAGATTTTCTTTTCATCTAGAAGACAATACAGTGTTTGACCAGAAGGGAAAAAAATAAAATATCAGAGTACGTTTTCATTGAAAAGTAGCTCAAAACTGTCTCGTTAAATTTTGTTCCAATTTTGTGGAAACCATCCTTCATCCCAATTTTCAGAATGAGTGTTCCAAGCCAAAGATACACAGGAATTTAAATGTCATGGTGCACCAATTTATAAGAGAAGCTGGTAGTGAGTTTAACTGTGCAGAGGTGGGTTCAACTTTTCTATTACTATTTTTGCCATTAACCCGCCATTCCAAGTTGTATTGCAAAATTGCTTTCAGAAGAAGTTCTAGTTTTCTTTTATTGTAATGGGAGACATCATGACGTTTTTCTTTTGGCTGCACTTAGGTAGTATATATAGCAATAGAAGTATGACTTTTTTTATGCACAGCAACCTCAGCATTAAAGCTGAAATTTTGACTTAGCCTGTACTGAAATATGTGAACATTACTGGGTATGTCCTTGAGCTCAGAAAATGGAGGTCTGGGATGAGAACAAGTGTGGCTCCTCTAGGGAACGTGGAAAGGCAGCCTGCAGAAAGGCACGTCTATACGTTGACCTGTCTGTTGTGAAAATAGGGAAGAAAGCCAGTCATTCCCAATTCTGCAGACGTTCTGACAGCTAAAGTAGGCATTAACATTTTCAACACATGGCATGGGGGATGAAAGTCTCTGAGCTCTACAACTGAGAGTTTCCTGGCTGAAATGAAATAGTATTTGAAGGTAGCTCAGAGAAAAACTTATTTTATCATACCCCACGTAGGGACAAAATGGATAACATTACTAAAAACTTGGGAAAAAATTATGTCACAAGTCAAAACTAGTAACGTGTTCCGGCTTCAAGTCTGAATACTTCTGAGGTTTTTGGCCTTTATACAGGGATTTTCCTGACAAAGAAGGATCAGGTTTTAGTATATAGGTTTTTGCCAGTTTATAATAATCTCATTTTGAGTGGACTTGGTATGTAAAAATAATTTTGTTGCCAATATATTGATGCAGAGCTAATCATTTTGGATTTGAACTGGCAAAAGAGCTGGAAGACTCTTGTGATGGGTGTTATCCTGCCAGACTCAGGTGTTGCTGGACTTCTCTGTACAGCCCCATGCATCCAGGCTGGTCAGGAAAAGAGCTGGGAATAGGAGCAGGAAGATTTGCACAGCCAAATCTTCAGAGGGAAGAAAGCGTTCTTGCTTTGAAGGACTTAAATTCGACTTCGCTGATTTACACCAGAATGTCTTTGCAAAGTTAAAAAGATGTTGTTTTCTCACCTGGGCTTTCAGAAAGGGTGAAGATTATTTGTGTGAACGCTTCTCAACTAGAATAAATTGAGACAGAGAAGTAGCAGATGAATGTTTTCAACGGTTGCTAATAAAATTACATGTATTAAAGATGTAGTCAGGCGTATTTGGAGAGGCATCAGTTTTCTTTAAGATGAAAAACAGAGTCAAAAGCACAGGAAAGAATGCCATTACTTAGAAAAATTGAATAGCTGTGAGAAGAAAACACATATTTGTATTTTTATTATTTTTCAATAATTCTGTGTAATTGTTATAGCAGCAAAACTGATTAAGCAGGTGTAAAGTGAAATTATATGATAAATTTAATTGGTTTTACTTTTGGAGACAGAAGTTATTTACTTCACCAGTGTGAATCTGTGAAAACTGTTTTCTTCACTATTTACACAGCTTGCTTTTGATTTTATTTCAATTAATAAAATAATTCTTAGACATATTCTGTTGACAGCATTACTGCTAAGTGTTCAACATAATGGAGACCTAAACAATAATAATTTCATTAATATTCTTCGTAACTGTGGATAGTAATTATAATTTATTGTATTATGAGAAGAAAAGATCCAGGGAGATCCCTGATGATAATAAGGGAAGACCAGGTTGTATCTGGAGCACCTCTGATGGTTTTGATGTGCAGATTTGGTTTACTAAAGATATTGATGTCTTGTCTTGGCCGTCTCTACACTAGCATTCCCTTTTCAGAGATGTTTAGATTATGGAATTTCAGTTATTAAAAAAATACAGATTAAACCTTGCTCTTCAACGCGAATAAAAACTGCTGCTTTTTGTGGGTAAAGTTCATACCAATGACTTTTTTTTTCATGGGGACTCGCCACCATCAGAGCTCTTCATCTGAGAGCGATTTTATATCTGCTGCTGCTGTTGTTGTTGTCATCATATTTGCATCATTTTGGTGCCTACCGGACTCCTTCCCTCTTGCCATTGTCCATCTGTGGGAATTTGCAGTTGGGAGATGCAGATCCTGGGCAGACCTGCAGCAGGGGGGATGGTTAATCAGGGGTTGGGCGTCTGCCCGTCCCGCTCCCCGTTAGTGACATGGAAGTAATGTGTGTACAAGAGCACGGCTGTGATCCTGCTCAGCCAGTGAAGATAAATTGTAGTAATTGGGTAGTGAGGCAGGAGCTGGCGCTAGGTGTGACGGCAGAGACAAAGGGAACAGGAAATCACCACACGGCGTCATATGCTCCTTCTCAACCTTAATTTTGATTGCAGCTGTCAGCGTGGCATTATGGTTCTTGAACGTGCTGTTTTATTGAGCTCAGTGTGGGGGAGAGATTTTTTTGAAACTGAAACAATACTGGAAAATGATTGACATGAGGTTAACTTTGGACATGTCACAGTTCCTGAGATAGTTGCATAAAAACAGTGATATTAATTTATTGACAAGGGGTTTTTTTGAATTAGTTAAAATTTGTGTTTCTCATCTATGTCTTGTTCTAGCTCTTATCTGAGTTAGAATTATTAAGAGATTCAAGAGGGCATATTGTCTTAACTCTTGTTTCTTAAGCTCTATAACAATATTCTAGTTTCCTTTCGTCTCTTTACTCTCCTTTAATGCCACAGTTGTGGTATTTTACAGTATTTAGGATTATATACTTGTACTGTTTTGAAATAAGTTATGGGAAAATGTTAAAGCAGTGCTGCAGGAGAAGAAAAGTATATCAAAGCTAACAAAAAGATAGACCGTTATTATGACCAGGGAGGACTGAGATTGCCATGGTTTCTTATGCTCTTTTTCCAAAAACATAGTTTTGTGGAGGCATAAAAACCTACTTAACTATTAACCAGTCGGTCTGCAGCTGTATATATTCCTCAGGATTAAGGGACATGAATTTCCTGTTGTGAGCAGATACCACAGATGAACACTTCTTGCTTTAAATTGAACAGAAATCTTCCATTTAATTCTTTGTATTTTTCTTCGAAGTTTGTTTATTTGTATAATCTTTAGCTTTTAACAGAGCTACTGTAGGCTTAGAGTTACAAAGTGAAACTGTTGTGATTTTGGATACATAGTTCATAAATTAGTTGGTTTTTTATTAAAATCATTGACCTACGTTAATGATTTTAATAAATATGTATTTTAGCTGAACGGCTTTGTTGCACATTCTTCTAAACTGGAATGTCATCTTTGTTTTTTCTCCTGCGGGAATTTACAAATCAATACAAATGTGTAGTGCTAGGGAACACAGAAGTAAACCTGAACATACATATATATATATCTATGTACATATAAACTTTCACATAAAAATCATTTTAATAACACTACACCAAGATGATCATAGGTGCGTGGTGACTCATTTTTGTGTATTCACGTAGGAACACAGTCTGAGGAGCCTTACGTTGAGATTTGTGGAATCATTTGAAGTCATCTGCTTGTACAGCATACGAGGAGATTCTTCCCTGTCTTAAGGGTCTGGAGTAATTTGTTGTAGCAATTAACATTTAACATGATTTCAGGTTAAACTTTTATTAAACACTTTTATTAAGTAATTCCTTAATAAACTCGAATAACGTTTTTATTTTAGAAGAGGAGAAAGGTGTTTTCTTGCAGGAAGATATGAGCAGGATAACCATATCTGGAACTTTTATCAATATTAATTTGAGGATTTTGTGGTATTTTACTGTGCATGGCATAAAAGCAAAAATTCTCTTCAATTATGTGATGTTTAGTTATTAGATAATTACAGATAATTGCATGGACAAGTTCTATGAACTCAAGTGTAACCGTAACATCTAAAATCTACAAATTGGGTAACAATTATGTTTGGAGTTATATCATTATTTCAAGTGTAATTACCATGAGATTGGCAGTTCATGTAATTAATGAGTAATCACTGGAATTTGCCTTCATAGTTGCACTTCCCTCTTGTTGTAAAGTTCTTTGTCACAACACTTAAGTATAAAGATAACATAATTTGACCTCTGCATGTGTTAAACTAAAGCTCAAAATACTTATTTCCGCTACAGCACTAGCTTCCTAATATTCTAAAAGCATAGTTCCATGGAGAGAACAGAGTAGGGATGGTGTACCGTGAATGGGGAAGCAACCTTTCAACAAATACTCACTATTGAGATAACTCTTTTCTGCAGCTGTCCAAAGTAACCTTGTTTCAGTCTATCAAAAGTGGGTTTGTAACTAGTATTTTCCCTTCCTCCCTCCCTTCCTCCCTGCCATTGTAAGGAAAGTTTGATTAGCAAAATTTCATACAGGAACAAATCTTTCTTTTTTTTTCTTCTCTTTTTTTTTTTTTTTTTTAAAGTATTTTTTATATAGGGCACATTTTTGCCAAACTTTCAAGTTATTAAATAGCGGGTTTGCTTTTTTTTTCATTATTTATCAGGTTTTACCTGGCAAGATGATTATACGCAGCATGTTATTGGTCAGGAACTCTCAGCCATTCACAAAATCCACAACAGACGCCCTGATATATTTTCATCTGAAGGATCTGAAGCAGGAAGGTAAGTCTTCAGTGGTGTTTTTTGCCTGGTAGGTTTTCGGAAGGGTTTGTAAATGATGAGAAATGGATTAGCACTGAAGCTGAATTAAACACATCACCCAAACCACTATCTATATGATAAAGGGAAACCCATCATACAATAGCACTGAAAACAGTGGTAGGAAAACAACATACTGAATGAAACCTTCAACCCTCTTCTTCTGACTGTCATCTAGTTAACAAAATATCCCTTCTGTTGTTAGTTTAGGTGTCAGAACTCAAAACATGAGGTCTTTTATCCGGTTATGCAGTCTTTAGTCTCAGTTCCACCAGCTTTGCTTATGACTGCCTAAAAAGGCAGACTTAGTAGCTCATCTGCAGGAGACATTTTATTCTGGAATAAGCAAACAAAAAGAATTAAGAAGCAGCATTGAATGATATTCTGAGCAACCAGGTATATTTTCAGACTTATATTCTTCCAAAACATAGCTGTAATTGATTCGAATTCCATAGATTCTCTGCATTAGTTGAAAAATCTGTCCAAATAGGAGAGATTAATGCAAGTTCCAATGACAGGAAACAGTATTGACACACCTCTGTCTGTTCCTTGCGTTACAGAAGCCGTTTTCCTCTTGGCTTGAGAGGTACTGAGGGGTGACTTGGTGGTTATTGGTGACAAGAGACACAATATCTATAGTTCTGTGGAGGGATAGGGATGTAGGACCTGCAGTTACATCATCTTCATGTACATACACATAAATATACTCCTTTACCTGGTCTGTTCTGTCCTACAACCACACAAACCTCAGAGCAAAATTTTAAAATAGAAAACATTAGGAATATTAGAAATGGTAAATTTTGCTTTCTCCTACATGACTTTAAGATATACAATCTCAGAATTGGTGAAATTGAAAGAAAGTACTTTTTGTTAGAAAACTTTTCTAAAGAGTAGGATAAAGCTTGAGCTTCTAGCCTTGATAGGCAAGATACTGAAAGTTGGACTTTAGATCTTCATACTACAGTATGTGGTTTGCCTATATTGCAAAGCCATTTTTTTTCCTAGATTGCTCCTTTATGGAAATAAAAATGCTGTGTAATTGATACTGCCCAATGGTTTCAGCTGTGTTTGCCTCAGTTTGTCGTGATTAAATTAATAGAATTTGACTGTATTTCACATATTTGCTGATTTCTTAAAATCACCACACCATACATTTCAGGAGTGCAGTAAGGTAGAAACTTAACTTCTAAAGAAGATTCTGATCTATATATTATCATAAAGGTGGTAACACTTGGTTGAATTGATAAACATATTTTCACTACTTAGATACACAAAAAGCTATTACTGTATGATCTCTGTACGTAGTATAAGAAATTATCTTTAATATCTTCTGAGCATTTATTTCTTTTTCAGAATGAGTGTATCTAAAATTTTCATTTATGAGAGTGAGACAAAATGAACCATACTTCCATGATATCAAGGATTTATTCTGCAAGGTTACAGATTCATAACTATCTAAAAATAAAATATAAAAGAAGATATAAAAAATAATTCAGTTTATAGCCTGAGAACAGATGATCACTTTTAGGATTTCCTGTTGTGATCAGATGTTAACTGTTCTGCATTTTTAACTAGAACTAGACGTTAAGAAAACCCACCATTTTGTATATTGACACTTTAGGAACATCAGAATTTCAAATGTGTTCCACTTATAGCAGTTCCTATTGTGGATAGATTTTCTGAAGTTACCAAGCTGTGCTTCTGAAAGCATTATCTTATGTGCCAACAGTTTAAAGCATTAATTGATTTTTCTGGTTGTCCGTTTCCAATATATTCTGTAGGTCAGAGAACAGTAGGAACTTTTCCTCTGGCGTCTTGTAGATTCTGATAAAGTTTGCTATGTGCTCAAGTGTGCTTGCTTAAATCTTATCAGATAATATTAAATAATTAAAAAAGCAACTTAGTATAGGTATTTAATTATCAAAGAAACATTATGGCAGAAAGACCCTTTATTAAGGATAATGTGTAGTAAGACAATATGAAGTCATACTAATGAGTCATTAATCCCCACAGAGCTAGTGAGAGCAAGAAAATAGACTCAGACACTTGAAAGGTAAATTGACTTAGGCTAAATTAGTGCCTATAAAATGTGATGGAACATAAGAGATGGATTTCATCTTTAAAAAAATGCTGAAACTGGGAGCTTGATTTCAAGATGAAAGTTCTTTCTTTGGTAGCTAACTGGAGTGTACGTGGTATTTCCTGGGCCCTTATTAAATTTCAAAAATCCCTACTCTTGAAAGAGGATCCAAGATAAAGGAAAAAAAGTCCATTCCGCACACAGGGAATAAATGTCAGTTGTGTTCATCGGTGCAATTAGGCAAAACCACAAACGTTTCCAGCAAACTTCAATGTATAAAATGGGGTATAGCATTATTTCTATAATAAAACCATCATTAAGTCAGTAATAAGATTCTCACAGCATTTAAAAGGGAGAAACTTTATTCTAAAAAGTGTGGTATCTATTAATTGAGAACATTGTAGAAAATTGTAACATCTGAGGTACAGTGATTTTGATAGTTGCACAAAAAAAAGGCTTCTAAAGTGCTGGTTTTGTAGGAAATACAGAATTATTTCCATGGATAAATGATTATATATGTTATTGTCTTTATACCCTGGAGTTCATTGTATGTGAAATCCTTTCTCAGAACAAATTAAAACTGAAAATACTTCCAAATAAGTACACAACAAGAACTCAGCTGACAGTCATTTCTCCTGCTCACCAGATGCTTTTATATGTTTGTCTTTCATCCATTTTCCAACTGTTGTCAAATTTAAAAGAAATATTTTGATTCAGTTGCAATAATAGGTCATTTAATACATTTTTCTTTCTGTCTTAACAAGGTGAAAAACAGTGATACACTGATGAACTACAAAAATTCTTAAACATCTTTCAGAGGTGTTCATAGGATATTATTAAAGTTCTCATCAAATGAAATGTAATGCTTTGATAGGCTTTTGCATTTTAAATGTTTAAAAGTTTCTATCATAAAATATTACATTAATGTGGAATTTAAACACAATTGGAGCGTAATTACTGTCTCGATAAGAAAAATGAGAAATCTTAGACCTCAGGTTTTGCTTCTATCACGTGTGAGTGATTATGTACTGTAAATAATGGCTTGAAAGCCTAACCTAAATACTGTGCTTTATCTGTAAATTCAGATCCGATTAGCTGCAGTGGAATTCCTTGGGGCAGAATTTGGTCTGGCATTTCCATTTTCCATTTCTTTTCAAAGTTAGTGAAGAAAGCAGAAGATAGGTGTTGGAATTAATTGATGAATGAAAGATGAGTGTTTGGAAGTGGGATACCTTCTATGATGAGAGCCTCTTTGGATATAAATATTGACCATAGAAATAATCTCACCAGGACAGCAGTGGGTTCCCCATCATTGGACACGTGTGAGATTCATCTGGACAGAGCGCTGGCCCATCATGTCTAGACTGCACTTTTGTCAAGAAAGGTTGGACCAGATGATCCTTCAGGTCTCTTCCAACCCTGGTATTCTGTGATTCGATGGTTAGTTCATCTCTGTGGAAAGCATACAGCCCAGCTCTTTCTAAAACTGTGGAACAGTTTTAGTCTAGCTTTAAGATGAAAAGGAGGTGGTTAATGTTACCTGCTTTTCCACCCTCTGTCATAAGGCAGAATTTAGATCTCTGGAATAAAAGAAAAATATGATAAGCATGAGAAGGATGTAAGACTTAGGGTAAATTATATCGAGATCGCTATAGCGCTCTGTGCAGTAAACCTTCATTTTCCTAGAGTTTGTGTGCCTCAAGGATTTTCTGGTACTTCAAAGTGAGCAACCCTTTGAGCACTATTGGTTGCAAAGCCACCACAACAAACTAGATTATTAATTACATTTATTGGCATTAAATTAGTCAGAACATCCATTTGGTACAACTGTGAGCATGGAAGGAAGTCTGTTACTTTGTGCATAACGTAATGTAATTAAATCCAAGATTGGGAAAATGAGTTAATGGTACTCCTTCAAGCTGTGCCCCCACATAAGCACCATGATGTAGGCTGGGTGAATGAAATTTTGCTTACAGTGGTGTGGAGATGATGAAAGTCAAATGATACCTCATCTCCCTGGGCTCAAAAGCTCTTCCACCTGGAATTATTCTTGCATTGAAGAAGTGTGTGGGCACATGGGTAGAAAATAGTGACACCAAAAAGGTGATTTCCCTCAAAACAATGTGTCACTCCGGGCGGGAAGCAGACTGGGAATCCTCTCTCTGCTTTTTTACACAAGGAATGAAATAGTTACTAGTGTTGACATTTAAATTATCATCATCATTGACATGTTGTTGAGATAGATGAGGAGAGCTGATAATAATTCAGATTCATTGCACATAGCACTCTAAATCCCATATAAACACCTCTACACTGCTGTTGTTAATCACATCTTTAGCTTTCCTTTGCAAACGTCACTGAGGTCTGTCTAAACCAGCCAGGAAACACTACTATTCTGTGAATCCCAAATGCATAAGAAGACCAGAAGAAATACCTTTTTCCATCTCATTATTCCTTTTGTAAACCTTCTGCTGGAGCGGACTTGCTCAGTTATATCTGCACATCCAGTAGTCTCACTGCATTCTGTAAATTGGTACAGGGCCAAATTACTGTTAAATCTCATCATCATCCAGCAATTTTTTAAAATCTTAGAGCCATCTCATATTTCTTTTGGGTCCAACTTAATCATGCATATTTTCTTTCTACAAGCATTTTGTTTTCTTCTGAATATGGCTTTGCCTTGATGTGGGCATTTTATTTGATTTACTTTTGGATCATTAACTTTGATTCATGCCATAAATTGATTACAGTACAACCCTTTTTGGCTGCTTTTTCTGAAATACTGAATTTTCTATACTTTTGTGGGTTTTAAGCTCTTGGATGACTTTATTGTTATGTATAGAACTAACTTCAGTGCTTTGCAGTATAAAACAGTGACTTTTTAGTTGGGTGCTTTGTACACTGTACAGACTGGTAACTGTCTTTTCCTTGCTTTTGCTGTGCAGGACTTTGGAACAGAATGCAGATAATGAAAGAAATTATGATCTGGAAAATGATGTGAACTTGGCCAAGTCTCTTCAGCAGTATCTTAAATATCTTGGTGTTCTCTCCCAGTCTGCAGCTACAAATTTGTATCCAAGGAAGACAACTGACAAAGCTTCAGTCAAGGTAGTATTTTTAAGTTGGTTCTTGCATTCTGGGATTTTGACTTCCTTCTTCTCTGAATTCTCCTTATTTTTCAATTTTCCTGTCTCTCCGGAGGCCAGACATTGATTCTTACTGCCTCTTCCAGGTGATTATCATAACTACACTAACCAAGTTCTCTCCGAAAGAGTTGGGTCAGCTTCAGCATTATAAACAATACAGCTCCTCTAATGCAGAGTTTTACCTTAACATGGGACGGATTATGTGTAAGGAAGGAGGAAGAGCAGGTTAATGGTTGGAATATTTTCACTGGTTGATCTGAAACACTTCTTACCACATCTGAACTGCTTCTCTCCAAGAAGCTGGTGGCACTACCCTGGAAATTCTTGGTGCTTACAGTAAAATTAATATAATCTTTCAGCAGTTTTTGACAACAAATCTGATGCATTGTGCTTCAGCTTTTCCAATTTGTTGTTGATCATAGAAGTAGCCCATACATTATAAAAATGGCTAGGAAACACAGCCTTAAATCTCGAGTATTGGTTCTGTTTAAAAATGCCACAAATGCCTGAGAACTAAATTTATTTTTTTTCCTAGAGAAAAAAAAATAAATAGAGCTTGATAATTTTATAAAAATGATTGGATGAGTGTTTACATATGACAGGCCCTTAAGTCCTATATCATTAGCTCAAAAAGTATGTTTATAGAAAGAAATCTATTACTTTAAAAAAATAGGTTGTTATTATAGTGATTCTTTCAGTAAAATGGTATGTGATATTTGCATGAATACAGTATAAATTCAACAACCTTAGCTATAAATTGTACTGACATTTTAGGAAAAAAAAAAAAAAATCAGGTAGAGAAAATATAGTGTCAAAGCCAAACTGCTATTTTTTTTTTCCAGGAATTAACTCAGAGCCACAGACCTGCTGCAGTGTATCTGCAACAGCAGCTCCCAACGACAGTATCAGTTGTATCAACTATTTAGTCATGGTATAACTGAAATGTTATTATTCTTGTCAGGAGCCTCAAGTTTCCAGTTTCACTGATTGTCATAAATAACACTTATGATTTATGGCCCATGTCATTAGGTGTTCATCTGAAGGAATAGAAACTTGCAGGCGGTAGCAAGGCAGCTTTGGGGGAGATGAGCGACCACCTTTGTGGTACTTTTCCTCCACTCTCTACTTGTGGGCACTGACGGCAGTGAGGATGCCCTGCTTTGAATCACTGGCTTTCAGAGACAAGAAAACTTGCTCACAAAGTATTTCAGTGGGTCTGGTGCTGTCATGTAAGTTCATAAATAATCCATATGGCTGAGACCTTCTGTGGGGAAGCCTGCTGTGATAACACCACCCACCAACCTTATCGAGTGTTGCCATGGAGATGGGTACTCTGAAGCCTGGGGGAAGAAAATCTGGAAATGAAGCACGTATAGGAGCAAGCCGTACACTTCTATTTACTAAGAAGCATTTAAAACAAAAGACATTGAGTCAGATGGGCTACCTATAATTTGAAATTAGAGAGAAAAAAAGGAAAATTGTCTTGAAATTCAGAAATCAATCATGAATTTTAAATGATCCTGGAGACGTTTCCTGGTTCTCTGCAAATCAAATGCAACTGCTGTTCTTTAAAAAGAAAGAAGATGGAAACTGGATTTGTATCTTGATTCATCTGGTCATTAATGAAATAACATTTAAACAAAAGAGAAAGCAGGACTTTTGCTACACCAGGAAGCAGAAAAAATGTAAAATTTAACGTTTTAGAAAGAATAGGAAGTAAAGTAACTGCAGGAGCTGCATTTCATATCATCATACCACTTGAAATTGAAAATGGCTATCTATGCACTTTAACTGCATTCTTCAACAAAACCTCAGTACCTTATTTTGGTATTTCATATATGGATAAATTACGAACCTACATTAAATAATTGCAGCAACATTTTTATCTTTTTAAATTTATTGCAAATTTCTGATTAAAAATAAGGATAAGAAAGAGGTACTCTACCCTACTTAAACTTAGAATTGCAGTTTTTGGGTGTTTGCCCTTCTTAGAAATAATTTTCTTTCAAGTACATATTTATGTTTGTTGCTTCATTTTTGCTGTCGGCAAGTAGGAGCTGTAACACTCCTCTGGTGTCTTTGATACCTTACCTGCTATGAAGTATAGCTGAATCTTGCAGAAATCTAGTGCTTCTAGGCAGACTTCTTGAGTGAAGTTGATTTGTTCCAAAACTGTCATCAGAGCACTCTGGCCAAGAGTAAAAGAGAGGAAGAAACCAAAACCAAAGAGGATTTAAAATATTTGTTATACTCCAAAAGTGTTATTTTATATCTAAACTTAAATATTTTTAATCATGTTCATTTACAAACTTTTTGCCTTTAGTTTTGCTGCCATCTTCCATGTCTGTTATCAAAATAAAACTTCAGAGCTTCAGCATTGTCAAGGAGAGAGCACACATACAGCTGTGCATATTGTTGTAAAATAAGACACAGCAAAATCTAAGACAGGTAACTCTTTTCCTAGTTCCCTGGTTCAAACAACTGTCAGCTTGAGGCTTGACAGAACAGTGACAGAAATAACACTATTAAACTTAAATCATGTGATGGACCAAAATTCCTATAATGACTACAATTTATTGCAAGTGCTTCTCTGAGTGATTTTTGAAGCACTTGAAGTTCCTCACTAACTTGGAATTATTTCTCAGTATTTAGGGAGTATCTACTGCAGGCGAAAATCTAACCAGTTGATAATGACTCTGCCGTTGGATAAATAGCAGTAAATCAGAAGATCTGGTGGGTCTCTTTCCTGAGGATTGCAGTCGTAAAGAACATATCACTTTGGATCAGCTGAAAAGAGTTGTTCAGAAAATGGGCACTTGGTGGCATTTGTTACTTAAGCATTAGCTAGTGGGCGTTCAGTTTGGGGTTGTTTTCCCCCCACCTGAGCTTAATGAAGGTTTTATCATTCACAATGTGCTGCGTTCTCAGTATTTGTTATTCCTTTCTACCAAATCTGCACTTAGTATGGAAAAGAACACATAGCCAGGCACATACACATAGTGAGAAATCTTGGTTTATCTTATGTACTTAGGCAAGAAATGCAGGGGCTTCAAATCATGAGTGAATGCCACTGCTCTTCTTCCCTCCAGTTAGAGCAAATCCCTCTCTTACAGGAAAAAACCCAAACCCCAGCCCCTGAAAAACCACTACACTGTTGACATTCCTACGGAAACAGAGAGACAACGTTTTGTTGGGTTTGAAGAAATAACAGAGAGCTGATAGTACTAAAGGTAGTCAGCTGTAAAAGGAGAGCTTGTTGGCTTTGCTGCTGACGGCAGCCCTGCTGGTGAGCTCTGTGTAAGTGTTTGTGTATCAGGGCATGTGGGAAGCCTTGAGGAAATCTTTAAATAAAGGAGACAGAAAAAGGAAAAAATAGGTGTGTCCAAAGCAGCCTTTACAATGAAGCAAAAAAGAGAGGCAGCAAAAATGATCAGTATGGAAACAAATGCTCCTGTTGTCTACTTTTCACCAAGGCAGTGAGAAGTGATCTTCCATTATAGTTTTTTAAAAAGTTTAAATGCCTGCAATTGAATAGTTACAGGAGATTTCAATTATACTGCTTTCATCTGACCCAGGATAATTTTTCAGTCATCACAGAAAGAGAAAAGATTCGAAACTTGATCCAAACATACTTAAAAGTCTCAAAATCAGAAAAAAAAAAAAAAAAAAAAAAAAACCAACCCAGAACCTGAGACTACTTGTTTGTTACTTGAACTAGCTATCATTTTTACATATTCTTATGCCTTCTAATAGTATGAGTTGTGCATTTTTTTAACGCCACAGGCTGGCAAAAGTTCACTGCTGCTCCATGGGCTGGGTGCTCTATGGGCTCCTCTTGGAAACCTTCTAGGATATATGAGTAAGGGAGTTGCCTGCTGCACTTATGTTACTGCTGCATTTCTTTTTTTCAGGGGTCTCTTGTTTATAGTTTAGGGTTTTAGAGTTAGAAGACGCACATAATTGCTTATATTCCTTCCTCCTGAATTGTCTCTGAGGTTTTCAGGCATGGGTCCTACCTGCTGCTAAGGTCTTCTGCGGGCTGGTGTGCCATTCAGGTCCTAGTAATAGTGTAGGTAGAAAGAGAAAATTATCTCAAAGTTGTCAGGGAGTTTCATCCATTTTCTGCTGTTTCTGGTTCTTTGTTTTTTAGTTGCTTACTTTAATTTTCAAGGTGAACTTTATGTATAATCATTGTGTTTGCAGAAATCTCTGGGTTTCAGATATTCTTAAAAGTTTTAAAGCAAAGACTTAGGAAAAAAGCAGAAGCTTTACGACAAAGAAGTCACTAAAAATTAAAGGTCTTTGCAGAATCATGAAGGGAAAAAGAAACAGCTAAAGTGACTGGTTAGTGGCAGAGGGGTATGGTCAGTTGCTGGATCAGTAATACGATGATACTGAAATGGGAGAAGATGAAAACAAAAACTATTGTGGCAGAGTCATTTTGCTGGAATCTAGAAGGCTAAGAAGGTTAGATAAGGCATTTGGTAAAGCTTATATTTTAGTCCTCGGTACAAGAGGGAACCTTCCACCTATTTTCACCTTTCACATTGAGGGAAGAGTACTCATAGCTTTGCAGGGTTGAAAGTCGATTGTTTGATGCTCTGCAGTTGATCTCCTGAAAGAACCAGGACGTGTGATAATTATTAAAAAGGATTATTATTTATTTTAGAAAATCTGAGTGCACAAGGGCTCAAAGATGTACTCTGAACTTATCTGCAAATAATCATTACTGTGATTAACTAGTAAGAAATTACGCACTCATTGCTTATTTTAATCTGGAGCTTTAATTCAAAAAGTGGTACTCTTAGTTATCTGACATTGATTAAAATACAGTACTGAATGAAGATCATCAGAAAATGATTTGCTGGCTATCTACTAGAAGGCAAAAACCTTTCTACAATGTATACGCTTAAAGTCTGCTTATATAAATGTACAATTTAATATTTCATATATGTGGGATTATGTATGAATAAGAAAAACGGAATTCGCCCTGTACGTAAGCACTTTCATAAAAATATCAGGAATAATTGATAAAGGAGTATCTACTGGCATATCTATACAACAACCATTAGAGTAAATCTGAACATCTCACAAGCGTTCATGTATTTATTTAGCTAATGCCATTACAGAGTCGGGAATAACTGAGACCTGGGTTTCACGCACAGCTTTCCTGAGGTTTTGCAAGATTTTTTTTGTGTGGAATGTAGACTAGAAGCTAAGCCTCAAGTCCTAGAGAAGTATTTAATGTTTGGGATCATCCTCCGCTCCACAGTTCTTTTCAGTAAAATATAATTATTAAAGTCCTCTTCCAAAAAATGAAAACACAACAACAATAAAATAACTCCAAAATCAATGAAGAAAACATAATTCCATAAGCACTAAGCAGAATTCATTTGACCAGATACAGATGTTTGCATTGGTGCCGGTCAGTCTAAACTCGTTTTATGATCAGTGGAGGGAAAAAGAGGAATTTCCAAGTTGTGATCCATCCACTCAAATTTAAATATATAAAATTAGATGTGGTAAATTCTGTCCTGTTTGCTGTCCTGCACAAATCTGGTCTAGATGGCAATTTTTTTCTGGGAGGACTGGTACTTATACATTTGAAGATCCAACAGAATCATGACTACAAAGCCCAGTAAAACTACAGCCAGGTTGTTTGCGGTATAAATACATCGTCTGGCAAGCTGCATGTGAGCTGGGATTTTATTTTTGAGTGTAATATTTTGGCAAGTGAAGATTCTAGTGCCAGTATCTTTGACCTAACACCCACCTTTGCCTACAACCTATCAGTTTATGTACAATGTAGTGACAGAATTTCCACATCTTAACAGAGAAATCGTAATTTCCCTTATCACACAGCTTGTAAAGATTTGTAATCTTGTAAAGATTAATTATTTGTACAATGATTTGTAGATACAAATGCTGTAGAAATACTATTACAAATGATGTGTGTAGGCCTGGAGGCTTATTGAAAAGGCTAATCCATTAATTTCTAGTAATTTACAGGTGAAGCATAGGTTGACAGTTTTCAAATCTTGGAAACTGAGTGGAAAAGCGGATTTCTTTTTTTTTTTTTGAGTCCCTCCCCACCCCTTTGAAATCAATTCTTTTGTTGCCAAATCCCAAGTGTTTGAAGCGTTTGTTTCTGTCATTTCTCCAGTAAGCTTGCTATTTGTCTTGCAAATATTTACTCACTGTTCTTCACTGGGCTCAGTAAATAGAAGATGGTAGAGCTGGTACGAATTTTAAAGTGTATTCCATATTTATTTTTAGATCATACTTAGAAAATGAGAGGGTAGAGTTCACACAGATTGAAACTTATTTTATCTAACTTCTGTATGAGTGTGCTGGTGAACGCGTTTAGGGACAGTACAACAACCAATGGTTTTTATGAAGGGAAAATATCCTTCACCTTACCTCTTGCAATTTTCCAGGGAATGGTTGGTTGCCTTCAGTGGGGTTGTAAAGCAATGTTGTAGACATGGATCCTGAAAATCTCTACGGACTTGCATTTCTTTGGTAAAAGTAGTCTCTAGATTCATGTGTTAGAGTTATAAATATATTGAATTGGTGCTAATGTGCTCAACTTTTGGCAGATGAAGATCTTCGTGTTGCTATGTAAATCATCTTTAGATAATGAGCTAGCTCGATATACTAGCATATGCCTACAGAAAATGTGTTTAAACATCATTCACTGAAACCTTAAGTAACAGACTTATTGACATATGAGCAAACTGTTCTCAGACATGGGAAACTGGTAAACTCTGGTGTATCTATCAGCACTGATCACCACGCTGCACAATTTCTATCAGCCACTGGGGGCTGTGACTGTCCTCCTCACCCAGAATAATAGTTAGAAATGACATTTATTGAGGAGATAGTACAGTCTCTGGTGATTAGGCACCAGGCATGGTCAGACAATTATATTGGCCAGCCTGCATACATGCTACTGATCTCTTTTACTCCCTTCTCCCTCTGTTTTACCACAGTTGTTCCACAACCCACCATGATTGTTCCCTCTCTGGTCTTTTCTATAAAGGTGCCATAATATGCCTTGTACAGTGACAAGACCAAATTTAGGTGGTAGCAAACGTGAGCTAATATCTGAAAATATTAAAACATTAAAATATTAAAACAGAAAAATCTAAATGAAATTGATGGAGGAAGATTTCTTCTTTATGCATTCCTAAGAGATTTTTGTTAGCTCTATATGCCTTCAAGATTTAGCAAATCTGTCCTCAAGAAAGGAGTATTTTGTCATAAATTTAATTCCATTCTTTCTGCACTTGGGCAAAATACTCAAATCGGTCTACCCCTTAGTGGGTAAATTTAACAGCATTTATCTGTGCCTTGGGTTGGATGTGTCTAATCCTGCCCCCTTTTGTAATTATTATTATTTTTCTTAAAAAAAAAAAAAAACCAACAAAAAAAAGGAAAATGTGTAGCCCATATAGCCCATAGCCCTGGATCTGCAGGCTGTAATTTAATGTGCCCTTCTGTGAACTTTCGTGCAGCAAATGTAAGTTACTTACATACCTAAACCATACAAGACATTGCCCTCACAATTCCATCTTCAGAAAGGTTAGTGTGTGGGTTCTTTTGATAATGTGTGAATTATTGAGATCGCTTATTTGAAAGGTGCTGAAGAAGAGGAAAATCTTGTGCAGATGGAGAAAAAAGGTTTTTTAAAAAAACTCAATTCAGAGCACTTTTTAAATATGTTGTATCAGTGACATGAAGTAATTGGACAACACCTTATCTATTAAAAATAAAATTATTCCTGATAACAACAGAGACCTGTATTCTAATCCCATCCAGTATAAACCAGGTATAGAATGATTAGAGTATTCTTTCTTAGTTCTGTACACTTTATATTTGTCTTTGTTTTTTAATTTGCAATTACTGGCAATACTTTATTAATTGGACTAGAAATGCATATTCTTTTAAAATTTTTCCTGCTCCCTGTTTCCCTCTGCTTCTCTATTATGTTAGCAGCCTCTCCAAAGGCACCAACAATAGAATTTATTCACTGGCCATGGATTCTGCCATTTAACTTGGAAGTAAGTCAAACTGGCATTGTCCGTGTTCAGGAGGCTAGATTGCAAAACCACATCAAATAAGATTGTCACAGTCCTCTGCAATTGTTATTAATAACTTAAGATGTAAATTGCCACTGGATTCTAAACTACATATAACAGGTATTTTTCTCCTATCTTTTTTTCTGTAAAAAATACGTTTTTTTCATGTGCCACTTAGCACAAACCTGTAGTCTAGGGTTGTATTTAACCATGCTGCAATTTTACTTGGATTTCACCTTGCTTATTTCAGTTGGCACATGTATTTTTGATGCTGTGTTTTGTTTGAGATGAGGTGGGAGGGCTTAGGAAGGAGGGTTTTTTTCTCCTGGAAGTTGAGGGTTGCCATACCATACAGCTGCAAGATTCCTTTAATTAAGTCAGACTAAGCTACATCAGATGGGCTGGTATCTGAGTGCACTGTGAAGACAGCTGAGCTGTCGGTGCTGTACTTTAATTAGAACTTTTAATATTTCATCCCTTACTACCCGAAGTGTGACCTGTCAAGCTGCTGAGAGGCTGCCCCTTCTTGATAGAGGTGCAACTCTGAGCCCAGGACTGGCCCTTCTTTATATCTAATTTGTGTAAAATCACTTGGTGGTTTTGTTATGTTTTCTTTCTTCATGTACTTGTCTGCAAGAGCAGGAAATCACACTTCTCTTAATGTTAAAGGATATTTGGACTTGTTAAATAGCTCATCAAAAGCCACCCATCATCTCCTGACCCTAATCTTTCACAAGTGATTTGAGACTGTCTAGCAGTT
Source organism: Thinocorus orbignyianus (assembly GCA_013400375.1). Lineage (NCBI taxonomy): Eukaryota > Metazoa > Chordata > Aves > Ciconiiformes > Thinocoridae > Thinocorus > Thinocorus orbignyianus. The sequence goes on along the minus strand of VXBW01005821.1, from coordinate 1,513,339 downwards.
TTTCTCCCTCTAAGACTTGATTTATTAGTAAAGCTTTAGAGGCAAAAGAAGCAGCTGGATATAGGACAAAGATCCAAATTAGGGTATAGTTACACAAGCTGTATTGAGCTGACTTGATATCTTTCCATGGCTGAATAGGAGATGTCCCCCATCGTGTTTCTCCCTTTCCCAGCTCCCTGTTCTTCCTTCACTTTTTGTCCCCACAAGGTCCTCCGAAAGGTGGCAAGGTAGGGAGGAAGTAGGAAAGATGGCAAGGTATGTAAATAGGAAAGGAGATGGCAGTGTATGTGAATTCTCTGCAATCTACTCGGTGTGTCTGGGACTGCTTTGTGTCATCCTCTGCAGTTTCTTCTAGGATGTGAGTATCATTTATCATTAAAGAGGTAATTACCCCATGCAAAGACTCTTTGAAATTGAGAGATAAATATGTACAACTAGTAGGTTTTCACATCTAGAATTTGCTATTAAATATGCAAACAGCATTCAACTTGTGTTTTGACAACTGGCTCCCCTCTTGGTGTTGAGCAGAGCAGTGCATACCCTGCAGCTGGTGCACTGAACCGGAGCTACGTTGCTGCTGTTTGATACAGTTCCCAGGGGACATTAAAATATTTCATACACAAAGCTGCTTGATCTCTATAGTCTTTGACACTTACTCTAGCCCAGTTTCTTGGCAGTAACAAAACACATTTCTTTGTTAAAGAGCACCTGCAGAAGTCAAAAACCTTGCGTTGGTGGGTCACAAGCCAAAGATACCAAAGGGCCTTTTTTTCTGTAATAAAGTTGCATGAGCCGTAAATCTACAAATCATGATATGGAATCATGGAATGAACCTCTCCAGTCTTTCCCAGGGGGAAGATAACCCTTTAGAAAAGCAGAAGTTATGAATATATATTATAAAACAAACTGACTGTTATCAGAAGAAGTACAATTGTTCAGATGGAGAGCAAAATTACTGTCCACAAATAAAGAACTAGCTGAACTCTGAAAGTTTTTATTCATCTTTGGAATAGCTTATCAACTTTACTTATTTTGTGTTTACAAAGTCCATTAGGAAATATATAAATAATGATTTTGGGGGCTTAATTCTACTAATTGCTCCCCTCTGGGTTGTATAGTCTCTACACCCTGTATGTATTTTGCATCTCTTTCTGTCCTAAACCATTATGCACAGGGACACAAGATTCCCTACAAATTACAGCGATGAGAGCTGAAGTAATTCCACTCTTAAGTTTCTCACGTTGTAATGCTTTTTCCTATGACAGTTTAACCCAGAAACCACAGCTGAGAAGCAGGACCTATTCTTTAACATACATACAGTATGGGGTGCAACTTCAGCAAGATGTCTTGAAGGAATTATAAATAAACAATCTAATTGGAATAATTTTGGATATAAACCTCCCAGTTCCAATTCGTATTTGGCAAGGAGTGAAGGAAGGTTATTTAGGAGAGCTGCCTTCACTTGTGGTCCTAACAAAAGGTCTCTAGGATTAAATTATAGCAAATATGATTATGATTAATTAGTTTATTGTTTCATGTGCTGGATAGAGGTATAAGTACTTAAGGGGAGTTCAGAATTTTTGCTCAAAACTAAATTTCATCGTCAACAACGATGACAAAAAATGTCAATGAAAACAATAGATATTGTCTTAGAACACTATCTTTCTAGTGTATACCTGAAAATCTGAAACTGAAAATAGAAAACTGTAGTGCCAGCACACCTATCCACTTTTTCCTCAGCACTTTTTCAACAAAAACCATGGTTTTAGCTTGACTGAAACATTTTTTACATTCTTGCTTAATTTGATGAGTTGTTTTACCTGAAAATAACAAATGATTTAAAAATCAATTTAAAAGCTGTTTTTACATTTCTTTGTGCTGTCAGATGATATATTTTTAGATATTTAATTTAGTGAAAAAAAAATAATGAATTTATTTAAAATAGAAGAGGGTATTATATATACACAAAAGAATAGTTTCCCTTTTTTACGTTCTATAAAAAATGACATTTTTATTTGGCTTGCTGACTTTTGGTAAGTAACCTGAAAAAAGAGTTCTTGTCACAAGTCTAGTGAAAACCAAAGAGAAAGTGGCTTTACTGAATTTTCTTTGACTGAATACAAATAGTGCATGCTTAGATGACATTACGTTTGAGTTGTATCGTTCTCTATCTAATCTCTTTATCTTGCCTTTTAATAATTTAATAAACTATTTTGCAGAATTTGTACTAAAATGATAGTGCTTCTAAATCAAATGTACCAGTTTGAGGTTTGCAATCTTTATATGCCTTGCAGATTTTAATTATTGTAGGTGAGTAGAAGACTAAGGGTTATGTCTGTGATTCCCGCATAACAATGATCATTACAAAGCAATGACCCAGTCCCTTTTTTCCACCTTCTGCTTCCTCTAGAGCTACATCTACAATGATCCTGTCAGGTACTACATGATGCAAAAATCTAAAGAAAAAGCACCTCCTTTGGCCCATGCATCGACATCCCACCAACAGCACACTGAGAATCTCCGTGGGAGGACCTTCAGCCCACCTCAGCCCGACAAGTTCTCACCACAGTCAGAAGTGGGGTTGGACCAAAAAATGATGGCTGCTCTGCACACGTACATCACTCAGAACTTGTCATCACAAAACAATGATAAAAGCTCGCACAGCAGGACTAAAGGGTCTCACATTTATGCCGATAGATTCTACCCTTCGCAAGTCAGTCCCTTTGAAGGAACTTTTGCCAAAGGAAAAACAGAAGATTTTAAAATGAAGAAGCTGTTCCAGGCAAACCCTGCATCCAGAGTGCTGGGGCCAACCCCTGAAATGCTGAATCGTAAATCTACTTCCCGGAATGATCCAAAGGACCCTCTGAGTGCAGTTGATGGTAAAGTTGATACTTACTTATTTTAACTTATCTGAAGTTTCCCCCGTGTTCAGTAAGCATTTTTGAGAAAAAAAGAGGTAAAAAAAAAAAAGAAAAAGAAAAAGAAAAAAAGAAGACATTCTGATGTATCTCCTTCTATTGGCTTATTTATAACTACCATAATACTTACAATAACAATGTTCAGAATTCTAGCTACTCTTTCCCTGCAAACATCTACCCACATTCTTCAACCCACCTTCCATATGCATGCAGAAATATATGGCACTCAGTAAGATGTAACATTTATGTAACGTGTTATATTTTCAAAGCACTTTACAAACAACACGTAATTATGGGCATATCTTTGCGGTCAAATCTGGTTTTATGCATGCATCCCACACTATGTATAGGTAATATAGAAATGCCTGGTTCTCTGTGTTTAATTAGAAATTAAATTAATTAGAAATTCAAAGAGCATGGGTGAAGTTCAAAGTTAGATGCAGAAATTAACACTGGGATAGATTCTGGCACAGAACTAAGAGAGGGGAGGAATCTGTCAATGGTGTGGATAGGTGGACACAGAGTGGGGTGAACAAGAAAGTGGGGTTGCAGCTGCATGTTCTGTACCAAACAGCCCATTTGCTGTTTTTTCATCTTTCATTGCTAGTGCTGCTTAATTATAACAAGATCCTGATTTCTTTTGTATGTGGTAGTTTAACAAATATTTAAATGAAGATGGAATGTAACGTCTCACAGGATACTGTGTTATATTTTAAGGGCTGCTTTGTAAGACAAGATAGGTCTTTGCATCATGGCTGGGGATCAGGAAGAGTTTAGAAAATAATTCTCATTCACTTTATTGTTTCTCTAATCTAACCTAACTATTGATGCTGTTCCAGTGGTTCAGAATGCCAGAAAAATGAAAGAATTGATCCTCAGCCATTGACAAGCAGTTACATCTGTTATGCTGTAGTCACCACTATCCCAATGGATTTTGGTAATATATAAGAGGGTTCCTTTGAATCCCTTTTGTAGTTATTGTCAGCCATAAAGTTATATGTTCTTTGATTTATTTTGTTGGGTTTTTTTTAAAAACAGAACACACAGAAATGTCAAAGTTGCAGCAGAGGAAAGATAATGCTTGCAATCTAAAGGATACTCAGAAGTGAAAGCATTCTTGGTATGGTGCCCAGAGATAATAGGTTTCAGGGAACAAACTGTAATGTAAAATCAAATCCAGGTGGCACTGTAAGTCTCTTGCACAGGTTAGACAATTTTGTTGCCAGACTCAAAACAAACTAGGCACATGCTGGTTTCATTATCCTCCAGCTGTTCCACTTCACCTTTCCTGGTAGGAGCCAACCGGGAAAAAAATGCTTAACACTTAGAGGGAATAACATGTTTCACATTTCATTGCGTTGTACTCCTTTGACTTCACATACATAATGTGCCCTGTAGGAACTTCTTCCCTTGCATTAGCTTTTAAATGTTGCATAGACATAAAATTATGAACCATTTGAATAGGAAATAGTATGTTTTCCTTTATATTTTTGAGCCACTTAATATTCTCCTAAGGAAGTGGTGAAGACAGACCCTAGTGTATTTGTTGTTTAAAGTGCTGTCCATTGGAATGGTGGTGACTCAGATTCAGATTTGCCAGGCTGACCATGCCATCTCTGTCTGCTTTGAACCTTTCTCCAATCTCTCTAGTGCTTCAGGATTTGTATATGCTTGTGGGTGGTTTCTCTCTTGCACTCCCTAAACCACAGAATTGTTCAAAAACTGGAAAGCATGTGGGGTAGTTGCATGGGCTCGATTCTCTGCTGCGTCTGGCACAGGATTAGACAAAGGAACTTGACTGAGAGAACAATCCAGAAGGTACTGAGCAGACTAGCACCGAGAATTGCTGCAAAATGGTGGCAGGTAAATTAGCTAACAAGGCACCCTGAGGGAGAAATACAAGAGGAGGAAATGTGGAGCTATTTTTCTATCTGATTCGGAAACTGTTACCTCTAGGAATAGTGTGATGTGCGTGGGTGCTGCCTTTGTAGTCACTGGGCAATAGTGGAATGGTTAATCTATTTTCTGCACCAGCCATGTACAGAATTTGGCTCAGTTTTAAGTGATTTGTTCTAGTCTACTCATTTTTTGGTGTATTAAATACTACAGAATGCATCTCTCCATGGCTTTGGAAAGGCCACAAAATTATTAATTCAGATTTATTTATTCATTTATTTATTTCAAAAAATAACAAACTCACCTGTTTATAGGCAAAGATATTTTTTGTAAGTTCACTGCCTTGCAGAGCTGTGGTGACCAGTCTGTATGGTGTTCAGCTAATATATGGTCAGTAGGGTGATGGAGTATAAGAGGACAAGACCACCCTGTGGGACTGCTAGCAAAATTATTGCTGCAATACCATTTGGCTGTCAGGTCAGCTGGCTTTGGCAGTTATGTCAACAGGGTATGGAGCGTGATTTGTGTGCTGTACAATAAACAGCTGTTTTCCCTTGCTAACCTGCTATTGTTACCTGCTAGGGGCATTTTGTTGATTAAGTTGACATTAAAAATTACATCGTCTAAGATATATGTGTCTTTACTGTCATCGTGGTTCCAAGGCAACTTTGAAAGGCAAATTGCCTTCTTCAGTTTGGAAGGTGGAGCTAAGGGAGAGATCTGTTTTGCTGTTCAAGCCCAGTGAAACGTGGCTGACCATTGTCAATTCTATTTAAAAGGGGTCAGTGGGAGAGTATAAGAGTTGTGGCAGGTACATGCATGTTTGAGTACATGCACTGCTTAAATGATGCGCTGTTGCAGTATCCATCTGCTTTTTGGTCTTTCTCCAAAGATACTTTCTGATTTTAATAAATTCATCATAATTTCCTTAAATTGCCTAAAGGTTTTCATAAATAGATGCACCGATATTTACTTCTGTATCAGCCTTATCCGATAACATGAAGTGATATACAAGTGCCATAACAAAAAGTAGAAACGTCCATATTTCACATGGACATGTATTAACATCATATAAGGAATCTCATGAAGTTAGCAAGACTCTTTATGTAGACCTCCATTTCTCCAGGCTGTTACAGACATTATGTTGACTGTTTTTCCCAATGTACTGAAAACGTGATGTTTCTTGTATTTAGTGGCTTTGCTTATCACCTTTGTTCCTTGACTTTCTAAGTCACGCTTGTAGTTCTTCAGTAATGGTGGCATATAGTGCCTAAGTTTTTCTCCCATTGACACAAGAATTTAGGAGTTTGTTTCTCAGTGATGCCCAGGTGGCATTGACCAGGGCAGGAATAGCAGCTTCAAAGGAGCAGAAGAACCCTCTATAACAGGTTTATTTAATGAATCAGGAGGACATGCAGTGAATCCGTCAGTATTTTCTGGGCCATTCATTTTTTCATATGATTCCCCACCCTGTTCCCCTATTTCCATTTTGTTTGAGATTGAGACTGCTTTGTTATTGACTATGAACATGTGGAAGTGGACTGGAGAGATTAGACTTGGCTAACATAATAGGTACAGAGAAGAGTTAGTTTGGAAAAAATGAAATGAAATAGAAATAACAAGACTATATTGACTGCACGTTGTTGAGTAGCTCAGTAGTTGGTCTTGACATCTGGCTGTGAAACGACGGAAATAAACAAAAATCTAGTAGTGCTACAGTAATGTAGCTCTTTTAATAATATATGTCCTGGAATACAAGTCTCTTTATTGTTGTAATGGCCAGTAACTAACTTAAATAAAATTTAGCAGGCATATGCAAGTTATTTTTCTGAGGCTCAAAACTTGCTTTCAGATTGGAAGCCTAAGGCTGCTGATTTTTTAAATCAGAATTTTAAGGTACTTTTGCTTGAACATGCTGCCAAATTGATGTAATTTGACTTAGCTTTTTTATCATAAATGGATGAACATTGTTTGAACATCAGTTCTTATTCAATGACACAATTGCTTTTATGCTGTTCCATTTGCTGGATTTTGCTTGAAATTTCTCCCTGTGCATTTTGCTAAAAACTTCATAATGTTGTTAGCCTCTCTTTTGACATCTTTTAAGAATCTTGATCCCATTTCCAGAAAATGGATAAACTTTCAGGACTCTAAGTAACATTAGCGGTGAGTAAAGCTGAGAATCTGAGAAGCCAAATTTTGAAAATATAGCGCTATGAAGCATGCAAGTGGTTTTGATATTATTTTTTTTTTCATAAATCCAAGTTCTTGGTAAGACGTTTCTTAATCACAGTAACTGAATGACATTCTTCTCAACTTGCTTTGGCTAAAAAACGGGGGTTCTAGGTCAGGGGAAGAGAAATGTGGTTTCTGTTCTGAAGTTGAACAAATCAAATATGCTTCCAAAATATTGTAGGAAAGTGAGTAAGTGATCCTAAAGCAGCCAGTATCATTAAATAGTTAGGAAACTAATCTGGGTTGTGAGAAACTCACATTCCAGGCTCTAATCAGCTGCCTGTTTTGGACATGTTCTCTTTTATTTTGTTTTAACCTGGCAGGTGTTTCTCTGACTTAGAAACCTTTAAGTCTTGACATAGATGTTTTCTGAGGCGATTCCACATTTACAAGGGATTTAGAAATACAGAGGTAGATTCTTAATCTGCATTAAAAATCATTATGAACTTTTGTCGTGTTATTGCACATGACTGCAAAAACCTTCGAAGTTTCATTCATTGATTGTTAGCTACTGCACGTCATGAGTTCTCCATGTCTATGGATAAATAGCAAAAACTCTTCAAAAAGGTCACTGAGGTCATCACAGTTTTCATTCCTTTGAAGGTGCACTGATGTCACGTAATCAAACTGTTTTGCAAGAAAACTTTTTCCTACTGTGATGTACCTTGCAATGTGTATTTTTATACTTAGTTTAAAAGTTTTAGTTCTGATTTGGAACTGATATATATTCTGTCTTTTCTTTGCTGACTTTATTAGCTTTGCTTTAATAATTTGGGGTTTTCTGTCAGGTTATTTTGACAAAATATATATCATATATATATAAAAATTTTCCGAGATAAATTGATACAATTATATACAATCCATTGTACATAATGGAGATACATCCATATCCACTTCTAATTGAAGAGGAGCTTTTTGACTGAAAGGCAAAATATCTGACTTTTTTTTTTTCCCCCAGAACTTTATGTACCTTGCAAAAAACAAATGACCAAAGAAACCTCATCTCTGATGATCAGTAGTGTTGTTTGCACTGTCTTAGTGCAGCTAAAAAAAAGTTGAGCTACCTTAACACTTGTCTTCAGTATTTTGAATCAGTTTAGGTTAAGAAACAATGCCTTCCTTGGAAAGAAAAGGTGACAATTTTATACCCTTCTCTGGGCTGTAGAGGCATACACCCCCCAGTGCCTGGCATGGGTCCACCTGGTTATAAAGTTTAACATCCATTTATAATACTGTGTTTTTTATAAAAATGGCAACTTGAATGTCTGTGCATTGTTTTAGAGAACAGATGCTGTCCATGAAGGAAAACCTATCTTTTAGGAAATGCAAAAGATACTTACTGATGCAAGCACATGTGTTTCACATACTCAGCTAAATCTTGTGCTTATGTTATTTTGTTGTTCAGAGACACTTATTAAGGATGTACTGAAGGACCTAGAGAAACACCAAGTAAATGTGGAGAATCTCAGCTCAACAGAACTGGATGAGATCGCAGACACTATTGCCAACGCAATTCAAACTGTTGGCATTCAAGAAGAAACAGAGGAGGGTGCTGGAAAAACTAGAGAAGACAAAACAGAAGGGCAAATGAAGAAAGAAGGTGCTCAAGGAAGGGCGGAGATTCAGACTGGATTAACGGAAAACAGTGTTACCATACCAGGTATTAATTCTAAGAGTTAAGTACAGCAAAAAATATTTACCTAACTTTTCCTTATTGTTTCACAATAGTGCTAGACTTTTAAAAATTGGTTTGAAAGAGGACAGGAGGAAAAGTTTCTGTATTTTTCCCCAAAGGCATAGGATTTTAGCTTTGTTGTTTTCTTTTTACAACAGATACTTTGTTTATCAAAAATGCATCTGTTTGTGAACTGTCGGTCTTCAAGCTTCACAAACAAGATAAACCTACACACCCAATTATGTTGAAATACAAATTGCTTTATGCTGTGTGGTCTAATTTCCCTTTTTTGAAAATGAGATGTTTAAACAAAACTGTAACAAAAAATTATTATATTCCAAGAATGTGTTTTGAAATATGTGGTGAAAAAATTGTGTTTTACATATAATAATTCTTTAATGTACCACAATTATTTACAGAAGAAAGTCTCATACAGCTGCATTTCCTTTCCTGCTTAGGGAAATAAAATAGTTATTATGGTTATTTGCTTCTGCCTGAACACATATTTTCCCGGTGATACAGATTCAGGAGCTACAGTAATTGCCATTAATGAATCAATGCTACAGTGGGACAAAAGTTACCACTTACCCATTCTCTATTTTAGGAATGTTATGATATCTAGGACATCAAAACATACGATATAAGGGACAAACTGCTTTTAACTTATTGTTTTTTTTCATGGTGATATACTGAAATCCTTACTAGTTAGGGATATTCTGGTTATTATAATTGCCAGTTTTTTGTGTAGATTAAAATGAGGAGACTTGAGAGTTTGACCTGAATCATGCTGGGAGAGATGAATAAGACTCAGTTCATAAACCAAATAGCCGATATTATTTGGCTGAGGTTAATAGTGTGACTTGCATATCATCACTGTAGTTAAACTGTAACACGTTTTTGCTAGATGATAACTATAAAAATAAATCCTTTTCTTCCACTACAACGTGTATGAGGGGTGTATATTTTTCCTTTTTCTTTAATGCAAGTGTCCGTTCAGCCTGCTAGAACCGTTTTATTAGTAGTTTTTTTCTTAGATATTGATAAACTGATAGGAAGATTGGACACTTAATTAGCAAAATAACACTGTTACATTGCTTCTTGAAGTACTCTGTCTATTGATCTTGCATTAATTTGCTGTCGAAGTGTTGTTAGAATAACAATACTGAATTATACAGTGCTCTTTACTCTGCCCTTTCAGCTTTGATGGCTTAATGTTTAAATTTCATGAAAAGGCCACCACGATAAAGCAGTCTATAAGTTGTGCTTGTTTCATATATGGTGTTTTTCCTTCATAACTATGTATTTGTGCTTTTCCTGTCCTACAGACAATAGAATGCATGAAGCCAGTGCGAGAACTGATAAAGAGGTAGAGTACCAGAATTTTAACAATACAAACGTTCCATCTCGGAATATCAGGTTTATGTGCAGTGAAGGTCAAATCACACTCTGAAATATGAGACTTGGGGTTTTTTGACTTTGTAGATGTAATTCAGTATCACAGCATAGGCGTATTGATGTTGATGCATTGAAATATGAAACAAACATTTATTTAAAGCTTAACCCAAATGAGATTTTCAGTTCAAAGAACCGAAATTGAGTCCTGTTTTGCCTTTCTCTCCATCGTAAATGGACAAAATTCATAACATATCCCAAAGTGCCGACAAATTCAGGCTTTTCTTCAGGTTAGTATATTTTGGGTATTGAGGTGTGTCCTATGGCTCTTCCTTCTAGGGAATGTAAGCACCCTTGTTCAGGTCATCTGTCTGGTTTTCAGAAGCAGATGAGTAAACATAAACCCTCTGAAGGCATGTGTTTGTAGCAGGGTTCAAAATTCCCTCTCCTCTCAGAAGATCTCTTGTTCCTCATTTTTTACTTTGCCATATATCCTTCCAAATATTTGAATATCAGAAGTATTTCAAAAGCTGTAGGCATTGCATCTGATACGCAAGGTGCTAACATCCAATTTGGTATTTTAATCCAGATTACTTTTATTATTTTCCTTTTCAGCTTTGAATCATATTGTATAGACTTCTGCCCAGTATTCATCCATTTTTGAAGTATATTCAACTTTCTTTTTCTGGGTTACATGGAGCAGAATAATCTCAAAGAAATATTTTTAACAACTGCTGTGAAACTTCTCCTGCTATATACTCTATCAAAAGCTAACACTACAAGAGTCATAAATGGGCAAACCCTCTTATGTTCCCAGTAAAATCTCTTTAGCTGCCATGCAAGGAAAACACACAAATGGACAATTTGGCAGGAGCTTTAACCATCCACATGAAATTCTTCAGGGAATGAAGTGCTGCATTCACAATAGACTTACAGAGGATCCTGTGTACAGATTTCTTAGTGACAGCCTGAATAGGGCATGTGATACAAAAGAATGTATTGTGACACAGAGCACAAAGCGCCCCTTAGCCGTGATTTCCTCCCAAATGCTTGGTTGCAATAAACATATAGAATGAAACTAGGTAACAGATTTTTCCAGGGGTGCTTTTCACCTTTTGCCCATTTACTTATTGTTTCAATTTATTAGACTATTTCTGTGATCATTTGTTTAGTTTAGTGCGTCACTCACAAACAGTTTGACACAATTTCTGGAGATGACTAAGTGAAGCCTAATTTGTCAGTTGTTCCCTTTCCTGTGGTATGCCTAGTGAGACCCAAGCCATATACATGTTTTGAGTCCCAACACAGGTATATTGATGGATACTTCCATTATTACTCCTTTTCTTTCGTTTATTTGATAGCAAAGTTTCGTTCTAATCAATACTTAAACACACAGACACATGAAAATGAACACTATGAAAGTATCATCAGCATTTTCTTCTAGCTATTCAAGCCAAAGAAAAGGCTATCCAGATTCCGTGATATTTGAGGAAATAACGTTAACGGTAGAATTTCTTTGCCCTTGTTAAAAATAGTGAAACATACAGTGACATAATTTAATACTCTTTCGCTTATTGCTGAATAAACATTAGATTCTTACATAGTCTGCCAGCATATAGAAATTAAGAAAATGACCATGTGATGTTTGTAGGGATAGACTCTACTATACAAACCAAGAGTTTGAAAGATCCAAACCAGGTTTGGCTCAGTGTAACATTCCTGTGATCAGTTTCAGAAATAATAATATTCTTTTAATACAGGAGAACACTGCAAAACTAGTCCACTTCTTGAATGAGAATGCATTACCTGACAGTATGCCTAAAGACCTTACACCTGAAGAATCTACTAAGACCGAAACCAAGAAATCTGAAGACATCAACCCTTCTTCCTCAGAAGAAGTCAATGCTGGTGTGGAAAATGTGAAAAGCGAGACTTTCTCAAGGGAATTGACAGCTACAAAGAACAATGAACCTGACTTCGAAGACCCAGGCAACTCTGAAGACCCGAGCAAGACCCGCTACTGGATTAAGAACACTTTAAGGCAGGATGAAAACTCCTATGAAGAGCCTCAGAAAAATACAGGACAAGGCTTGCAACTTGAAGTGAAGTCTTCCGAGGAGAAAGGATACGGATATATTGTCACAGTGAAAGAGTAAGTACAGCAGCCAATTTTAATGGCATTTTTAACTGGAGAAAAGATAGTCATTGCACCTAATGAAATATGAATGCACAAGGGGAAAATGCCACAGGCCTGATTTTTAATAGATCTGAAACTGCTTGGAACCTGTTCAGTACTTTGATGAAAATACAAGGAAACAGTTCCATTTTCTTAAAGTTGCCTTTCCCCTAATGCAGAGGATATTTAGTTTGTAGGTCTTTTGCTTAGACCTCTCTCTATCTTCTCATGTTCCAGTGACCTTCCAATATGTCAGTAAGTGTACTTATGGATAGGATGTGGGCTTTAAATATTTGACTTGAAAGTAGCCTAAATATCAATGCCTGAGTCATTCTTTCAAAAAATGACACACAATAATAAAGCACAATATTTTCTCTGTGGTTTCATTTTGATCTGGAAATAACACATACAGCAATCCAAACATCACATATGCAGCTAGTTTAGAAAGAAAGACCTAATGATTTCAGGTCATGTCACTAATGAATTTGACATTTAATACTATACTTTCAAAGACAGCTTCCCCCCCGCCCCAGTGATACACAGTTTGTTATAGGAACATTTTTGAGTTTTGAATCATGTGGGTGCTTTTGCATTCTTTCCTCCCCTGTGAGAACAATATTATGTTGGGTTACTATTAAGACATTTCCGTGAGAAATTAGGAATTTCCAGGATTGGCTTACAAATCTCTGCCCAGGTATTTTAGAGAAACTGAGACAGAAACTTCTGTAGTATGGATTGATTTTTTTGACTGTCTCAAACTTATTAATGGGAACAAAAACAATAGAATTGTGGTGGATTCTTGATTTTACTACACTGTGTTGTTTTGAAATCAATGTGGCTTGGTGTCAGAGGGTGCAGCTTCCTGTTTTCCTTCTGCCAGAGGCTACACTTGAGAAAGATGGGACCACTAAGAAAGGATGCCATTGTTAGGGAAGAGATTTTATAAGGTTCACTGAGAGAAATGCAGAAGAGAAGAGAGTGGAAACTGAGGCTTAGTAGCCTGCAAACATCAGGGACAGAGAGATGGAAACATCTCAAAAATGTAGGGAACAAACATCCACTCCTCAGAGATAATGGAAGGTATATATTTCAGAGGTTACCCTGCAGAAAATACAAGTTGCTTAGTTACTGGAATGAGAGTTGTTGAAGGAAAGGGCTCACCTTGCCAGGACAAAGCGGGGATGAGAGTTACGTTAACAGATCCTTGCATGCCTATCATGTCTCATTCTGAGTATTATTTTTACCATTTAGCATTAAAACCTTTCTAAAGAAACTGAGCTCTAGCATTTAGAGAAGACCTTCAGGGACTTTTGGAGTATTTGCTTTAAGAAAATTCCCAAATGATTTGAGGTCTTCATACTTCCGTTAACATATCTGTGAGTCAATAACAACTGTTAATCATTATTTAATGACCAAATGCTTTGGATTTAATTAACCCTTTTTATGATGCTTTTGCAATTACACTTTTTAGTTTTTTTTCCTGTAACATTCATTTTTGTTGACTGTTTCCTGTAGTGGGCTCACTATTCTCAAAAGCCTGCTCCAGGAGAAAGCTAGGTATTACAGAGTATTTGTCCAGTTCCTGCCTATGAATACTATGTGAAACAGTAGAAGCCGGTTTTTCCACAGCTCAGTGCTGCTTCCCCGGGGCCTTTTAACTCACATCAGTCTGGAAGGCAGCTTTATATTCAGCAGTATCTTAATGACACCGTCTCCCTTGACCATCCAGACTTATTTGGCTCATAAATTCTCTAAAAGCTTAGAGCTTTCACAGATCTGTGTAATGGGAGACATTTTGACTTTCAGTCTTCACAGCGTGTATATTCTTCACTGTGACACCTTACCTGGTTTTCTCCCTAAGTAGTTCCTGGCTGATGGATTTTCCCCAAATTGTGTCTATTATTATTCAATGAAACTTGCTGAAGAGAGTCATTTGTCCGAAGGTTCTTGATCCTAAATGACTCCATATAGACAAATAGAATTTAGCATAGATTTGTTTGGCTTTTTTACTGTTTTCAATACCAGAAAGAAAAAAAAAACAAAACTTTTCTAATACACAATTACAATTTTAGTAACTTCGGGACAAGATGCTTTTAGATAAAAATTGGGATGCTGTGAAAAATGCTCATAAATAATGAGAAAAAAAATTGCATTGAGTTAAATGAAACTACTTTAAATGGTTTGAATTCAAAAATATGTTTATCAAAGCAATTTTAGTTTTTGATGGTAACCAGCTCATTACACAAAGCACGTAATGTTCAGAAAACTTAGATTTTTAGCACCTTCATGTTGTCCTCTCTAGAGTTCCAGTAAGGACTTGTTTTCATGAATGTTGCTGTAATTGTGTTTTTTTCTTGGGAGAGAGAGGGTAGAGAAAGGGATGGTTTTTAACTATCACTGCACAGAAGAGAAATTTTAATGTCCATGTAAGGAACATCTCTTTAGTAACCTTCCTGCATCATGAAGCTTTAGTACTGAAAAACTTATTCCCTGTTTTGCAGTAAATATATAGTATTAATCAATGGCTTAGCTACATGTGACACATTTATGTATAACTATACACGCATGTTATATTCATACAGTGAAATAAAGGGGCTGGAACTATTTGTAAAGATCCTGAGGTCTTTAATCTGTATCAGTCTAAAATCACTCCTGTTTGAGAGGTGATTGTGATCTGTAAGTACTCAGGAAATTGATTTCACAACTGATCTTTGATATTTTTTATTTAGATATTTATGCTTTTTTAAAGCTCTCTATTTTGAATAGAGAGGAAGCAGAAGCTGAAGGTAGGCACAAAATATGTCTTTCTAATTGGCTGAGTCTTAGTCAAATTAATGTATGAGGTATCTTGCAGCAATTAGGACATTTAAGATTATTAACTTGAAATTATGATTCAGGAGGGTTTTTTAATCCACTCTTGGCTAGTGCACACAAAATGAAATGCCAAAATATAAACGGTACTTATTTATCATGCCAATGTGAATGGTACTTATTTTCCACTACTATTTTTGTGTGTTTTTCTTCTTCCTCCATAATGCAATAGGACATAGTTTCAATCTGTCAATTTTTATTGACCACAATGTTTTAGAGCAGCAAAGTTTCATTTTTGCAGCTGGAACAGTGGTCTTTGGTGAGAAAGGGAAGTATTCCAACATATTTGTACACTGGGGATAATAGCTTGAGTTCTTTTCACCTTCTCATCTGAAAATGGAACTGAAAAGATTATACTCGGTGGTATAGTTGACAGATGTCAGGGGTGATCCATTCACTATTAGATTCTCAGGCTTCCGTGGCTTTGCAAGTCTGACCCAAGGAGATATTAAGACTGCTTCAGTGAACTCCTAAGATGCCAGCTTTTAATTGTGCCACAAAGCAAAGATAAACATTTCCATGTAATACTTGAAGAAAAGATTTGTGATAGTTTAAAGACTTGTCAAAACGGCAGTCTGATTGTCAATGGCAAGAACAATAGGTCACTCCTGCTGTGTTTGTCAAGTGACCTTTCAGATGGTTGGAGCATTGCAATCCATACCAATCCATAATATCCATCAGCGTCAAGCTTCAGAATGAATTGACAGTTTCAGTGTAGAAAATTGACCAGCAAATCCTCCACTATGCTGCTTCAGCACTTTATTATGCTGAGAAACCAATCAAATTGGGTGATTTACTTTGTTTACTCTTTTCTCCCTCAAAAAATTGCTATTCTATCACTGTAAGATTTGTGTGAAAGAGGTTTGTTTCTTTCTCAGTGTAACTGCTTTGAACAGTTTCTACTAATTTTAGCTCTGAAATTCTAAAGCAAACTTACAAAACAAAGTTATCTACAGGACCTTGTTTTCATTTGTATGCTTCTTTGGACGTAATTCTAAAATACCTCTCTGGAGATACATCAACGTGAGCTCTCAAGTCAGAGAAGTCTACCTTTGGACGAAAGAACTATTCCTATTCTCTGAACTTCTAGTTCTTCAAGTATGGAAATCTTTTTCTTTAGTTGGAAATAATGCCAACACTCCCATTTGTCTGCCAGAATATGCTGTAAAATGAGGGCTAAGATCCCACAAGCGAAATATTTAGACAGTGTTTAGCCTCCTGAGTCCCTCATGAGGAAACCCAAAGCCTGACTTTCCAAAACATGTCGTTCTTGCCACCTCCAGTGAAACTAAATGCAAGCTGCTGCATGCTCAGCAGATTCAGTAGTCAATCTGGTGTCCAATTTCTTAAACATGAGTTTGGTTAATTAGACTTCATAGCACTAAGAAAAATCCTAACTTGAAAGTAGAAATTTCATCTCTTTTTACTGCTTCTCGTAGTCTTTCGAGCTTTAAAATCGTGCTTTTCTGAAACCTTCCTTGGACACCCAGTGCAGAGGAACCTGTCCTGTTTTGTGATTTATCACGATATGTGTGCTTGGAGCTTTTCCTATCAATACAAGATCACATAGAGCTCATGGCAGCTCTGTCAGCTTGAGAGACAACTCCTGGCATTGTTGTATTAGTCAATTCCTGGATATTTCATGTTTTGCCATATGTTAACCTCAATTCCAGACAGTCTATGTAAAATTATAGACGTTGTAAATCTGTTCACGAAGTGGTAACAGGCATCATACATGCCTTTCTGTGCATTTCATTTGAGGTAGCTGGTATTCTGTGCAGATGCTGTAAAAAACTGGAAATGGATCTTGTGTTCGTAGTATAAAGTTGCTGTGGAATATGATTAGTCTGACCCATTTCACATGCTGAAGGGTCAGGTTAATTCCAAATCCTTGATATTATTTCTTCACCTTTACAAACGTGATAAATGATACTGCTTTGCATATAATGACTATGTTCCACAGGATGGTGAACAGGTTAGGACCCTGAAACTGAGTTGTACGGAACTCTTGGTTAATTCCCCAAGTTTTCTGTTTTCCAGGGCAACTAATTAAGGTGTTGTATTTTTATGATTTTCATTATTTGTTTCCCCTACCAGGTTAAAATATTTAGTGCAATTTAATTGCATTTAAAATTGAAGTTTAAAATAAACAAGAGAAAATAAATTACAATATTTACAGCAATGAAACAGGGCTGGTGAGTTCTATTGTTCTTTGTTACTGGAAGGTCTTGATTTTTCTTAGAAGCTGAGCTTTTGCATTCCATGAAGCTTTTAAGCTCTTTTTTAGAAAATAACAACAAAATGTTCTTATGCCTTAATACATATATACACTGTTTTGACCTTCTCTGCGTATCTCAATGTCCTCTTTGAAATTGTTGTTCTACCTGCAACTGCAATTTATAAAGTGATAAAGACTTGTGTGTATTCTTCTCTTAATTTTTACAACTAGCTTAAAAAACTAAAAAAAATTATAAACATACATAAACCAGAAAAGCTCTTGGTACTAAAGTATGATAAAATCAGCAAGAAACAGCGTTACTCACATTAAACGGGAAGGTAAATGTAAAATTTTTATCCCTCACTTTGTCAATTTCCCTAGCAATTTCTATCCTTGTATAAATAAGTTTGATAAGTATCTATCATTGATTTTAAAGCCAAAAGTTTTGCTTCTGATAACATAGCTTGTGCCCCTGTTTAAATAAGAGTGATGGAAAATACTTGCCTGTGAATTTATCCAGTAGAGAAAGTTCTGTCATTTTGTCTCAGCATCATAACTGGTGGAGAGATGTAAATCCAGAATATTCTTCAGGTAACTCTTCACATGTAATTATTCGCACTCCCTAGAGTTTTCTAGACATAAAATATTTTTTGCCTCTTTAATCCTCCAGATTCTTTGTGATACTTAGAAAGTGACAGAGATCATATCCCACATTATTGCTTCAGTGCCTTAATTCCGATATTATGTATTCCCATAGGAAAATGATGTTTCATGCTTTTTATTCTTGCACAGGAAAATAAGAGAAAAACAGCAGTTACTGTAGCTTTCCTAGAGAGAAATACTTCCTACTTTTTAAAAAAAAATTGGTTTTTTTGGTTAATGCAAGAATTCAACTTTGAATATTTTGAACTTCTTCTCATCTGTTGTATGTACAGAGGTAAGATTATAGTTTGTTCCATTTCAGTTGTCCTCCGCTTTTATGCTTCCAAAATCTGTTGAAATACATTATTCTGGAATATGATGCTCACCTGCTGATGTAGATCACTTTACAAGAGTCCTAGGGGTCCATCTTTCCCTTCCCCTAGGGCTTCACTTCCACAGGTATTTTCCTCGACTTTCTATCAGGATCCGCTCATAATTTTTGCTTCTAGAGGAGCATCCAGAGAAAAATATTGAATTGATGTAGCTGGTGACCAGCTGACCTGTCATACTAGGAACAGTAACGACAAGGAATCACTCAGGTCCCTTAAATCAATGAAAGGCAACAGATAATTGTAGGAGCACGTCTGGAGTCCCCAGTAGAGCCACAAGGACTAGCTCACATTTGTATCTCTCCATGTAGCTGAACAGATACGGCCGTTGGCCTAGTTTCCCAGAACAGGCATTCCCATATTCCCATTTCTGTCTTTCCGTGCCTTCTGTGCTACATTATTATCCCTTGTTTGAGTATCACATGCCGGTTCTTTCAGGAGAGCAGCTGGTGCAGGTACTCCACAAGCTCTCTGTGAGCAAATTCAGGTTACTCTGCTGTCCCCAGGCCATAGGCTTTTAGTCACTGAGGTTGTGTGTTGCATATTCACAAACTAGGGATGCGGCTGGGAGCTGTGCTTTGGTTTTATAAACAGTGGTAGTCATTAAAACCCTGAGATGCTGCAATATCTCATAATACCATATGGTCAATACTTTTAGTGTATCACAGTGTTTTCTGGGTAATTACCACTTAGTTCATTACAAAAGAGTGATGAAATTTAAGCTTTTGAAATAAGTGAGAAGGAGAAAGCCTTCTCAGGATACTTGGGAATGCAGCAAACTGCATCATAATGCAGTCTATTATTTACCAGTACTTTTTTGTCAGTACTGTTCTGCTCAATCCTGGGAGGCTCAGATAGAAAAATGCCATCATTTATTTTTCACACCTGATGTTTTTTTAAATTTCTTAACTCAGATAGCATTTGCATGATATAAATGCCTGAGCGCTAACAATTAGAATGAAGTGATTTAAATCTCAGTCTAAAACATTTCTATTTCACACAAATGACACTTCATAGATAGAAAATCAGTGAGGACTAATTCAGAACACAGAGAATAAATCAGAACAAATATTTTAATTTTTCTTTCCAGTAGATATTCTGGCTTTCCACTGGCACTTGTTTGAAGAAGGTGTGTCACAATCTAAAGACTAGGAATGTCTTCTAGAGAAATAAATTTAGAGTAACTTTCTTAATAGTGTGGAGAATGATTTTTATAAAACATCAGTTTTAAAATTTTTAAAGTTGGGGTCTTTTACAGATTTTTTTAATCTTTCTTTAACTTCTTTCTTTTAACACTAGGTTGTTGGATGTTCTTTGTCATTTTTAATTCAAGCCATTTGCATTATAAATTGGTCTGGGCTTTAAGGTGCCTTGAAGGAAAGGAAAGAATGAAAAGTTGGAACTGCATTAAAATGTGTGTCATCAGTTATTCTCCATCTCATTTATTAATTAGTTGTATGAAAATGTAATTTGATATGAAGGAACAATTTTGCATTTTCAGAACTTTTTTTGCATCAGAGATTCGGGCTTCCTGATAGGTGGACTCTGGCGCTGTTTCTAACATTCAGCTTAAAATGCATTAGGGAGCACTTTGATGGGGTCCATTTCAGCCTCAGAAAGGGGGATATCACAATTATGGCACAGATTATTGCCATTATTTCTGTGCTTCTGCTAGCGACAAAGCATCTGTATGAATTTGTTGCTATTAACACGGCTGGAGGTGGTACGTGTTTGAAGTAATGCAAGTACAGGCTGGCACAGTGTCACACTTCCATTATAACTCTAGAGAGTTGCTCCTTCTCAACTTCTCTATCACTCTCATGTTTCCGTGATGCCGTTATCTACTCTGACCTTTATAGCCTGACCACTGCCATTGATTTTTACCAAGTGTCATCTGTGTTACAAATTGGTCTGGACTTGAATCTGTCTGTATTAAGAGGTTTAAATTCACACTTGCCGGTGGTGGGAAAAGAGGGGGAATTTGCTGAGCTGTCAAAACAGAAGCAAACTTAAAAAGGTTCTGTGGCTAATAAAGCCTTTGAGGAAACGAGCATAGAAATCTGAAACTACAGCCCGACGTAATAAAATTGTGGAGTCTTTAAGATGGTTAGGATGACAGTGCTGTGAAACCTGGCAGCTCTCAAACAATCCTGTGAATAGTTCTGTGCTGCAAAGTTATTTGGTTGCTTTCATGAATTCTGAATAAACGCAGACCATTTACTAAATTAATCATTAATTAGTTAAATTTAAGGCACATGCCACGTTAAAACCAAATTAAATCAATTTAGTGGTGAAGTACATTCTTTTTCTAAATCTTTACTAGGGATATGTGCTCAGAACTCGAACTCAGACCGACAAGGCTTGTTGTTGTAACACCGTGGACTTGAAGCATCAGTGCCCAAGACTTTCATTTTAGAATATCAGATGAGTTACTCTCAGGGGCACTTCCAGACAAGAGGAATAAATACACTTTTGGTATCTAAATGGGTTTTTTTAGGTTTGATACACTCAGAAAGTATTTAATGGTAATAGCATAAATTACTTTGATGTTAAAATGTTCCCAGTAGTCCTTGCCTTCCACTTACTCCTTTTTGACCTGGAGCAAACTATTCCAATGTCTCAGTTTATTTCTCCATTGCATGGGTGATGCGCATCATTCTTGTGATGAGTGAAATTTCCTTTGTGTCTAGAAAAAGAAAAGTAGGAGTTGAAGGCGCCTGGATTCAGTAGCTTTATGCTGGTAGTTGCCAACCTGATGAGAGTGGGAGTCATATCACTGTGTTGCCATGAATTCTCTGACACGATGAAGCCAGCTCCCAGGAGACAGGAGGCAGTTTGGAAGAGGGTAGTGAAGATCTCTTGAGGAACCTTGGTAAAGCTACATCTGTTTAGTGATAGCATCAGCAGCTCCTCCATAATTCAGTTACTACTGAAATTTGCACACAAAGAGGTTCATACCCTTCTATTTCATACTTCAGTAACTGAATTTCCCATTATGTTACTTGTTAAAATATTTACTAATCTTAGCAGAAAATAAGAAAAAAAAAGAGAGAAAAGGAAACAAATTTAACTGTGTCCTTAAAATGAAATCTTTCGTGGTGTTCTTTTTAGTTTCTGTGAGCTGAAGGAGTGCTATGATCACTGACTCTGACGTCAATGACAAGCGACTGTTCACATTTTAAATCTTGCGTATTTATATCTGAAGGCCACTGAGCCTTGGCCTCTAGGAGGCAGTGCCAGGGACCCTCTCTTCTGCTTCATGGCTGCACCGTACCTGGAAGAGCCTCAGGAGTGAAGCACCTTCTGATGACATACATCAGACTCTCTTGGGAGAAAAGCTGCTGTTGCAACAAAACTGCAAGTTGTACCTACCCTTCAAATCAACAGGAGATAAATGGGATGCTCTTCATACTGACTTTAAGGAGAGTGAGTCACAGAGCAAGGGCCAGGGTGTCAGTGCAGATTAAGAACTGGTTATGAGATACGAGAGAAAGATTCGTCATGAGCTGCTGCTTCCCAGCGTGTAGAGAGATTAGTGGTACCCCATGGGCAAATTGTCTCTGTTGGGAAGAACTATGGAGGATTTAGAAAAATTCCAGATGGATTTAAATACATTGAAGGATTAAGGGACACAATGGTAGATGAAATTCAGTTGGAATAAGTGTGACAGAATAATAGACATTAATAAAAATAGTCCTTTTTAGAAAAAAAAAAAAATAAAATGAAAAGGTATTCTTAAAACTCCTCATAATCTGGGGTCTGAGGCTGTGGAGAATTTTGAAGAAAAGATTTGCTGTGTTTAAATACACAAATCCTATCCTTGTTATGGTGGCACACATTTTCAGACTTGAAAATTTAAATGAAGGCATGCAAATCCTGAAGTAGGTGGCCCGTATCCCTGCCATGTATTTCTAAACCACAAACTAGTCTAATGCTTATCACTGAAGTCAAGAGTTCAGCAGGAGGTTTTTTAAGAAAAGATTTTTATAAGTAATGAAGATATGTATAATCACATCATCTGATTGTTTATAGAATTATACCATAGTCTCATATATTTCTTTTTAGAAGGAATACACTTGGTGCAGTGTGTAAGGCACGAGAGACTGATTTCTGATCTCTCTTCTTTGCTTAGGCTGCAGTGCAGTGAATGTGTGTAAAAAAAAAAAAAATGGCTGAGATAGAGTCCATGGCTGAGATTATCGATAGTCCCAGTCTGGAAACACGAGGCTCATGTGTTTCATGAGGTTCATGTAAGGATAAAATGGCACCGTTCTTTCATCTGACCACTGGAGTCAGATACTGACTCAGTTGGAACCTGATCTTTTCCTGTATAATATTCTCATTTATTTGGTCAGGTGTATACTCCTGGTATAGAATATTGGTGCTCTGCTACTTTTTGACTGGCTTTTGGACAGCTGCCTGAATACTGGCAATTTCCTGGCAATCCTCACACCTTTGAAGTTTTTCCTCGGGGAATTGAAGTCAGTGTTGAATATCATTACTGGACAACTTTTTAAACACCTGCCTTTTTTTTTTTAGCAGTGTGAACTTGACAGTGCCCAAGAGAAAAAAAAAAAAAAATTAAAGAATTAATGGTTTCTGACTGTCACAGCATTATTTTTCCCAGGGTAGGCAGTCTTTATAGAGATGTACATCAGCTGACCACTTCTCTCACCCTCCTTTAGAACTTTTCTAGAATTATCTTGGACTTTATATTATTTTTTAGGCCTTATTTTTGGACTCTCCTGTATTTACTGCTGGCTTAAGAAAATCAGGCAGTAGCATGTCTGAGGTGATTTAAAATAACCTCCAGTCTTGAGCTGGTGGCTGATGCTGAGAACTGACACGAGGTCTGGGGTTAGTATATGCTGCTGGGGATGCGCTACCTTCAGCAATTGCTCTTCTCACTTCTTCTTGATCCCAGCAGCAGGAACTGGAAATTGCTTTCCCCCTCTTTACCCTTTTCTCCTGACTGCTTTTAGCAGGCAAAGCAGTCATAGCTGGTGTGCACCAGTCCCTTGCCCAAGGAGAGGCAGCACACAAGTCCTGGAATTCTGGCTCCTCCGTGACTCCTTGCCAAGCGATGCACTGGGAGTGAAGATAAAGTGTGAAAGGAATCAAGCCTAATACTGCCCCATGAAGGTGGGTGGTTAAAAGTGCTGATGCTACTCTCACCTGATCAAATAGACCCCTCTACTGGATTTAATAATTTTCATACATTAGAGCAAATAATAAGCAGACCATTCCTAGCCTACCTGTAAGTCCTTATAAAGAAGCTTTGAAATACCTCCATACACCTCATACTGAGCCTGTCACCAATATATCTGCTCTTTTCCAGGGCTGGGGGGAGGATGGCAGCTTGTGCTGAAGCTGTCTGGCTGCTCCTCCCAGCTTCCCATCAGCAGGGGCTTTGCCTGCAGCCTAGTCAATGCCCATACTACTGCCAAATGGTTTTATCAGAGAAAACCAGTCCAGAAAAATGAAACTTTCTTCATCTTAAAAGTATCCTCTTTGTTTGAGTCTCTAAAGTATTCCAGATCGATATTTCTGAACTTTGATTTATTTTTTTTTTAGTTTAGTTTTTGATCTGCAGTACTATGGAGACTGTGCTGCCTATTAGGAAAGTGATACCGTTGCCCTGTCAATAAAGGGAAGCCAACTTGATGTCAGTGCGCAGAGACATTATTGAAACATGGCCAAGTGGAACTTTCTTAGACAATTATTTTAAACTATGGAATGCATCTTAAAATTCAAGAAGCAGGAGATGGAAGAGAACTTAGTGAAGTTAGTCTGAGCAGTTTTAATTCCCACATTCTAGGAGAGTGCCCTGAGCAACGCTGTCCTCTTGGTAACCCAATGGTTCATCTTCAGGAGTAAAAGAAATGGAGGGAGATAGACAACATGCAAGAGAGAATGTGATTCTTGTGGCACTCAGAAGGAACGAAGACTGCTGGTCCAAACTTACTTTTCAAGCATGCAAGCACTTTATATCAGTAAACATTGAAAGCATTTTTAAAGTAAACCTTAGTTTAAATAAAAAATATCTCCCTCCAAGAAGTCATAAGTGCTTGATACAGGTTCTACCTTCCTCTGGCTGAGATGTGGACTCAGTACTATTACAACTGAACACAGGTGTAGCCAAAATTTTGAACCTTCTCCAGGGGGAAGTAGGTTGAGTGGAGATACCACTGCTTGACTTTGGATAGCAAAAGAGGCTGGAGTGAAAGTGACACTTATCTCCTCAGAAAATGCAATTTCTGACATTGCTGGGAGGGCTGTAGTTAAGCACTCGGCAACTTTCAGGCTGTAGAGAAACACCTTGCAATTTTAGTGCAGTGCTTGGCACTCTTAAAAATGGTCAAACTAGCCTCCATTGCCTGTGTCCCCATTTAAGCAAATTTTAGGTGGATTGAACCCTACCTTACTTATGATTTCACTGGGGATTAGACTGACATTTCGGTTTAAGGAGTGCAATTCCCAATGTCAGACCTATTTCTGTATTGTAAGTTATTCTTCATTTTTGCAGAAAATGATTCAGTTGAACTAATCTGACAGGGCTGACTGGGTGTCCATTATAGTGCTGCATTACAATTGCTAAACAGAGTATTGGAAGGGCACTAGGTACAGTCTGGTGAAGACAATACAGAATTTGAATGATGACACTAAGGGAGCATTTCAGAGTTGGTAAGTGGGTTTCTGAAGACACTTGGCAATTGGGAGGAGGAAAAGCAAATGAGAGCAACTGCTTGTGAGGCTGACATAACCTCAGCGTAATGTTGAGCTACATGTTGCTTTCCTTGGGCTGTGAGCGGGCTTGGCAAATGCTAGCAGTCAAGCCATCTGTATAACTGGATCAGATTTTTCCTACCAAAATGGATCAGTTTATGGGATTACTTTGACAAGCATGTTGGGAAATACAGAACATATAGTTTTTATCATTGTTTACTTCTGTTTTTCCTCTTGTTCCCTTTGACATTGCCCACTGGCTTTTATTAGAGTTTGAGCTCCGTTTAGCTCAACATGCAGAGCTGGCCATGCTACCAGTGTCATTCCCTGCAGAGCTCCTCCTGTTCCTTCATTTACATGTTTCCTTCTTGTTCTTTAACCAGAAGGGGAAGCTTTTAGCCTTGAATGCATAAATCATTAGGTCCAGGTCAAAAATAAACAATCCATTATTCAAAGTGGTCATTCTCAGTCATCAGATTGTCGTTTATCATGGGAATTTCTTGGAAGCATGGCATCCATTTCTAGCATTGTTCAGATAATTGCAGCATGAAATTGAACTGGTCTTGAGATCAACCTCCAATATTCAGCACAACTCTTTGGTTGGAGGGGTCTAATTCATGAGGCACATCTGGTTCATAAGACTGGCCTCCTCCTCCATTTACCAGCAGCAGACATTTAGTAAGGTGCTAACTCACCAGAGGGGGAGAAGTTATCTTCACCTGGATCTAGGTGATCTAAATATGCTCTACAATCAGTCAGGTGTGCTCTAAACCAGTCAGATCGTCTCTGCTAGAAAAGTTTGGAGCAAAATTTTTGGTAGGGCAATGAGGGAATTTTTCATTAGAACTAAAATTCAATTTTTGTGTACATAGTCTTTCCACTACAACCTCTTCTCTATACTCGGTAGAGAGAAATATATATAGCCTTTAGACAGAGCCAGTAGCACTGTTTTTTTTATTCCTGGATCCAAAAGGGATGCAAGTCAAATAATAACAGTCTTTTATATAACAATACTAGGAGTCTGACAAAGAAAGTTGGTATCATTTTATTCATTATTCAGATGGTGAAATTAAGGGTCACAATAGGCCTTGTCCAGATGAAGACATATTCTGTTTCTCATTCATAATTCATTCAGCAACAGATAATCCCAGTTTTGTATAGAACTGCTGAAGACAGTGGGATTATATAGATAGATTAGAGAATGACTAGCAAATTCTATACATTTTGTAGCAGTGACTGAGAAGAAAATGACTGAATGTGATTGCTCTAAATTGTGCCAGCTTTCTGGAACTGGTATTGTTCTTGTAAATTGAGCAAATAAAAAGTGAAATCTTCAATAGACAATAGCAGAGAAATATATTAATCCAATATTCTGTTATTTAATTTGCTTCTGAAAGTGGATTATTCCTTAAAATATTTCTGTTTTTGGCTCCCTCACCAGGAGAAATTTAGATATTGGAAGATACATAATATTATTTTCACCAACGTCCAGTACAATTTGTGGAAAAGTTTTAATAATTACATAAAGTTGAGTTCCAAAATTCCCTCCTGAGCATTTAAATAGATTACACTAATTTTCAGAAATGCTTAGCAGCTCACGTTAAAGTTATTTGTTCCTGAGCTTTCATTTTGATTTTGTCTCTAAATATAATAGCTTTATAGCCTAGATATGCTTCCTTTTTTTTTGTTAGACAAACCTCCTGATGAAGTTAAAGGGAGCTGATTGGCTTGTGACTTTTTTAGTTCAGACAAGTAGGTATGGATTAGACTATTTATTTTTTATGTGCTTAAAATAGTTAGACAAGTTCTCATTGTTAGGTCATGATATTTAATCATGACATCAGAGTCTTAGCCTGAAGTGGGGAGTCATTTCATCTGAAGGAATAATGTAGTACTACCATGTAACAGTGGCTTTTTTTTAGTGGAGATGTAAGTCATATGCTCCAGCAGGTATAACTGGTTTAGTACAAGAGCTCTGCCCTGAAAAGTGAGATTAAACAAAAGCAGCAGTGAAATATTTTGCAGATGGCACTCTGCCAGACTTTAAAGCTATATATATGTATCTCTACATAAACCCCAGAGGAAATATTTATACTTCATTCCCCTTCATTGTCATTAACCTGTCAAACAAAGTATATTCTACAAACAATAGGAGATAGAGATTGGCATTTGAGTAAGACGGAATTCTGCTGCTGGTTTAGTAGGGTCTGTATCTGTCAACTGAAAAATCATATTTAGGCTATCAGTCACAGATATAGATGACATTAGAAGATAAAGCAATGGAAGAAAGTTAGTTATACATGAATTTTCTGAACTATCAGACTCCGTTTTCATCTTCTAGCCTGTAGAGAACTCGAGCTGGAAACCTGAAACGGACCCCAAAGCGATTATGGTAAACTGTGAGATGTATCACATTTTGGTTTAGCTGCTATTATCATATCTCAGCACAGTTAATTTGAAAGAAGAAGATGCAAAAGAGAGATCTACAACAAGTGAAATGAGAGCAAGGACATGAAACCCAAAGCAAGCACTCTCTCACTATCTCAGCTGGCAGCAGCCATGTCATCTGCAAAAAGGTGCTGTGCCATCTAACAGCTGATTCTTCCCAAGACAAAATATTAGATCAAAGATGATCAGAAACCTTCAGCTCAGTCATAAAATGGAGTGGTAAAATCAAGGACTGTTAAGACACTGCAGGAGCCATTAATTTTCTTTGGCAGAAAAAGAGTTGGTCAGCCTCAAGAGAACCCGCAAAGCATAAATAGCATCCATGGGTGCCTTTTGCTGCCTTTTGATTTTCCCAGTACATGTTTTATCTCTTTGAGGCCTATGTAAGATGTGTTTTCTCTTTTAAGGGTTCATCATTACATCATGTTGTCCTGAATATGGGTTGGACTTGTGTTGTAGCATGTCTGGAAACTGAAGAGTCGTAATCCAGGGACTCACTCTGTGCTGTGCTGCTCCCAGTGAATTGGAGCTAGCACCAACTATCACCAAAAAGGATGGCCCTTCTCTCCTCCCCAGTAGAGGGAACATCTTGACAGTTCAAAGCTGCGTGAACCCTGCCCTCACCCCTAGGTTTCCTCTGAGTCTTTGGCCTTGATAAAATACTTTCATCATCAGTGCAGTCTGAAGAGTCGTCTTTCTACTATTGTAATTTCTGTTGTATGTTCCTTAACTGAACCACTTTTTTTTTGTCTTTCTTTGTTGGTTTATGTAATATTTTCCCTGAAATTAATTCCATAGTTGTTGAACCCTCACAATCAGTAGATGAAGCATATTCACAAAAAAAAAAAAATAAAAATCCCACTCCAGAATACAGAAACTTCTTTTCCATCTACAACTGAATCAAGCAAGCAGAAAACCCAGCATAATATGTGAAAGATCACAAAAAGTGTCTGTTCCTCAAGTGCTGTGTCCTTGTGCTGGGGATGTGGGAGGACCACGGGCAGGAGGATTGGTGATGTTTGCAAGTTGTCTTCTGGTAACAGTCCTTGTATAAACCTGAAAATCAGATGGGTGATGTGGGTTCATGGTGCTGTTGCGATGTAGGCTCGTTTGCTTAACACTCTGCTGGTGGGAACGGTGTGCGCTCTCTGTGTAAACAAAGCTAAAGGCAATCACTGTACAAGTGCAAACCATGCAACGCTGAACAAAAGCAAAGCAGAAATAGAGCATGGAAAACGACTTTCTGGCATTTTTAGAGAGGGGTTTTATTGATTCAACTCTCCTGCAGTACAGCTGTCACAGAACTTTAATAAACAGCACGAGTATGCATCAGCGTTAAGTAGCTAAAAGATTATATTGAAAATTATATTAGTTGATCATTCTTAAAGTGAATGCTCAAATGTGATAGTGTGATCAGTCATAGTACTGGTGCCAAAGAGTACTGGTTCTTCACCTTTCCTGTGCTGTTATGAATGAGAATTTCTTAGTCTAACAAATTTTCTGTGTGTTTGTGAACCTGTGTGTTTTAATTTGGTGTTGGATGAGAGTTAAGACTATTCCTGGATGATCAGGCTTGCAAAAGGATGACATTCCAGACCGTTTTCTCTCCCATTTTCTCTCCATCATTCAAATACTGTGACTACATTCCCCATTGCTGTTACTACAGTGGTTTGTATCAGCATTCCTTGGTTTTGAAGTTGGAGAATGCTTTTTCAGGGAAGGAGGGATAAGCAGGGAGCAGAAGGCTGAGCTTTTACAAATGAGACTCCCTTGGTTAAAAAGAAAATGACACCAATGTCCGCAGCAGACTTTGCCTGTGCCACAGCATAGACTTGCTATTACAGTGAAAGCCCACTTGCTGACACCAATCATTTCCATAAAATTTAAGCCAGCATCTTTGGGAGAAAAGATTTAATTAACACATAAGCCCCTGAGTCACTGTGACAATCTGCTTTCATAGTGATGGGAATAATCACATTTCTACCCACTGTCAGTCCTCGAAATATAGGGGTTTTATGAATAATCTGTAGTACATTTCTTTTCCTTACTGAAACAATCAGATTCCTTTGTTACTTTCACACAGAACATTTCTGTCTTAGACATCTAGGAAAACTAAATTTATCTGGTGCCTTGAGGGGCTACCTCTGCTTGTGTGACAGGCGTTCTCTTGAGCATTTTGGGTCAGTAGCATGAAGAGAGGCTGAGCAATTCCATACTAACCAAGATCCATGTGAGACATCCCATTGTTTAAATAGAGGTGCCCTTAGGGCAGTGTATGCAGAACCCAGTGCAATAAATAAATAAACAAACAGTGCTCATTGCAAACAAATAAAATTGTGGCAATGATTACTGTGACATAAAATTAGATTCAAAAACTTTCACTCTGGACCAGAAATAGTAACCTAGGTACAGAGTTTTGAAAAATAATTTTTTCCCCTTAGTCCAGTTGAAAAGATAATGTCTAACAGTATATTTTTTGACACCTCCTTCTCCTACTTGTTATAAGTCCTTGAAGGAAAGAACACAGAACCTTTTTCCCCTGGGTTAGTCTCTTCAAAATTGTTTCTGATTTACTGTGGCTTAAGTTAGATAACTGTCAAGCTTTTAAGTTTTAATTTTATGATATTTGGGGCTTTAACAATGTTGAGAATAATTCTATAGTCACATTTTAGACAGAGAATGTAGTATCTGTTGTTCTCATTGGACGTTGCTGTATCATTTCCTTATCTTTTTACTTAATTCTTTTGTATTTGGTTCCACAGTATTGAGCAACAACTAAAGCAAGTATTAGGGATAGAATGTTCTTAATACATCTTTAGAATTGTTACAACTTTAATAACCTGGAATTTTTGCAAATACAAATTTTGCATCTAGATAGGTGCTTTTTTAAATGCTAGCAGTCCTCTTGTGTTAAGCTTGATTGCAACCTGTTTTCTAAATTAAAAAATGTAAATGTGGCATTGACAAAGGTTAAAAAGATTTAAAGTGGGTTCTGTCAGCAGTGCGAACAGACACCAAAGCAAATCCTATGTATCTAATCAGTGTCCTCTGGACTGTGTGCCTTACTCCATTGTTTACTCTCAAATCCATAATAATTTTGTATCCTTTCACTGGGCGAAGATTCATTTTAAAAACTAATGAATTTAAAAATATGCTTTTCCCTTGTCCATTTGATACTGAGCCTGCAATTTGACTTTCATTGTTTGTTTCCCTCCTTGTCTCGTCAATCCTTTTCTCTCTTTCTGTGCTTTTACTTTATTACATTTTTTATTGAGGACTGAGATGAACTGGTTGCTGCATCATGGGCCCATTACACTTCCTAACAATTCCATTTACACCTTATTGTTTGTCTTATTGCTGGAAAATTCAGGTGATTCATCATGCCTGAAGAAGCACCTGATCCCAATTCCCTTGCTATCATGATCACTATGTGACAGGAATACAGTTAGTGGTGGCTTTCAGACTCTAAGAGGCCAAGGTGATAACTCTTTTGGGACTTTTAGCCTCTCAAGTATTGATGAGTTCCATTTTCGTAATGCTCTGTTTTCTTGCTCCTTTTCAACAGCCCCCTGAGTGTGGAAAAGGGCTTGGAGTTAATAAAGGAAGTGGCAGATCTCCTGAAGCTACAGATGAGTGTCTTCGATGATGTCAAGTACGTACATGGAATTTACCCCTTTTCATTTTATTGGATATCTCATTATTTTTTAATGGTTTGTCTTACAAGGAAATACCTACTCTTTAATGCCAAAATTAATGAGAGCATGCAAGAAACAAACAAAAAAGAATATTGTGGTGATCTTTATAATGTCCCCTACACACAGGAACAAATTCTTTTGAAAAAAAATACTTTGAAAACAAATTATTTTGAAAAAGGACTGAAATTTTCCTATGCTTCCATAGGGAAAAGTAGTCTGTTCAGAGCACTGTAAAAGTGTTACCAACCTTATTCAATAGTTTCTAGGTAAGGAAAGTCTTGTTAAGGGTCATTATACCCAGCATTGCTGAGGGGGAAAATGACGTCAGAGATGGATAGGAACTTGGGTACCTGGCTTTGAGTCTGGCACCTGGCACACTGGGTCATGCCGCATGGTCAACTACTCATTTAACAAGTCACAGGGAGTTCAGCTGTGTTGAGCTACTGGTTTTCTTCAAATGATTCATTCTGATGAACGCTCTGCACGTTACTCTCCTGAACTAGGAGGCTGTGATTTGCCATGTCCAGTAAAAATTTTTAGACTGGGGATTTTCTGAAATAGTTTCGGTAGGACCATTTTGCTTCATGAAACTTACTTCTTCCTTTGTAAAACAGAAAATAAAAATAGTTTGATAGAAAAGTAATGTAAAGGAAGGGTCAGCTGTGGGAGGGTTTTGACAGCTTGCTGGAAAGGAGTCACATCTTGGTGCACAGAAAATAACTGATGTCTGGGTAGCATCCAGTTCCTGCCTATGTTTCAGAAGGTTTGGGGCTGCTTGTTTTGGCCGATGATCTGAAGTGTAGCATCTTTCTTAGCCTTACTTGTGCTGCCATCAGCTTTTCCTTAACCTTCAGTTCCAGGGACTGTAATACATCGTTTAATACTGTGTTTTAAGTTATAGTCTGAAGGTGTTTCATCTTTAGCAGAAGTGTTTATTATTATTTGTGAAAAACATTGTACCCCTACTGTTACTGTATATGGAGGGAGAAGTAGACTACTGGTGAGAAGATCTTTTTAGAAATCTGACAAATACCAGACATCATTGTTTATAAGGAAAATATTTCTGTATTTTGTTTCCTAGAACTATTTGTATTGATGAAAATATTTTCTTTTGTATTTTGTGAAAAGTATTTTATATGAAAACCGCGTTTTGAAATTACAAAAAATAATAATACTGTATGGTCTTCCTTGTAAAGAGACTTTGAATACTAGCAGATAAAGTCTGCTCCACATTTAAAGGGGTAATCCTATGGAACAATTTCTCTGCTGGAATCAACGTGTTCTGCTTCATTAACTTCATGCATTTACAGTACAAGAACACTTCCACCTACCTTTCTAATTGTTAGTGTAAAGCTTTTTGGTTATTTTTTGATATTGCAACATTGCAATTGGCAGGCTGTAAATTCATTCTCTAATGAGAAATATCCCTCCAATGATACAGCTAGCTATGAAGATCCCTTTTTTTCTTTTCCCCCTTCTTAATGTGCAACATTAGGGAGGCTGAGTATTTTCTGTCCATTAATATGCAGTCTGACTATAATGCAGTCTAACTATATGACTGCACTGAAAATTCTTGTGTTGTGTGGTCAGTAATTTAAAAGTGTATTTTGAATGATTATAACTCCAAACAGGACTAAGTATTCTGTCTGTCAACACAAATACAGTCTTTTTAAAAAACATCTATATGTCTGGAAAAAATTATCCCAACTCTCAAGTTAGTGAAGAATACATCCATAATAATTTTTCTTTACTCAAGAAAATGAGATACTTTGAATTGAGTTAAACACATGAAACACTAAAGAAATGTGGAGCTGGCCAGTAGGTACTTCTTGGATTTGTTCTTTTGTCCATCACTACATGAGAATGAGGCCTCCCAGGAAATATGCTTTTTACTTGGCCTAAGGCATTACGGGTGATTTAAATTATGTTAGATTACTGGCAACTAAAAATACTCTTTCTCTTAGGGACTCAAAAGTCTGCTTTTAACTCTGACCTGAGTATTAGCTTGGTCTAAAATTCTAAAGTCTCTCTTTTCCATCCACAAATTCTGAATGGTAAGAAAACAGTAGTGTAGACCTGAATTTTTTAGACTATTGAAAAGATTTCACATTAAAGACACACTGATGAGAATCACAGGGTTAATTTGAGAGTATAAACAAAGCCATCACATTCAATAGGAGCAGTGTAAGAAGGACTGAAGAGACAGGGTGAGTAATGAGTTTGCAAGTTCTTTAAATTCCCAGTTTAGAGTTTCTTGTCCTTTTCTCTGAAAAAAAACCCGAACCAAACCAAAACAAAACCCAAACTTTTAAATGGACTGCTTCATAAAT
This sequence comes from Thinocorus orbignyianus, assembly GCA_013400375.1. Classification (NCBI taxonomy): domain Eukaryota; kingdom Metazoa; phylum Chordata; class Aves; order Ciconiiformes; family Thinocoridae; genus Thinocorus; species Thinocorus orbignyianus. The sequence goes on along the minus strand of VXBW01005821.1, from coordinate 1,479,725 downwards.
ATGCTACGAGTATTTGTCTACTTAGTTTTGTCTGCAAATGTCTTTCATTCTTCCCTATATATTTAGAATTTTTCCTGTGCTTTGGAGTTTGGTCAGTGATTCCTACCAGTTCCCATGTTAATTCTTGATTAGTTGATGCCCGGTAGTAATCAGCTTATCTTTTCTTCTCTTGCTCACAATCCTGCCAACCTTAACCGATGGCCTGCAATTCACAGTATGGCCTCAGGCTGGGCTCCCAGAGCATTCAGTCCACTTCTACAGTTGGTTTGTTGGCAAGTTTGCATTGACATAAACTTTGCTCACCCTGTGAAACAAATGAGTGGGAATAGATTTGGGGAATTCATAATTAGAAATATTTCAGTGTTGAAGAAAAGATCCAACGTGTTAGCTGTCACTTTTGTATACAGCCTGAATCTTTATGGAAGTAATAGTTATGCTTAATATGTTTTGTTAATGATTATGTAGCTGTCAAATAAATTCCATTATTTCTTATTACATCATTAGAGACCATTAAAAGGATATTAGCATGCTGATGTAATTATGCAAGCAGACGTAAAATGACTATAGTTATGATTTTGTAATCTAATTAAGGGTGTCCAATGCCCCTGGTGATTGATTGTTGGGATGGTATCATGGATTGAAGTCAGATGGGTAGTAGTGCTAGGAGGATTTGTATTTATTTTAAAAAAATTAAAATTACCACTCTACAATCTGCAACATTGGCAGATTGTAGAGTGGCAGATTACCTTCTTCATGTAATTACAGTTCTTCACACATTATAGAGTAAACTTACAAATGAGAGATTATCAAGAAACATCCAAATATATTAAGAGTACTAAACTCTGTAAACTAAGCTGTGAGAATAATGGAAAAGACACTCAGAATCTGTAGTCAAAGTCTTTAAATTAGAACATACATAACTAGCTTGGTTTCTGATGAGAATATAATTTTTTTCTGAATTTTTATTTAATGTTCTCATACTTGGGGTGTTTACTGAGAAGGAGGGGAGGTTTACTAAGGGATATTTTCAGCTCTAAGCTTAGCTGAATATCTTTCTGTAGAAGATAAACAGATTAGTCTGGTTTCGTAGTGTTTCAGATTGCATATCCTACCATTCTCAGCCTACAGTTAAGAGTGGGATTTACAGCTGAACATTATATTCTGTGGTGGATGCTGCAGTAGCACTGATTCTTTTTCTTTTCCTTCTTATTTCTCTCTTAAGCCTTATATGATTTTTCCTATTACTTTTGAAGATCTCTCACTCTAGGTGTCTCTTTTTCCCACACTTTTTTCTATCTCTTTGGCTACCTCCACCCATTCAGCTTCATGAGCATCTTTGTCATTCTTGCCTTCTAACACACCTAAACTCAGTACTCAAAGAACTGTCCTTTCAGGAGACGTGATTACTTGACCAATAAGCATGCCCCCTTCTGTATCTGATTTTTCAGTGTAAAACCTGTAGCAGAACACTCTATATTCCACACAATAACATTAGTCTCTCTTTGATGCTGCTGTAATTGCCTATGTAAGCACATAATCTCTCTCCATATATGATGCTGGGGATGGACAGAATACTTACGCTAAATTTCAAATGCAAATATAAATAGATTTTTCAAGTTGAAAAAGATAATTCTGGTTATCTTATATAATGTCCTGGATTGCAAAGCCATAAAAAACAATATTCCCTTATCATCTACAGTTGGTTGCATCTACATTGTACATCCAAAGCTAAGTTAAAAGACCAAATCACTGATCTTTCATAGTCTAAAGCTCAAACTGCCAGGCACCTTGGGTTGGTTGTTCAGCTTTCACCAGACCATTCACCATACCCACACCGAGACTAGAATTTCATGTTTTATATGAATAGTTTGTTATAAGAAAAATGAAAGTTCAGGTTAACTGAAGGTATGTGTGGAAACATACCTGAAAATATTTTTCAGCATTTGTGGCAGCCACAGCAGTGTGGCTTGTCTTTTTGAAATTAAAATGCTATAATTTTAAAATTCAAATTAGTGACCAGTTTCAAAATTTAACTCACTTATAACTGGCTTATAAAGACTATGCTTTTATTTGGTGATAGTAATAAACAAAAAAAATTATCTTGGACTGGACTCAAGCCATTATTTTCATTTTTTTGTTGTTGTTCATCTGACCAAAATTATCAGTCTTTCTATAAAGACTGATTATTATATAGTCTTGAAATACTTGATCATATCTATGTATGTTTCTACAGCCTTCTGTCGTATTCTATATGCAGGAAATAAAACACTCAGTTAATAACAGCTCTTCAATATTTCATTTTATTCTCATTGTTCAGTGTGTGGCTTCAGGATTTATTATTATTAAGCATTATTCAAATCCTGCTTTGAGATCAGAAAAAACACTTTCTCTTGGTTTGGTTTGTTTTGGGTTTGTTTTTTTTCCTGTGGTGCTTTTCACTACACTTTTAAAATGCTTGACAAACATGAATGTGCTTAACTCACATGAGATACGGGGTATCATTAGGATCATACAGAGCTGGAGCTATGCAAGAAGAGATTAAATTCAAAGCATTTACTAATATTAGGTGTCCAGTCTGATGTCTAGGAGTATAGCTTATTCAGCCTCTTCTGTGAAGAATTTCACTTATTGAGACAGAGATCCCATTGCCTTCAGTGCCCATTCTGAGTGTTCACCAGTCCCAGAAGTCAGCTCTTTGTTTAGACAGCAATATTTGGTCTGTGGAAAAAAAAAGTTGCCTGAAATGGCTTCAAATGAACCGAGTCTGAATCTAAATCTGAGAGAGAAGTGGATGGTACCTTTACACCTTTATAACATACTTCCTGAAGTCTGACAGAAGTAAGTTGAGGCCACCTGAAAATATTGGTCTTCTCTACTGCTTGACCACCATTTATCCTTGGATGTCAGGGATCCTATTGAAAAAAAACTTTGAATAAAGACCACCTATCTAGATAGAAAGTAAGTCAAGATTTATTTTCCTATTATACTGTAGTATGTCCTTAGTGTCAGCTATGTTTTTGCGTATTTTTATGTTGACATTGATCTAACAAAAACTTGAATTTGGAAGTCTTATCATGAGGACACCTACAAGCACATTATTGCCATACTTCAAATCTCTGTTTTCAAGTAGTGGGGTTAGAGACATTTTCCACCTCCTTTTCAAAGAAAAGTCCTTATCCTACCAGACAATACCTATCATTATCTTTATTCTTAGGAAGGGCTGAAACGGTTGGGCTGGAAAAAATACAATTTGAAAAGCCAGCCAACCGTCCCAGTGAAAAGAACTTGAACTGAAGATGTCTGAAAATCAAAGGAAGTGATGAAAGTTTAGAGGAACTTTATACGTGTTCAAATCGGAAGTGTTGGGCAGGCAGACTGATGAGTGGAGCTCCCAGCTCCTCACCTATTATGAACATGTGCATTGGCCGTAGTGTTCTCATCATGCCATATAGGTTTTGTTCATTGTTTGTCATGTTATTTTTCTAACACCTGAAAAACTCAATCAGCCAGTTAATCATATTCAGTCATCCAAAACCTAAACACTGGAACAGTACTTGGTATTTTCACTTCATCGTGCTGATGGATTATGACATGTGGTATATATATGCTCTAAATGTGAACATCTCAGGAAATTATTGGTAGCTTGAGAGGCAGGATAGTGTGAGGGAGGATTATTTAACCATAGCAGTAGCAGGACAGGTAGCACAGTGTCTTGTTAGATTTGTGTCTGCAAACTTCCCTCTGCTGCACAGCTTCCCCATGATTCCTTTCTCCTTGATTCAGTGTGATTAATTCTTTCTTGTGTTGTATATTGAACACAAGTGAATTAATATTCTTGCAAAGATTTTTCTAGATTGGCAGATTCTGTGCCATCTATGCTATTTAGATTTACTGAGGGGAATGTTCTCACATTGTGCTTATGAAAAAACCTATAGTCCATCTTATGAAAAAAAACATATAGTCCATCTTGCTCTCCTTAAGGTGCTGTAGGATAAACTAGGAGTAGATTGAATTTTTATTTCCATTCCATTTATTGTCCAGAAATTAAGCAACATTTTTATTTCAATTGGAACTGTGCTATGCTTGGTCTCAATAAAAAAAGACATAACTTTCAAGAAAGTTGAGCAATATTTGTCATCTGTTCTTTGAGTGTTAAATAGCAAACCAACAGACTAAGGCTATTTGGCATAATCTTGTTTAAAATGTTATAAAAGCATAACTGAGAAAAAAAGGAACCACTTTTATTCAAACTTGACTCCTTTCACAGATTTAATGAATCTGGAAAACAAATTGCCTGAAAAATGTACTGCTGTAACTCATTGCATGCAGGCTTTTATAAGAAATTACATTGTGTTTTCTGGTATGTACTGTCTTATTTGACAACTAATTTATAATATAAAGATACATCAATTTTTAAAGGAATGAGGATAAGGAAACAAAAATAAGGTGGAAGTTTCAACTTTACTTAAAAATGAGTGATCTCTCAACCTTAGCATTACATTAGTCTTGTGGCTTTTCCCCCTGAGGTACAATATATTTTGTGTGCTTTTCTTTAATAAATGTGCATATAACCAAGATGATTTTGCCTTCTCCACTGTAGCTTTCTTGCTGGAAAAATATAAAAATACATTAAAATAACAAGAAGGATTTTGGCCTGCAGCATTTTATGAATTCTAGGTGACAAAACAGAAAGACCATAAAAACCTAGGGAGACTCTTATAAATAAAAATGTACAAAGTTTGGCTTTCCATTACAACATTTCATCTCATTAAATCAGAGGATTTGCATCTTTGTAGTCAAAGGCAGAATGAAATCCAGTGTTATAGATAATTTCCATGTACTCATAGGTCCCTACTCAAGGTTTTTACAGTTAACTTCATATTTATCTAATACTTGTGTCTCTCTGTTACTGAGAGTGCTGTTGTATTCCTTTTTTAATGATATTAAAGTTCATAACATTATAAGACAGACAGTATATACTCCTTTATTTCAAGCAAGTATATATCATTGCATTTCATTTATATAACATTTCACATACTACTAACAGGTGATCATTTCCATTCTACACAAGGGTAAACTAAAACTCAAGACAGTTTGCTGGATTTTCCCCACAGAACTTGGTGACAGATATGAGAATAGAAACATAGAACTGTGATTCTCACTCTTGAACGAAAACTTGGTCCACAAATAGAGTAGCTAATACTGGAAATGTATATTACATATTATCATGTAGAGATTTATTTAAAAGAATAGTCCCTTATAAGAAGTACACAGAATTATTCTTATGTCTATGTCTTTCTTGATCCTTGGCTGTCTGATTCTTCTACTTACACAAACACATCTTTTTTCTCTTTCTTTGTCACTTGGATGGATGGATTGCATGAATATTGCAGACCTGCTGATCCAGTTGAAAAAGATAAATAAAAGCACTTTTTTTTTTTTTTTTTTGGCAAGCCAGCCAGTAAATATTGCATATCCAGGCCTGTGAGCTGTGCCAGAACTTGCCTGTGTGAGGGTTGTATTCCTTAGGAGCCACAAAGACAGCCAGAGCAAATATACCTCTGCAGGTCTGATCGAAAGAGCCCAATAAGTTCTGCTTTCAGTGCCTCCTTTGCAAAGTAAATGTCTCTCTCACAGCTAGCAGGGGAAGCTTAAAAACAAATCTTCTTGTGATGTCTCTTCAGAGCTGAAGGAGAAGGCAATAGGTTCTTAAAAGGGCAAGAAGGGCTCTGGTTGTAGCCTTCAGGATTTTATAGCTTTTTGAATGGAGACTGTAGGAAAGTTTGGTTGTTTTGGTCTTTGGTTGTGTTGCCTAATCCTCATCAAAGAAATTTGTGTCCTCTTTGGCTCCTATCAAAGCAACAAGCATGCTGAACCTTTACCTCTGCAAAAGCCCTAATACATGAGCCGTGGTCTTCATTAGTTATTAAAAATCACTTGTGCAAAATGAGCATAAGGTGGTTGTTGTCCCAGTAGACAAGTTTTACATGTGATTTCAACAGACTCCATTAACAACAGAGGCAATGCAGAGGGTAAATAAGCCTGAAGTCACTAAAATGCATTGAATGCTTCCTGGCTAAAAATTAAAACTGTCTACTGCTTGTGTACCAGGCAGGCTACTAAAACATATAAAGAAGAAGAATGGAAATATAAATAGAATACATTTATATGGGGTTTTTTAATTATATAACTTTTTCATCCTTTATGTTAATCCTTGGGGAGTGAAAGAAAAATCACTGTACATTTAAGCAGCATTTGGAGACCATTTGCCCACTCTCTCAGGATCCAAACACTCTTTTGCTGTAAAAAATTATAGTACTTGTATGGTTTGTTCTTTTAAATACTGTAATTAAGAACCTTATTTGCAAGGCACGCAAAGCTGGCAACTTTCATGTACTCAGCATGGTGAAAATGTCAAGTTTCATGGCTTGTGACAGATTAATAGAAAAATTATTTTAAACCTCTGAAAATTATTCATAGATATTGAGTAATCATCAGAAGTTGCATTTTGTGAAGAATAAAAATAGGAAAAACTGAGTGTAGCATCAATCTCTAAATTGAGCGTTGTCTAGTTTTTAAATCATTTAAATTGTAGGCTTAGCAAAACAATCTTCACCTTAGATTTAAGTGCGTTGTAAAATCTTTAAAATACTCTTTGACCATCTTTTGCACTGTAAATTACTATCAGTGTACTTAGCACAATTTTAATGCATGTAGATCAAATGATTAATACAAAATTAATGATGAATGTAAAATAATTAAAAATCCATCATTTGGTATTGGTTGGTATCAGAGACACACCAAAGATGGACTGCTGTTGTTGGAAGGCATCCCTTTCTGGACCAAACATCCCTTTTCTGTGGCTTTACTCTTGGAATTATTCTAATGATAGTAGTGCGTTAGTCGGAATACATGTCATTATTTGGACACCTTATAGTGCCCTCTGCTCTCCCCCTGGAGTGGTGCTCCATGAAGTCACTCTGCAGCGCTGATGCTTTCAAAGAGAGAGGGCAGTGCCAGGTGTCCAAAAAGTTACCAGGTTCATAGAGGCTGTAGATATAGGTTGCAGAGGTAAGTCTGAGCTGCAACCATCAAATCCACCCCTGCAACTTGTTTCCATCTAGTTACATTTACAAGTTGTGATTGCTCTGAGGCTGTCAATCTATCTCATCTTTGTGGTCCATTTGTTATACCTCACCCTGTTGCATGGTGTAAACTTATGTAATGAAATGCAAGTGGTGATAGAAAATCAACCACTAACTGGTGAGTGCTGCAATTAATGTCTTCCCCTTAGCAGGGATTTTGCTTTTTCATCTGTAGAACTTGGTCATTATCAGGCATAAGGTGTGGTATCAGTGTGGCAAATCTTGCTTTTTCTAGCTATATGCGTAGTACAAGACCGTATTTCTGTAGGCAGTGTTGGAAATAAGCAGTTCATATTTAGTGTATCAAGGATATAAATATGAATATATTTTTGGCTTTTACTGCAGCGTGTTGTGGAATACTGTGTGTCATTCTGCAGTTTAAGGAGCATGTTAAGAGTTTCCGGAGAAAGGCTCAAGAAGATCAATTTGCTAAAACAAAAGAAGGATTTTTTAATTGATCACTGGCTATACGTACATACGTGTCAATAAAAATGTGAGAATATATACAGCTGTACATTGATATTTGTTCAGTCCAGGTGCAAAACGAAGCGAGCCATTGAACAGTAAAGATATTAAAGAGTGAAAGATTTGGTGTTAAGTCTGGGGGATGATCAATATTCTCTACTTAACAGTTCAGGGAAGTTTTTTTTGTCATAGGTCAGTACAATACATCCTACACAGATTTCCTTAATCTTTGAAGCTCAGTCAGGTACCTGCATATGTAATAGAGTGTGATGCAGTGTTCTACAAAATTTTGGTCAGAATTTCTGGTCAAAAATGTTAGTGAAACCTGAATCAAGTAGCCAATGGATTTGTAGCTGGTTTGATTAACAGAAGACTCACAAAATAGCCAGCGTACACTTCTTAATTCATCTGTGTATTATATGATGATGACCAGCTGCAATTTTCTGCTTTTGCTTTGCGCTGTAAATCATCTTGTTGCAAACATACTCTATTGAAAAAATGCCTCTTTTAGCCATGTGCTTTTTTCCATCAATTTGATTTGACATAAGCATGTTTATATACCAGTATGTATATATGATATATAACACGTTGGCATAAGTGCAAGCATTTTAATTTTTCTGAAAATGAGAAAGCAAAAAGAAGGCTTCAGTGCAATATATAAACAATGGACATAAGATTCTAATTCCTAAACACAGTAAGCACAGAAATGTGTACACATTGCAAGTCATTAGTTCAAGCCCACCAAACATTTCCTGAGACAATTACCTTCGCTGCTATAAAATTTGCTTTGCACAATCCTCTAGAGCGTTACTAATTGCTTTTCTTAACCTCCAGAGATTAAAGGATTTTGAAATGAACATATAGACAAGTAGTGACTCTAATTTCAAATCTAAGCTTTATTAAGACAAGCTCTGTTTTACGAAATAGGGTCATTAAGAGAATGTTTAATGTTGGAAATATCCAATCCTAATCTCTTCATCTTCCTCTGGTCTTGAGAAATTGCACTCCGTAGTTTTTAAAAATGCGGTGCATCCTCAACTCGTTTCAATACAGCATCAGCTCTGCGTCTCATCTTCAAGAATACACATAACCACATTGGTGCTTGTTTCTCAAATCCTTTTCCACTAGGGGGTATGATAGACTGTGACTATATTTCACAGTAAACCTTCTGTATGATGTTGTAATACTAAAGTATATACACATGAGGGAGAAGAGCAAGCATGCAAAGATTGGTGCATAATTTATGGAGATTTAAATCCTGTCATTCATAAATATAATTATAACCACAGTTTGAAAGTGATATGGACCTTGCCATATTGATCATGCTCCAGCTCTGCTTATTCAGATCATTCATTTGTTGACAGGCAAAATATAATGAGAATGTTGTTAGTGAAACAATTAATGAAAGGAAATACTTCTATTTTACACAAAGAATATTGTTTGTTTCTGTACATGTTGTGCACCCTCCCACCTTCAGATGGGAAATATAAGCCCAAGGGGAGGGGATATTATTAAATCAGCAATCAACCTTCAAGTCATTTTGGTATAAACACTGTAATTATTTCATCTCTAGTAAACAGAATATAAGACAACAGCACATAAGGGTGACAATTTGCAATATGCTTTGAATGTCTTTGTTAAAAAAAAGGCCTATTATGGCTGAAGGCAACATTATTGAAATTAAAAAAAACCCAGAAGTTGTGACAGCCAACAGAGGGGGTAATTAGTCAGTAAATTTCAAGTAATAAATTTAGCAGATCATTGCAACAGACATTACATTTTGCATGAGGAAAACTCACTGTTTATTAGCCTTGAAGCCAGATCTGCTTACCTTTATTCAAAAATCCATCATAACAAGGTATTAGAAAAAAATGGTAAGTGCACTTACAATAGTATAGTACAGCTGCCTTCTAAAACTGACAATCTTCTCATATTTAGGTGGGTGTAAGTTCACTTACATCGGAAGAGTCAACTACAAATTTGCATAGGTGTAATTGTAGTAGCATAAAGCTTGGAGGGAAAAAAATAGCCAAAAAATCTAATATAAAATATTGTCTTTCAAGATGAAGGGTGCTACTACTTTACATTTTTAATCTCGTTAGCAGCAGAGGCATGTCGGAGATGTAGGTTGTGTTTCAGCCTGGGCATTGTGGTTTACATTTCTGGCTGCTTTCACCTCCACAGCTGGCTGAGCGCTGGCGTGATGCAACCTGCCAGCCAGGAGGGACGGCAGCACCCTCCTGCATCCATGGGAATGGTTTGTTTGCAATCCATCAGGTCATAAACAATTGTGTGCACCTCAGCGAGCCTCCGTATTTAGAGTGATGTAAAGACAATTGCTATTAATATTAGCTAGGCTTCAGAGGACTTGACAGCCAGACGAAAAAGCAGTCTCATCTATCTAATTTCAAGTTCCTGGTTAGGAAGTATCAGGGGTGCATTTTATACATCTTAGAACCTTTTCTAAGGCTGGTTGCCCTCTTGTTAAAAAGTCTTTTAAAAAATATGTTGCGGTCAAATAATTACTGGTTTTGTTTAAATGTTCTCGTCCAGCACATAATGAACAGTGAGGAATTCCCCAAAGGGCATCTATTGTTATTGAAATGTTTATTTATTGAGTGCTTTTGCCAGAAGCCACCCATGAGAAAAATCTCATTTTAGGAGCTCCTGAAGCAGTCAGTTCCCAAAACATTGAGCAGAAATGCCATTTTGACCAAGTAATCTCAAGGTCTTTTGTTTGCTTTTAAAAAACCAGCAGAATACCAACGTGCAAAAAGTTGTGACGAGCTGCTTTATTTTCTGCATTTTGTAAATATTCCTAGTGAAGCTGTGCTTACGTGGTGCTCAGGTGATTCCTTATGTTCAAGCATTCAATTGCTGCAGTAAAGAAAACCGGTATTTCTCACAGCAATATGTGGATGGGTATTTTACATGATTCTGAAATTTCTTCTTTCCTGCAAAAGAACATTCTTAACCACATATCGTCCCACTTGCATAAGGAGGTTTTTTCCTCCACTGTTTTTTCCTTTTGATTTGCCCACATTTTCTCAGCAGCAGCAAGGAGAAACAACAGTGCTTGTGGCAATGCCTACATGGGCAAGGCTGGGATCCTGTCCTGTTCCTGTATTATCCAGGTGGAGTCACTAGAGAATAGTGACATGGTCCCTGTCAGGCTTCACTCCTCTGAAATCCCTGCCCCTTCCTGCCTGGTCTGGGTCACTGAAATGATCCAGTTTTAATCTGCATGATTTTAATGATGCCATGAGGTGCTTAGCTGCAGTGAGTGGGGCAGGAGAAAAACTGGAGGGGAGTGAGCTCTGGCCCAGAGATAGAAGCAAAAAACTCAGGAAAGGGAAAGAGGGAAGGAAAATTTCTATATCTTTGCTGATAAAGCCGACGTGTAACTACACTGTGCTTGAAAGTTTGCATTGGTTCAAGTTCTCAGCTATTATGGTGTGCTGTGTAGATTTGCAGGAATATCTAAAGTTGGGGGGTTTTGCCCTATACTTGTCAGGGGACAGCTGTGTACTGTGTTGGTGCCTGCTTTTATTGAAAGCAGAATGATAATTATACTGTAGATGTCTGAGCAGCCAGAGAGGAATCATCGCTTCTCTTAGGCTGGCAATGCCAAAATGAGGACTGTGCAAGGTTAGTTGTATTCAGTTTATGGTATCATGAAACTCCCAGGTGCCTTTTACGGTCAATTACCTCATTGTTAGTGTCAGAATCAGAGAATGGTCTGAATTTTTGCAGAGTGGTTATCTGAAATAAAAAATACTTTGCAATTGTTGAGTATTATAATATAAAAGATTGTTTAAATGATACTGATAAATGCTTTATAATTACCTAACATTATTAAGATACATTTCTTGCTCTTTAATGATTTGGCATCTGGAGTGTCCTTCAGCAATAAAATTGCTCTGTTTTCATTTTCTTCTCCCACCCCAACAAATGGTATTTAGAGAAAAATGATTGATTAGTGACAGTTTTTATTAACTCCAGAATAAAATATGCACCATGCGTGCTTTGCTAGTAAAAGTTTGAAAGAATGTTTCTTAATCTTAGTCTGATTCCTTTTGTGACTTCAAAATAATGTCTTGTGGTTAATAATAGGTTTATTTCTTCCTGAAATGGAAAAGGTTTAAAGGTATTTCTGCCTAGGATATATGTGTTGCAATTAAGCACACTTCATTAAGTGCTCTCCATTGTATGAAGGCAAAATATTAACATCTTAGTGAAAAAATAATTTAATACTTAATTTCAAGCCCTGCAACCAAAATATTTTTGAAGTGGCTTTTTCATAAGCCACAGTGATAGGAGCTCAAAACATGTTGCATGTATGGTTCCAGCCAGCATACATCACCATTTAAGCAGGGTTATCCGTTATATGTGTGTAATTCTTTTCACTGACTGTATGAATAATAAAAACTTAAGAACTCCCATAATATGTAGTGTGTAAGTAAACTTTTATAATAGTGCCGATTTTTGTCTTTGTTTCTCATATATGTATCTCAGTATACTTTAAGGATATCCAAACTGAAATTTCTTTATTCCTTTAATGAGGTGTGCCTGTAAGTTGGATATTGTTGAAATGGGTGGTGAATGAATGCAACGTGACATATATGGATTTATTTTTCTTTAAAATTAAAAAATGTAAAGAGATCCCAAATACTTTGTCATTCTTTATCTGGCTGCTCAGTACATTTCTCTATAAATGCCTCAGAGATTTTAATGTCATAAAGGACCATCAAACTTCACCCATAAAAGTCACCACAGACTCAACTAGTTTCCTTCATAAGTTATTCAAAGAGGTGATTAGCTCTGTTGTTAAAAGAGAAATACTTTTTGGTATCTTTCTGGTCAAAATCACTCATTGGATATGTTGTTTCCAAAATCTTTTCCTCATGCATGTTCTTGAAGAGCTGTGTCAATGTAAATATTTTGGTTTTCTTTACTGTCCCTCTGACTTACAGTCGTGACGACAGGACTAACCTTGTACTGATTTTAGGCATATAAAATTTAAACTACATGTAATCTTCTTTGGATGCTGGTTTCCAGTGACGGTTTATGCTGTATTCGGGAGAATAACAATTTCAGTGCCTCCATTTTGCCATTTTCATAATAGGAATAGTATTTACAGGAGCATTCTGAAGTTTAGTTAATGTCATTGAAATTCTGTCAGACAGGCACAAGATACACACAAGAAACCACAAGAGGTATAAAAATGTATGCAAATGTAGCTAATGAAGCAAAAGGAAGAGGGCTAAATGGTGTCTTAATAGTATCTCCTTAAAAACCTATTTTGATAAGCAATATTATGCCATGTCTCCTGATTATGAATCTTATGTTTTTTAATAATCTCTTCCAGCGTGCTGGGACCAGCTGTGACCTTCAGAGTGCACTCAAATCTCCAAAACATTTCAACGGCAGATGTTGCCAAAGCAGCAGGTAAGAGTCCTTGTTCTCCATTCCCAAACTGTGACCTTCCATGCCCCAGTTTAGCAGGCAGTAGCTCTACAAACAGCAGAGACATCCTGTTCTCTCAGAAGATTGGCATTTAAGGAGAGAGGCAGTCAAGAGGTGAGTGGTACATATAGGAAATTGAAGTGTAGCATCTCTGAGTCAATTAAAACTGCCCGAGACTTCATTGTTTGTCAATGAAATGGATTAGAGGCTTGTAGCCAAGGCCTAGCAAGTGAAAAACTCTTCAGTGTTGCCATGAACTCATTAAATCAGACTGGTTGTTTGTAAATGAGGATGTAATACCTTCGCTTTTCTGATACTTGTTTTCGGGGAACAAAAATGTTATTATGAGTTAGTCTTAGTTTCTGGATCAATAGGTGTTGGAGCTATACCTTTGTTGGTGTGCTGTTTATGCAATTTTCAAGATAGTTGATCTTGGGAATAAACATTGTATTTCTGGAGCTAAGCTGCTTCTGAATAAGTACCACTGTTGGCTCCTTATCAACTTGTCTACTAACTGTATTATGGAGTTGCTGACTGCAAGAAATAATTTCATCGAAGTAACTGAATTGATAAGTGGTTTGCTTCCAAATTACCCAATTGATAGGTTTTAAAAATTATAAGTAAACAAGTTGCTTGAGAATAGAAACAAAAAGACTTCTTGTAAATGAACACTATGAGCACCAGACTGTCCATTAACTTCTACTTTTCCTTTGTGCTGTCAAAATTAGGAAATTACAATAAAGTAATTATCAAGTTATGGGACAACCTTTATTTTGGGGAAAAAAAAGATGAGTATGATATGAAAAAGGTGTTCAAGTCCTGAGTGGCACAGCTGATGTGCATGGGATTGTGCAGTGGCTCTAACAATGTAAGAACAGATGAAACTGGCAGAAGGGCAGGTTCAAAATAAATCTGAATGCAGTTTGTAGCTATGCCTGTTGCACATTATGAAGTTTACATGCATTCGAAAATATACAAGTTCATGGAAAAGACATCCCCTGACCATAAAAACCGTGTCAAGTTTGGGGGATTCCCGATGTGCCTTGGCCTGTTCCTGGCAAGCTGCTCTGAAATGTATAAATGGTGTGACTAGTTTCTTTCAGCGAAACTAAGTAATCTTAGGGTTTTTTCTTACTGCTGGGATCAAAGTAGTGGTTTTCAACTTCCTTAACTTGAATATTGCTGACAAAATAGGGAGGTTCAGGGGGCAAAAAAGTGTCACTCCAGAAGAAGTTCTACAGATCCACCAGTTTAAATTAATCTTTCATATTTTAATTTTATCTAGTCTATATATTCATATCCCAACCATTTCCTAACTTTTGTTTGTTTAGTACATTAAAATTTTCAGGTTTTGATGGGTGCAGAAAGAGGATTGTAGGAATATTACATCAGATCCTCTGGGTATGTCACCATGGCCATAGCGTTGTTATAACTAAACCCTGTGTTTGCCTTTCACTAAAACCTGTTCACAATTCTATCCAGCTGTCAAACATTTTAATTTAAAAAAGTTTCTAATTTTTCATTTCTAACTGATAAATAAGATTGTAGTAGCTTGTCAATGTACTTGCTAATCAGTTCATTTATTTTAAACAAACTTCTTACAGATCTTGCAGATCTCTAAAGCCGAAAATAAATTCAGTTAAAATTCAGTTAAAAAATGAACAGTGGTATGTACTTACATAAGAATTTTTTTCAGGATTTAGTTGTAATTAGAAATTTTAAAAGTCAAGAGTGTCTTGAAGAAAAGCGTTCCAAAAACTTCATTTACCAAAGGAAACCAAAGCAGAATAAATCAATAAGTACTTCCATTGTAGGCACAGGTAAATGTTTACTGCATGGAATGCTGCTCTTAGGTAACTTGACATCCATCCAGGAACACTGAAAGCAGAACTTGTTTACAAAAAATGAATAGACCAAACTGATAGAAGATTTTCACTGTCCGTCACATCCTTAGAAATGAAAAGAATTTAGAAATCGAGGTAATCAGATGCCATAGTAATTATGGGAATGTAAATTATCTCCATTTGCGAAAAGGAATTTTTTTCTGCAGACGTTGTGTACATGCACATCTCACTGATATCCACAAGAACGGTTTATGTGCAGCAGTTTGATGTTATTATTTGTGTAGTATATATTTTTGTAATAGAAATGGATAAACAATATTTTCCTTGCATTATTTAGGCTTAAGTACATGGAAGTATATTTAAAGTATTCCGTCCTCCCCTGTGGAGTTTGACAAATATGCAGGTTAGAAAAGGCATAGAACCCTTTAGCAACTGTGCAAACAGATGAATGGCTTAGAATATCTACTCAAAAATACTGACATAGAGGTATGATAATAAGGATGGTTTCTTATGTTTTCTTGGAGTTGAGATCAGTTCTTCTTGATGTACATGAGACCAGGCTTGAGAAGAGATATAGCTCTAAAATCCTTTAACCACCTTTTTGCTGATAATTTTTTTTTCCTGGTAGTCTGCAGTTCCAATTTACAATGTAAATATTTTGATTACTTTTTTTTTTTTTTTTTTTCAGTTTCTAGGGCTACATAATTATGTGGGAAAGTTGACGACAGAGTAATTTTAAATTGTGAATACCTTGCTTTCTCACATTAGTAGTACCTTTATTTGCTCTTTGACTACAGAGCAAGAGGACAGCCAACGTTTTGCCAGTGTCGCCTACTTTGACGTTCATAATATAGAACAGATCTGCATTGAGTAGCTGTCCTCTAGCCTATTTCTATTTAATAAGTCAAGCTCAATGGTGCAGTGTAATTTCATCGCAACATTTTGAAGAAATAAACTTTCTCTAGACATAGGTGACCTGCTCCAGAAGTAATTACACTTGGCACATGACATCATTTAGACAAATGAATGTGGATTTCATTTCTCTTCAGTTTAAAGGTTAGGGGAAATCTAGCAGAGAACAATTATCAGTAAGATAACTCTATTTATACAGAATTGCAATATAATAACTGTAGCAATGAGCAATAGGTTTGCTTTATAGGTACTCCAGGATCCCGCCATTTATGCAGAGACATGTATAGTAACGGTGTTAAATAAAAAAAGAAGGAAACTTCTGAAGTTTCCAAGCATGAAATTTTATCATCATATGGTTATAAAGATCACATATGTGTACTGCACACATGAAAAAGCGATGTAGGAGAGAAATCTTGTACATAGCCTTTTACTAGTTGGAATCATGCTTACATTTTTTTGGTATTGTATAAAGATGTAACATTTTAGGTGTCATAAAAAATAGAGCAAAGGGATGTATGGATAAAATAGGCATATTAGTGACAGGGGACAAACAGTGCAGCAAAAGGCAATGCATTAGGGAATTAATAGTTCTTGTCTGCAGATTCTTGTGTCTAAAATATATTGTAATACATACCATTGTGGCAAGTCAGAAATCTTGATTTAATTTTCTTTAAAATATGTTTTTTGAAGATATATTAGACTATCAAGAAAATTTTTTAGATTTTTTTTTTTAATTTTCCTAACTCTTAACTAAGTTCCTGATTTGGTTTCGTTTTGGGTTTTGATTTTTGTTCATTGGGGTTTTTTTAATTTTTCTGTTTCCCTGCTGATGAAACCTATATTTTCACAATATACGGGGTCTGATAGGGACCAGTAATCATGACTTAGAGAGTAGGATATTGAGTCATATAACCTTCTTGTCTAAAATTCTTTCTCTGCCAGCTTGCTAATTCTTCAAAAAAATGCATTGCAAAAATAATGCCACTGCACACACCCCCCCCCCCAAACACTAAATTACCCTAAAAATCTAAATGAA
>VXBW01005821.1:1298895-1462797 GCA_013400375.1 Thinocorus orbignyianus | reverse complement strand
AAAAAATCATATAGAATTACTTTACAGCTTTAATTGCAAATGATTAAATTTGTAAATTTACAGATTTTGAGATTTGACACCTCCAAATTTTGGTCATGTCCCAGCTGTGGTAAAATATCCATGGCAACAAATAATGCAATGGAACTTTTTGACAATGAAAGTGAATATTTTTGCTAAAACTGGCAGCTCTAAACAGGTAAAACATGCTCCTTAGCTTTTAGCATTAAGCAGGCCTTTTGAGATGAAAAGGGCACTTCAAAACCCTTAGAGTTAACTTAACTTGTCTAGTGATTTAAACTGATGGTGTCTTATTGCTTTGGAGTGGTCCAAGATATCATAGATTTTCTCTAAATTAGGATGGCTAAATGACCTGTCATATTAGTGACCCTGGATTCAGTCGGTATTTATGCCTTATTCTGCCTCTGATATGTTCCTTTAGTTAGGCAAGTCTGAGCTGTATTTACAGGTGTCAAAACTTCCTCTCCTAAATGTGTAGGCTAAATCAGTGGTCTAATTTCAAAGGCTCTTTGTTCCCATCAAACCCTAAAAACCTTTAGTGACCTTGGATAGTTAGCAGGCTTGAAATACAGAATTTTCTGAAGAATGACCAAGAAATTTAAATTTCAAAGGCATGTCAGACAGTGAAGTGCCCCACCTGCATGAAAAAAAAATTATTCCAGGCTCTCCTTCAACTTTGGAAATATTGATGAGGAACCTGCCTTACCCAGTCACTGCAAAAATCTGTTTATTGCTCCCATTTCTTAAATGATTCTCCAGCAGAATCACAGTTAGGTCAGATATCAAATCTGGACCCTGTTTAACAGGGCTGAGACTCTGACATGAACATATTTTTATTTCTTTATAAATTTAGTGCAGCAAATATCTATTATAAATATACTTTAGATGACTTAACCATGAAATTACAAGTGCTTGGTTAAAGCTATAATGCTTAGGTGCATTTTTTAGCTGTTTGCTGCAATTGGTTATATTAGCCTTCAATATATTTGACATTTACAGTTCAAATTTTAGCAAATCTGATGTAAGTCAGAAAACATTGATTTATATGACTCATGTTCATTCCTGTCACGAAATGTCTATTTAGTGATCAAAGGGGGTTATCTTTCCAGTTTGCTGCATAATAGAAATAAGTACAATAAAAAGGACATTTATGGAATACCTCTGTGAAGCTTGCACAACTCTTAATTTCATGGTCTGAAATTTGTCAAAACAAGGCACAGAGGGAAGATAATTTACTCAACATTAGAGAATCAATTGATGAGGATCTGGTATGCAACTTAAATTGGTTGTTCATTTCTAGGAATGCTGCAGAGGCTCACTCTGCTCTCTAGCCGGTAAGTATTGACCATACCAGCATTGTTGACAGAAACATGATAACTCTATATTATTACCCATTATTATGGAGAAAAAGTTTTATAGGATGTTCTCAGGAGAACAAAAAAGAGGGAGCTGTCTTTAGATTTATCTTTGTATAATATAACTCTGTATTTTCCTATAATAAAGCTACATGTAAAATGTATATGTAAAGAATCTATAAATCTAAAGAAGGGAGACTAGGAAAAGGAAAAACAGAGTAATGAGGAATGAATATTCAACTGCATCATTATGCAAAGTTTTATTTAGCTATCCATGTATTCAGTTACATGCATATTTAGAATAGATATTGCTGATTTCTGTCTTAAAAACATCATGATCTCACAGACAAATTTGAACAGAACCTGGGAATTGTCAATGCAGTAAGTTCAGCATACTGTGACTTTCTCCGGTTATTTCAGCTTGTGATTAAACCCTGTCTGGCCTTTGATGCTTTTTAGATGACTCTTGTTTAATTGTTAGAAGCTCTTTGCATAATATATTACACTTAACTACGTGTAATCTGGGAATTCATTATTCTTTGTACTGCTTCTGTTGCTGACGTAATGAAACTTGGCAATGTCCACTGTTTTATAATGGCAACATCCATCTTCTTTTTCGTGGTGACGATCAGTGCAGGAGAGATGAATTCTATATCATCAGAACCAGGAAACTTCAATTTCTGGGTAAAAAGGCTTCCTCTTGTCTAAGAAGCCCTTGTTGTTCCTAAATGGCTATAAACAGTCTTGGTTGTCAGGTTGACTTTTGGCGTAGGCTTTGCATGTCTTTTGAGAAGTCTCAGAAAGATTAACTCTGTTGCTTCAGTCACAAACACGTCCGTGCTGGCACACTGTCTTGGTTTCATTTTCTAGCCCTCAACCACGATCAATGATGGTTACTTTGAAAGTATTCATTGGCCAGTGGTTGTCAGATTCGTAATTCAGTTGTGATGAAATGAACAGAACAAGATGAAAGTCTATGGCTGAATTCCTTCACTCTGTCTAGATTTTTGTAGACTGTGCAACTGGGTGTCTTTTTCTCTGAGACAGTAACAAAGAGTGTGTCTATGAATAATTTGAAGTTCATCTTTGAAGTGAACTGACAGCTTCTGTGTCAGAAACTTTCAACAATATTGCCAGGAGGCTGTGAGGTCCATCTGATTTCACTTGCTGCTGCCCTGGTTTGAGGAGGATTACAATTCTTTGTCTGTAATGTGAAACGTCTTTCTCTGTGCTAGCTCTCTTAAGTCTTTTGATGCAAATCCTGATTTCTTCTACTCAAGTCTGCTTAGTTCACATCGTCCTTTTCCACTCCTCTATAGTAGATCAATTCCCTTTCACCTGCTGTATCATCTATATCTATCTGACTAATTTTCTCAAACTTTCCAGTGCTGCAAAAGGGACGTCATTATATTGTTGAAGTATTATGCAGAATCTGAACTGTCTCCTGCACTACCAAGTGTCTGATACAATAATTAACGATTTTGTGAGGGGGCATTTCTTTCCTACCTTGTTCTTCTATTGAAAAATTGAATGAGTTCTAGCAATTGTGATGGGTGTTAGCATTCAGAAAACGTGCCTCAGTCCTGAAGAACAGCTAGTATCTTTGGTTATGGCTCTTCTCCAGTGACTTCCTTCTAATTATGATATTCATTGCTGTTATAAGTAAAGATGGGGTTGTTTTTTTTAAACATGTGCCCTCTAGGAATAACTGTATGTTATCTAATTTTAGAAAGAAGTCTTTTTGCTTGAAAGTGGCTCTCTGTTGTAACAGAAAATGTCAGAACTTCCTTCTGTCTACCTTGGAAATTGATGTAATCTATTCCAGCATAAACCGCAAGCCCAAGCTTCTGAACTACTGGGGACTCTAAAGCTAGTTAATAATTTTATAGAATTAAGGTGAAAAAGGAGATCCAAGTAGGATTATGTAGCCAATGTTCTTTAATTAAAGCAATGATAGCTCATGTCGTTACATTCTGATGCCTCTTATCAAACACCCATTCATAGAAAACCCTCAGATTGGTATTAAACTAAAATAAAGAAAAACACACCTTATATATTACATATATTATTATTTTTTTAAAATATAACAGCAGATACCTAATCCAGACACTTGTATCAAAGGTTCAATGGAATTGAACGGTTTATTTGCAGCTACCCATGTGTTAGATGTTTTTTTCTGAAATTTGTAGGCAGCCCTATAAGGACAGTTAAAAATCTGTCCTTTAATAAAGTAATTTATGTCATGGTTTAAAGGTTAGTAGTGATTTTAAAGTTGACTTTTTTAGAAAGCCCTCTGGTAATATAAATAAATGCATTGTAATAGTAAGGGTAGAATTCACCTAACCCTGTAGCAGCTGTCTAAATGTTAGGTATTTCATCAAAACTAGTTGCCTAGATTGCCTCTACATTCAAAGGAAAAAGATAGATTGTATGAACTAGCGCTTATCATAGTGGCTAAAGGTAGGTGAGAGAAAGCCATTACTAATATCCAAAGAAATGTGTAAATATTGTTGATGGTAGGACTGCTATACATAAATACTGCAGATAAACCCAGAGAGATTGGTTGAAGTCAGTATTTCAGAAAGCTTTCAGGATCTTCCTGTAGTTCCTATTTGGTAACATACTTAAAAATATTTTTTCTGTCACTAGTCTCTTAAAATCTTCTGGTGAAAATCCTGATTCCTTTTACTGAAGCCTCTTTCATTCACATTTTCCTTTAGTAACTTGTTCAAAGCTCTTTAAGAATTCAAAATTAATTTAAGACTGAGTAAATTTACAAAGATTTCAAATTTGATAAATATTACCATGTGTAATACTATTAAACAACCAAATTCCTGCAGTCAGCTTGTTCACACCTACAGCTGGTTATGCAAGATGAAACTGCCATGTAGTTGAAGTGAAAAGTGGTTTTCCTTCAAGTTCGAGAAATCTCCCTATGCATTTTTGACTGTGAAAGTAAAATGAAATTTCTTTTTCCATTTTAAACTTGCTTCCTATTTCCTTACGTAGGTATTTCAAAGTGACCTGTAGATTTTAAATGAACTGTTTTCAGCTGATGTAAATCAAGGAATAGCTGCACTGAAGTCCATGGCACTGAGAATGTGTGATTGAAATGAAGCAGTATTAGTTTTTGTACAGCAGCAGTACTATGGGTACCCACTGTGAACATGGTACCAGAAAGTCCCTCTACTGAAATATTTGAGAACTAAATTTCATTCTAATTTAAAGCAAAGCAAGCAGAAATCCCCAGACCCAAGACAACCTGCGTAATATCATATTTCATCATATTATTTAGCAAAATTGCTGCTGTCTAGCATTTTTATGATAAGCATTTTCCAGGAAAATGGAAATATGTAAGTAATATGACATATATAACAGTAATACTTAAAATTCCACACGTATTTAAATGTTACAGTCCCTTCATAATGTTTTATATATTTTCATGCAATACACTTTAAGAGACTGTTTATATTAGATCCTAAGCCTATTAAAACAAATCATTTAGGAATGTTACAGTAAGGAGCAATCTGGTAAAGCACATACATAAAAGGCAGCTTTTCTGTAAAGAATAGCTAAAGCTGATCTAATATTTTTTGGTGAATATGTAACTTTTTAGGTGAGCATAAATAAGAGGATTAAAGAGACCCTAGTTTAGGTCAGATAGTATTGTAACTTTACCTGAAAAAGAACAGTCAGTACCTTTTCTTCCATCCATTAGACAGTTTGATTATAACTTTTCAAAATGTGGAACAAGAAGATAAACCTAACAATTTTAAACTATGCGTGCAAATAAACACTAGGCACTGTGCGGAACAGGGGATAATGTTCTATTTTAGTTGGTAGAAACAGGAATATGTTCTTTATCTGATGTAACTAAATATCCTATTTTTAATATATGAAATTGGATGACTGGCAATCTTGTGATTGTAAGGGATAGCTTTCATATCAGCCAAATAATAAAAATTGTGAGGGAGAGCGGCATTACTTCAGGGCTCTATGAGAAACAGCTGTTATTTAAAGCACAAGAAAAAACTCAAAATCAATTACACAAAGAATCATCTTA
Organism: Thinocorus orbignyianus; assembly: GCA_013400375.1. Taxonomy (NCBI): domain Eukaryota; kingdom Metazoa; phylum Chordata; class Aves; order Ciconiiformes; family Thinocoridae; genus Thinocorus; species Thinocorus orbignyianus. Next base: position 1,457,361 of record VXBW01005821.1, on the reverse strand, counting down.
GAATCAGGCTGTCATCCCTTTTTTGATGGAGAAAAGCAATAACATTAAAAGGCACTTCTCCAGAAGCACAGTGGTTTGGTAACAGCATGTAGGGGCAGCTGACCCCAACCAGGTAGCAGTCTGTTCTCTTGGTAGAACACGATTTATGGGATACCGTCTTGGGAAGGAGGCACAAACATGACCTGAGATGAAAGGACAGGTGGAGAGTTTTTGGCTGACAAAAGCTTAGTTAGGAGGTCCAGAGGATTCACGTATCATCAGTCTTGAAAATGGCCACATGTGTGACCTGCTGCTGCTGATAGCTCGTGGAGGAATATATCTGAGGGCGGAAATAATGAGCTCTTGACAATGGGACAAGAAATTATTTGAGAGTTTTGGGAGAGGTTTTGAAGATAAGCTAAGTTTGCTGGCAGTACTCACAAGGGCACACTTGTCAGCAGTATTCAGGTCTGTATTTTAGCATTCCTTAATTTGGAGCAGTCTTTCTCGTCCGGACTGAAGGCTACTTCATCAGCTGCTGCCTGATAGCCTGCAAAATTATTAGGGAATGTTGGGACTACGAGGCAAGTAATTTGATGCTCACAAATTTTGTGTTCCAGAGTATCTGTGGACAAATAAAGCTTTTTTTGTTGTTGTTTGTTTTTTTAATCTTGATCTTTCCCAAGCTCGATATCAGTTCAGACATGTAAGATTAGATGGAGTCAGATATATGTAAATTTTTGATCTTGTTCTTATTTGGGGATGCTGTTTTCCATTGTCTAACAAAGATTATATGTAGGTTTTAGAGATCAGTGACCATTGTAATAATCTGAAAATACTTAATCTTCCTTGTATTCTCTAGTCTGCAGAGAAACATCTCAAATCCCTTTCTTTTCTTTGGAAAATATTTCTTATGAATTTGAACATTCTAGATTGAGAGAAAGTTGTATGGTTTTATGTTGCTGAAGCCAAAAGACCTGCTAGATTTAATCTAGCCATTAGATTTTCAAGAAGTACCTGTAAATTATGTTTTCTTAATTGTAAATCTGAAATGTGAATAGGGATAAGGCTTTTTATGAGAAGGCAAGGGAAAGGGAAAAGGAAAGGGGAAGGGAATGGAAGGGAAGGGAAGCTATAACAACTTTTTTTAAGATAATTCAGATGATAGATAGTATGGTCTTTTATAGTATAACTATGATGATTTGTTCCTGCGCTGCTCCTGCTGCTTTTTTGTTGTGCAACAAAATCAGGATGACAGCAATCATAAAATAATTTTGGTCGAAGGATCCATCCAGCAAGTTATTTATCCTGCACCCCAGAATTGTGATGGGATTGGCTGACAATACTAGAGCTAGTATCTAATACTCTATTAAAACAAAAACAAAAACAAAACAAAACAAAAAAAAAAAAAAAAAAACAAAAAACCAGACAGATGAGAAGAAAATGTGTTTGCCAAAATGCAGAGGGTGCCTCTTGGCAAAGTTTTATAGACATTTTAGATCAGTAACAAGAAAAGGTAGGTAGCTACACCCCATTACTCCTTCCTAAACAGCCAGGTAATTACTTTTGGCATTTTGACAAGTGTTTGCTGGAGTGAAGGTCAAAGCTGTCAGCAGAGAAGATCTATGCTAATCTGCTCAGCTGGAGAAGACTCAGGTAGCTAATGTTTTGTAATTAGAAGTTGTGGAAACCGCTATTCACTGTAGTTTTGTGCTGAGCATAAGTGAACTAATAATACAGAGTGAGTGAACTAATAATACAGAGTAATTTCATTTATCATAGTTTACAAATTCAGCTAAATTGGATGCTTAGAAATGAGAATATGATGTGAAAATGGAGGAATATGGGAAAATTGATATTGTGATACAAAGGAAATGTATATTCATAGGCATACATATGTAAGTAACATTATATATACTCGCATACATTATCTGTGTATGTTACATGTGTGTGTATTTGGCTATACATATACATAGGGCGAATAATGCTAATACTTTAAACTTAGATCGGAAGAAAATAAAAGAAAAATAGAAGAAAAAGTGTATTTATTTTACTTGATATTATGGCAAAATTTTGCTGGAAAATTCATTTGCAAAAATTAAACGCATGCGAAAAACTTCCCATTTTTCTTGTGGGAGTTATCAATACCTCTTCATCCAGCAATACTTTATTAATGGATTTATCCTGTAGTGGATTTTAAGCTGATAAAGTAGTTTAGCAAAATATAAGAAAATAAGCAGTTTTATATTTTTTTAATAAAGTTTTAAAAAGCATCACTTTTTGCGCATTTGTTTTTAACCCTGATCATTTCTGCCAGAAAAACTGTTGAACTGTAACCAGCAAAGAACCACGGGGATGCAGCACTGATGAAAATATTCCTCTCCACGCCTCCCCTCACACACCCCCCCTACTGCTTTACATGTAATCAAGAGCATATAGATAAATAGGGGAAAAAAAATAAAAATAAAGCTTTAAATCTAAGTCTAAAGAAGTAGTAGGTCCATCTGAAACATAGATTTGAATTGAGAAAAAGATGCTTTTTCTTTCAGTTTTATGACTGGCCTTTTATAAGAGGCTATGAGGCTGTTAAGTCTTTTTTCAATTTTTACATCATTGCAGGAAACCCAGAACACAACTGATTTTTTGGAAAAGGAAGAGAAAGTGCCTCCTTACCCCTCCCTTCTCCCCCATCCTTCCTTCTCTGTATATTATATTATTCTTTCTGACATTTCTTTCCTTGGCAGTTTTCCTCTTCATGGGAATCACCATGTATTCATTCTCTTCTTTCACTACCATTTAACAACTGGAGGGTGTATTCTCTACCCATGTGCAGCGATGTAGCTGTGAAACTCACATTAACATTAATGGGAAATGTGCAGCTAAAATCAGCCACACTGGGTGTAGTTACTACCCTTGGCTGTAAAATGGATTGGTATGTTCAAATATATATAATTTCCACTTAACAACTGAGAATTCAACCAGATTATTACATTATTTTATGCTAAATTAAAAGTATTTTAACACTAATTTTTTAACGTGCTTCAAATTGAGAACTCCACCTGCTGTAGAACCTGTTATTTTATGTGACAACATAATGTTTGCAAAGTTAGGTGACATTTTAAGCAAGTAAGCTATCTTCCACTTGGCAGCTCCCAGTACTCTGCTTTTGATAAGACTTAGAAAAATACGTTAACAATTATTGCTTGATGGTAAGTTACTGTTTTATTAATTAAAGAATTAAATGACCCTCTTATGTTTTCTAATTTAAACATGGGTGAAATCAAACGTTTGCAATGATTTCCTCAGTCCTCCTGTGATCTGCTTTTTTGCTCTTGTCTCTTTTCCTCTCATATTCTATCCCTGTTTTCCCCTACCACCAGCAGAGCTCTCATATGATAACTGAACATTTGAAATCAGCAGAGTGGAAAAAAAAGTGCTGAAAGCTGGGAGATGTGGGAAAACTGAAGTACCAGAGGTATGGGTAGCTGTTTCCAGAGGTGACAGTATGGACAACAAAGCTGAGTCTCTTGTGTTGTTATTAAACTGGTGATGAGGCAGAGTTTGCATATTTATCACGTTATTTTTTTTTGTACGTATTGCTCCAGTTTTTCTGATACTCTTTGCCAGTGTGAATAAGTGCATCCATCTTTCACATTATATTGGTTTCTTGGTGCATTGCTTGTAGGTAAAGACTATGAGAGAGTTTAAGAACTCTAATTTGTTGTCTTCTGTTATACTGTTAAACTGATATCTGGTTTATACTGATATCTGTTATACTGCAAGCAATCATAAATGTTAGAATTGGCAAGCATATGTGTGTAGAGGCGTATGTATCAAAATGAATTATAACTTGCCCTTAAGAGTTTTAAACAAACTTAGTGGAATATTGCCATACAGTTAAATAAATCTTTGGCTTAGACAGAAGGCAATAAGTATCTAAGTCTCCTCATTCCAAAAGATGTTTTCATCTCGGATTTCTTCACTAAGAAAAAGAAAAAAGTGTAAATGGAAGCTCTCAAGACAGAATGGTTAGTAACACAGCAGACAGTCCATGGCATGTTTTCACTGTCACGTGTACTTTCAAGTTCAAATTCTGGTACTCCTGGGAATAAGTTCAATTCAGTTCTTAGTGTGTATCTAGTAATGGCTATCGGCTTTTCACAGAATGTCCTGTTACTGCTGGTGAGCATCCTTCATTCCCCTAGTTCCTCTTATGTACAAACACATGCATTTCGCACATTCATTAAACCACTGTTAGTGGTTGGTTTCACAAGAGGTAAAACTGAATTTGGGGTGGATCCCTGTAGAGATGTGAAAGCTGTTGCTGGTCAAGCCCTACCCTCATCCAGGCAACTGCAAAGGACAGGTTGTCTGTGTTGATACTTTCACATGTTAATTTAGAGAGTACATTTACACATTTTATATTTAAAGATATTCTGCACTCTTTAGACACCTTTAGCTCATTGAAGAGGTAATACCTAAAGGCAATGTAAATATTTGGAAAAAAAAAAGTTAAACCAGTTATATCTGATTTCCATAGTCTTTTCCTTTTGAATGCTGCTGGAGATACAGTACTTGGCTACAAGAACCAGATATGGCTATACATATAGAAACCAACTCCAGGAAAACATAAGTTTTTACAGGTTTTTAAATTTACTATACCTTTCTCTGTATAGTTCTTAAATTCTTTTTTCCATGTCTGAACGTCAGTTATAAGAAAATACAAGGAATTCTATTACATTTCCATTCTTCTTTATTTTATTTAGAAACAGTAATTGAATCTCCAAAAGTAGATGTGGCGGCACACAGGGGCAGATCATGCCTGCTCAAAATAGCTTCCATGGTTTTTTTCCGAGGATGTTTAAACTTTCAAAATGCAATGGATATATGGAGCTGACAGTTATTTTTTCTCTAGGAAGATTTCTGGAAAGATGATATGAACAAAATTTCCCTTTAATATTTTAGATTTCTGATGAATCCTGAGTGAGGATTGCTAAATTTAGATGTGACATTTATTTTGATTGTTAACTTAATTCCTATGACAAGATTTTTTTATATAGAAAGGACAGAATTTCTCTGCACCTGACATGTCACAAACCAATCAAACTTTCCATAAATCTGCTTGGCAAGTTAATCTTTTATCCTAAACCTGGAATATTTCTTTTGAAAACATAATAAGTAAAACCATGACATTCTAATTTCCTTTTTTATTAATATTGCTAGTTTAGTTTATGAACATTCTTTGCTGCTTTCCCACATCTGGTCCATTTTTAATTTTTTTAGGGCATAATTTCCCACATTTTAATAGAAGACATTTCTTTTTATCTGTAATTAAATCCATAAGTTGTTATTCTCAGAAGGTTATTATGGATTGTGACTTGACTGTTACAAAAAATTAATGACTTAAAGAGCCTACTAATATCAATTTAGTGTAAGCATTTAATTTATTATTCATTAATTTTGTATTCATTGTAATAGCAGTAATCATTATGAACTCATTGGGTAGGTATGAGAATTTCATGCACACTATATTTCCATAGGAGTTCAGTTCATTAGTCATTTTTAACAAAACATAAAATGCCAGTCCTGCATTAATGCTGTCACTTGTTCCTCTTTATACTTCTATGCCTGTTATTTTACATAAATATCTTCATTTGTATAAGCTGTACTGAAATTTGAAAGTTTTGGTACATCTGTTAACTCCCTTGTCTGTCCTTATGGCAACATAAATTTTGCTGGCTTCACTCAACTTGTGACATTATGCAGTCTAATTTCACATTTTATTTTAAAGAAAAACCTTTCAAATATTGTCAGTTTACACTGGCAAAATGTGTCAATTTTTTAATTCATACAGCCTGCTATTTTAAAAAGCATTCAGTTTAGCAATGCAGAATTCTAATTTTTATTTCAGCACCAACTCATGTGTTCATCAGAACATATGCAATTTCCTATTTTAAAATGGGAATTAATATTTTATATTAATTAATATTTTACAGCGTCCAGAATACAATTGCAAAGTGGGTTTTTTTCTATAAATCTCTCAGATGCATCATTCTTAACTGTCCCATATTTCTACCTTAACTAGTAAACAATTCTGCTCATGTTAAAAATGAATTGAGTGAATGCCTTAGAAAAAAAGTTGTGTTTAGCATTGTGTGAACTAATTACAGTAGCTGCCTTGCAGCTCCGTGCTGAATTGGAGTTGTCCTTCTGTGCACAGACCCAATCAGTCATGGTCAGTATTGTGTCAGCTAACTCAATTCTTTGTAATCAAATTTAAACGTAAGAGTGGATTTCATCTCCTCTACCTTGGGTGTCTCTCTTTTAGGTATTTTATCTGTAAGCTAGTCAACCTCGGCTCCCTTTACAATCAGTTGAATGCAATAAGTGCTTCCAGAGGGTAATTCATTTCATCCCATGAGAAGTGGGTGTCTCATCTGTATCTCCTATATCTCATCTATCTCATACATGTCTATCACAGTTATGATTGGTGTCTGAGGTAGGTCGAGGATATATCATTCCCTTGAGGATCCTGTTATTCTCCGTTAACTGCAATGGGAGTCTTGCTTAAATTTCAGGCAAACCAAGATCTTCCAATGAAAGCAAACCCCTTAGATCTTTCTCCAGCGTCTTTAGAGGACATTTCAGGCTTAATATGGGCAGAGAAATCTGTTGTTGAGGGAGAAGCAGCAGTTTTTGGAGCAAAGTATTTCTGCCTTCCCTTATGCAGAGAGGGCAGAGCGTAACTCTGTGCCAAATGCTACTTGCGGAATGTGCTGGTTTCTCATCATCCTATGTCACCTCTGCCAGCCCCTTACTGATATCTTAGGTGCTTGGGTCATCTCAAGTGGCGTGTAGTGCTGTATTTAGTCCACAGAATAAGTAAGTTGGGGAAAAGGGTAACGTTTTGTTTGCTGTGGATTTTTAAAGTTTTACCTGCTTCACATGGACTTCTGTCTATGCAAATGACATAAGGTTGAGGATGGCTGTAACGCAATAGCTGTGTAACCTTATGTATGATGTCAACTTTCTTAACATATGAAAAGACTTGATCTCAGCTTGCTTGAATCTTAGGCAACTTCCAGCCCTATGTCGTTGAGCTGTGACTCTTTCCTTTCAACTAGGATATTATTGAATTGTTAATTAAGTTCATAATTGCATATTCCCTGGAAGACACTCATGTTCTAAGCACCACAACTGTGACATATGTTTTGAATTTTGAACTTTGTTTTTATATATGGAAGCCCATACTCTTTATTAAGGAAATGTAAGATTCTTCCATCTCTTTAAAAATTAAAGAAAATAGTCTAAGGGTAGAAATAACAGACATAAATACACACCTGGAGATGACTGTTAGTGGTCAAGTAGGTTATAGTGTTCACCTGCATACATTGGCTTGTAGGTTACGTCCTTACAGTATTCTTTAGTTTTAATGTCTTTTTGATTCTGAGCACCCTGGATGTTCAGTGGGAGATGCAAGTCATTTTGTAATGGCTTATTCTACTTCAGTGCATAGTTAGCTCCTGCTAAAAGCAGAGCCCTTCTACTTAAAAGTAATTAAGCTGTACACTTAATACCATTCTTCCTTTCAAATTCTAAGAGAAATCCAAAGAAACATTGAGCTGTCCGAACAGAAATGACTGTTGCAGTTTCAGTGCTTCTGTTGCAGTCATTGGCTTTGACTCTACCTTAAGAAGGCTGCCCGTTTTTGGCAAGAAGTGGCAGTATGTGATGAAAGTAAAGTCACCAGTTTCCACATCAATGCATGTCAACAGCAGGCCTTTTTGAAAGATGTTTTCTGGTAGGTTGTAATTGATATTGAAATTTATGTATTTTAAAGGCTAACTTGGTTCTAATGTAAGCTGTCACTTCTTTTTACTCCCCTCCCTCTACCTCTGCAGAAACCCTTTGCATTATTGTGGCCTGGAGCATCTCTGAGTGCTCTTCTAGAAGCCATTGGTTTTGTAAAATTATCTAATGCGGATAAATAATGCTGTTACCTTCACACATTGCACATGTATAACTAAACTTGTCTAGCTTGCTGACAAAAACACCAGAACACAACAATGAAACTTGAAAACCAAAGCACATACATTCCTAAAATTCTCCTCCCAACCTGCTCGTAATTGCTGGTAAAGGCTCCTGTGTTTTTTGAACAGCACCAGTGCTTATGTTGTCTTTCCCTCACAACATTTATAGCAATAAGGCAAGGACATCCTTTCAGGGATTAACTAGACTGTAATTTGAGGCTCTACTAGTCATCAAACTGTAACCTTCCCGTCACGTTTGTTTGTCCTTTTAGGACAAATTTTGGTTTGCCTATCCTCTTCCCTGGATATTGAAGAAAATTTGGACACAAGGCATGCTGCCGAAACCCCCTATTCTTACTTCATTATGAAACTGCTGGAGGAATGTGCCCAGGCCAAACCGTATTAGAGAGACTTTCCAGAGGTCTCATGTAGGCAAGCAATGGCTAAGGATCCCTTGGAGGATAATCTGTTCAATGTTACCTGCACGCAAACCTGTCCATTTCACCTTATATTATTAGATATATGGCTGAATATGTTTTGGCACAAAATAAGGGGAACAATTTGCTTAGGCAGTCAGGAAAGTTCCAGCACAGCTATTAGCATTTCTCTAGTCTTCCTATTGCAATATGCAGCCAGGGTGCATAGCAGTGTGCTTGAAACAATCATATTTATTCCCTTGAAATGAATGAATGAATTAATTTCTTGGGAAGTGTGTATCCCTCGTATGTTCATCTCCACTAGAAGGTTACCAACATGTTTTAGCCTTGTCTTGCCTTTTCTTGAAGCCGTTACCTCACTGGAGTTTGGTAGGGGGGGGGGGGGGAAGAAAAAAAAAAGGAGAGAGAGAAGAAAACATCATTAAATTGTGGGAATGAGAATGAGAGAAGGTAATGTTCTACTTGGAAGAGAATATTTCAGCATACATAATTCTGTCAGCCATTAAACTTAGACTGTTAGCCTCCTCAAGCATGCAGTCAATGCCTTCTCCCTTTAATTTGTGCCACTTCCTAATCAAATAATCTAGTATGTTATTAAACATCCTTTTTCATTATTTTAAGAAGATTTTCAATTTTACTTGTGTTATGAACAAAAGCTTCAAGAAATCCCATTTTGGACATATCTTATTTAGCAGCTTTAAATGTTGTTTCTTTTAAAAAATAAGGAAAAAGCCATATGCTCCTAAATCACAGATGTGTTTTTTGTCACTTTTACTCAATGTGATTTTAGATTTTTCAGTATTTTCTTGTGATTTTTCTCAGCTTTAATAGGGAGAATATTACATGCGTTGTTGGTTGGATTGTGACTGAGTCATTTCTCTATTATAGAAAACCAGGATCTGAAAGTCACTGGCTGAAAAATTTATACATTTTCTGAAAAATACACAGTATGACTTTTATGGCACTGATTGTTAAGAGAGAAAAAATATACAGTTTTATTACCAAGTGAAAGTTGGTTTTCTCCAATTAAGTATTCAGTTTTTTCTTGGACATTCTCTTTTACATAACTAAACTAAATCTTGATTTTCATTAAACTGAAATGATACTTTTTTAAGCTACAGGATAGCAATTTCACCCAGTTTTGAAAAAAAAAAAAAATCCCCTCTAGAAACTTGTCTATGTATGCTTCTTTTTCACAGCATATATGTTTGTTCTTTTTTTCTGTATGACAGTGATTTTCTTCTATCAATGACCCAAAGCAAAATATTTTTTCATTAAGAGTAATTACTGATATATTTCCCCATTTTTACAGTACCTGATGATACAATCTAAGAGAAGATCAAATACAAAATTTCTCTCAAACAACTCGTGTGGGCCAAATAACTTTATTTTCTCAGAATTTTACATGTAATTGTATCTTCTCTAGTTTATAGTGTATGTCTCTGGAGCACTGTTTGGCTGTCAATAGATGAAGGAAGTGTTTAGATGTAACTTTTTTATTTGTGTTGTATGATATAATCTGAATAATTGATTATACTCAGAGCAACTGTCAACCAAAATTCTAATGATTTGAGAATGTTCTATCTTTAAACTTCTGTATCTTCTTTTCATGGGCTGGATCAGGAAATATCTGAGGAAAGGAGGGGAGATGGCATTTCATGCAGTACTTGGCTCAGAGCAATGTATGCTTAGATGTGAATGCATGCATGTAAGTGCCTACATTTGGCCTATGCGTGCAATCATTCATGATAGTGGTGATGGGATTCATTTCCCTGATGAAGACATGTGGGGCCACTGGAGGTGCTGTAGCTGTCTAAGATACTTGCCTGGGACTTCACTTATGGGGAGGCCACATCTGGACTGGTCCACATTCTGGATCCAGGTGGGATAACCAACATCACTTACTGTTGGTTAGACCCTAGACACTTAAGTATTTAAGTCTTGCTCTGGGTTTCTCATCAATCTGCAGCCAGTAGAGCTGACAGCTATTCAGCTGGGCAAGAGTAGGTGTCCGATTCAAGGAGATCTGAATAGCCCTCCTAACTTTATTAGCTTTGGCCCTTATTAACTACATTGGGAGCTTAGGCAACCAACAGATATGTAGGCATGTCTGTGGAGGCACTTAGCTTTAGATATCTTAATTTGAGAGCTGAATTCCACTCATAGCTTCCATTGAATTTGATGGCCTAGTGCTCTTAATACGTCTCAGCTCTAAGCACCAAAAGAGCTGGCAAAGTTTATTAAGTGTAGGTCTTGTTTGACCCTTCTCCTGAAACTGTGAGATGCCCTTCAGATTGCAAGTTAGTCTTAAACAAAACTTGAGGAAACAGTAATTATTTTAGTTAAACTAAGAACTTGCCTGTAGCTTTCTATTAATGATTAAAACATCAGTAGTTGCTTGGTGCTATTACTGATATATATTCATAAAGGGATATGCTTCATTTTTAGGAAGTAAAAAACAAGTAAAAAGTTTCCTCCAAGTGATTTTTTTGTTGTGATTGTCCAGAAAGAAATTTTTGTACGTTTACTAAGCATCTGTACCTGGCTTCCAGCAAAGATAAAATAAATGGGTAGGCACTGGATTTAAACTAACTGCAATAGCTGTTTTCTCCCTGCCGTAGCATTTGAAAATTTTACATCACTTATCACTGTCAGTATTAGAACATCATCCTTTTGACAGCAATTAGAGCTATAACAATAAATCTCTGTTTTCAATTTCTTTTAGAACATTCACAATTCAGATTGCTATTAATATAGACTAAAGGTTGTGATGTGAGTTCGAACTTGTTAAAAATATTTCTTCACTTTTGGGATAAAAATTAAATTGTGTTTAATTCTGCCAGTATTAAATCTGGCAAAGAAACATTCTAAATTGATGATTTTAGATTCTGGAAAATGTAGAAATCCGCTTCTAAATTTTTAACATATTAAATGAAGTAATAGAACCAGTGTGTGGATTTAATAACAACCACTGGTACGTATCACTTATTTTAGTTTAAATGAGACCTGTGCTTTTTGTAACATCAATGACAAGGTGTCATTTCATTGGCCTGATATTTCTATTATTTCACTATTTCAACATCCTAAATTTATTTTGAAATGCCCTTTAATCACATTTATTATTTTAGACTCTTACTTGAGTTATGTAGTTCATCTTTCTATACTAGAATATACAGAAGATTGAGGCACTGCAATGGTAATAAGCATCTGCAATTTGATAGATTATCTCAACCTTATATATCACTGCTCTGCAGAAAATATCTCCATGTTATGTATTGTTCCTCCCATTGCGCTTCTGATTTGTGTGAAATCAGAAGCAGATGATATGGATCAAATTAATTACATGTTTATTTACATGTGGGGCATCATTAAAGTCAAGGCTGAGGTAGCCTCTTGTTTTCTGCCATGCTCAGTGGTAGCCTAATCCAATTTTCCAATGAAGTCATAAAGAAGACTTGACTTCACCTGGAACTGTTTGCAGCTGTCCAATGTATCTAGTCATATACAGTGAGTTTTGTCTTCTGCTCTACAACTACTTGCTACTTTCCTGATGTGTTGATTCCCTCTGGCTTGTACTACAAACCACAATACAAATCTGTGTAATCAGTCTTCCTAATTCATTTCTGTAGATGAAAGATCAGTCTCCTCTCAGAGATGCACTTGGTCAGTGTGAAGGTATGCATTCACTGTTTTCCTCTGCCTTGAGGAGACTGAAACAATCTCCTTAATCAAGGTGTGAGCAAAGTATTGGGAGGAGGTTCTCAGTCTTTCCTCTAGGTGCTGTTACATCTTGCAGGGTTCACTGACTTAGAGTGCACAAGAGCAGAAGGGAACACTGCAGCCTAGTATATAGGCATTCCTCCAGAGTTTGGTGGCTCATCTCCAAGTCCTTTCTTCATTGCATATTTAATGTAAGTTAGTGAACTACTCATTGGAGAAAGAACTGAAGCTGGGGTCTTCCCTTTGCTGGTTAAGAACAGTGGCTACAACATCAGCTTTGTGAATCCAGGCCTTTATGATTGACCTCAATAATATATCCACTTTTGGGGTATTAATTTGATCTATCTGAACATAATGTAATTTCTACTACTATTTCATAATATGTGTTAGCCTATAGCATCTTTAGAGGATTTGGTTGAAACCAGATCATCTTTGCTTCATGGGGGATGTGCTTCGCTTGTTTGCTTTTCAGTTGCAAGGAAGGTCAAAAAGTAATGAATAAATGTCAAGAAAGATCACTCATGAGAAGTGGATGCTCTGCATAATAAACATTAGCACATGTTTAACAAAAAATTTCCTCCAGTAGAAGTCATTCCCATATTAATTTAATCCTGCTGTCTAAGATAATACAATCTCTTTGAAACAGTCTCGATTCTTAGTGCATAGGGACCTTTTCTGGATCAGAGGCCAAATTTCCATTACCTGATGAGCTAATCTGACGTGACAGCCTCATATGCAGATGGGGAATCTCTTGTCAATAGTTTTCTTCAGAGACAAAGAGAGACAAATGTCTATATTCATTCTCTCACTTCATGCATGAGTAACATTACCTTTCTGTCTCCCTTTCACTCTATCTTTATTCAGGTAGTCACTGAGAATTTAAATATAAGCTTTTGTGTTTCTGAGTTAGCTTATGCATGCAAAGCTGTTTACAGAAGACTGGCATCCTTGTCTGTTTGTTTAAGTACAGTATGTATTTTGACATGTAAATTTACGTGAGGCATATTTAATCAGTCACAATGATATGCTAATTGGATTCCTGTATGAACTGCATAAAAACAGCATTTGAAAAAAAATTATGAAGGGAACATATTACCAGCTGAGACACTTTCTAATCAGTATTATGTGTCATCAAAATGCACAAAGATAAAAGTGATAGATTTTCGGGGCTTTTGTAAGCAATAAAGAAAATATAAACTAAAGAAAATGTGAACTAAACCAAAGTCTTTCTCCAAAGGAACAGTCCAAGTTAGAAAACAACAACTGAAATCCATAAATTAGAATGCGAAAAATCTCTGAAATGCCTCTGCAGGTTTTGGATGTTGTTCACTGACATAACTTGTGTTCTGATAAGGTTATAGGTTGTCTCCAGAAGAGCAGTGACATTTAGACTTCAGCTCTGTCTGCCCTGGGGATTTGCTCAAGTATTTTGAATATATTTTTTTTAATATATATTTTTATAAGCAAATCTCTTAACTTGGTCAGGTGCAAGTGGTTCACTCTCAAGCCTAGGCAAACCATGCCAGTTTAAACCATCTACTACTTACTCATTTATATAAACTTAGAACCCTCCCATTCTTGTTCTGGTCATTTACCACTAATGCTTGAATCTCCCTGGTAAGGAAAGTTTTGTTTTGTTTTCTTTTTTTTAAATGTGCTCTGGGATCTGTTGTTTGGTCATCACATTGGACTACTTCTCTTCTGTGGACAGCTATGTATTATGTATTTTCTATCATACCACAACGTATAAATAAGTTTAACACACTTAGGTTCCTTCACTGGTTCACTGCTCATTTCAGTGCTTTACTGAAAATAATATTAGTTTCTGGTATTTTACTTAGATTTTGACTTGACGAGAAACAGACAGTTGCAAACATAGTTAAGGTCATATTCTCTCCACTTTAAAACATTTACCTCTGAAAAGAAAGGTAAGCCTTTTCTCTGAGTATAGTCAAAGCAGGAAGTGAGGGAGCAGTGAAAATTATGTAAAACATTAAAATGATGATCTGGAAGCCACCTATAGCTAGCCAATGGGGAAAAATGGACAAATAGAGTGTCCCAGTTTCTTGACTCAGTAGATTGAGCTGAAAATTAGGTTTACTGGAGATCCTGGGATGTAGTGGATTTCTCAGAGTACACACAATATCATACCTTGGGGAAATTGGAAACCACAATTTTCCCAGCCTTGAAGCTGACTCTGAAGAACAGGCTACTGAGCGTTTATAGGTGAAAAGAGGCGGAAAGGTCTTTCCTATCCCTGATGTAGAAACCTGCCCCACACGCATCTGAGAGCTGAGCAGCTCTGGTTACATCAGTGAGCAGCCTGATAGCAGCCAGACACTGGACTAGTGGTCAGTGGTCTGAGGTTAGAATAGAAAAGACTTTAGAAATTTGGTTATTGCATAGAACATACAAAGTATGTACTATTTTTGCCCTTTTAGTGATAATGAGGCCTAAAAATATATAGGCAATCTGGGAGGAAGGGATCTTTTTTCTCCACTGTTGGATGCCCTAACCACTAAACTGGAACTAAATGTGAGACTTGTGGTTCCTCCCACATCCAGTCTTATATTTGTATTAGAAGTAATTTATATATGTGTATGCTGGATCAGACTTTAATATAGGTTTCAGTTCAGGTGAACATACAAGTTGCCTTTGTAGTAATACCCCAGTTACAATTAGAGGGACTTTAGAGAGAGCTTTTCCTTATGTACTTCTAATGTAAGCTAATATATACTTTTCCTTATATACTGCTAAGAGAGAAGAAGTGAGAGAGTTGCTACATCCATGCTTTTGTGGTTCAGGGAACCACACTTTATGCTTTCTGGCAGCAAAACCAATGTCTTATGTGATACAAGAATAAATGTTTATGTGTATGTTGTAATTGTTCATCATAAAACTTTAATTTTCTTCTTGTTCCCTTAATTTATTCTTAGGAGTAAATGTTAGGAAAACATGTGTTCGGAAAAAAATCCTGTTTGAAATACAAAATAGGGAAGTAATCAGTTTTATTGGTTAAGATAAAGTATTTTAAGTTACCTAGTTAAGCTGACGTGGATTTTGCTGTAGACACTATTATTTTGTTTGCAGTATCTCACTTGTTTGGGTTTTTTTGGCTGAGACCAGAGGAACTGAGAGGACAGTAAGTGTTTTGTGATCTCCTCACAATCTTCCCTGTATTAAACTCAATCAGTTTGACACACTTTTGATTTAACCAGTGCCATTGGTGTGACCTTAGTGAAGTCCCTTAAATCCTCCTCTAAGTGGGAAAAATAACAAAAGACCTAACACTGAAAGAAAGTTTTCTGGGCTTTGATAAAGTTTGCAAAGAGCTACATGATCCTCAGGAGGGAAGAGTTCTGAAGAAGAAACTGTGTAACATGGGGTGACAAAAAACACATCACTGGTTGCACAGCTGCTTAATATCCACCAGTAATAGGCTTTTATTTCATATTCCTCACTGTCTATTAGCAACCTTAGTAAATAGTTAGATTCCTTTACTCACAGGAGCCTGTAAGACACTCCTCTACCCTGCGTATCAGCCTTCTTAGGAAGCAGGAAAGTACGCACATCTACTGCATGCCACACTCTGGGGAAGATCTACTGCACACTTGAATATTTTGCGGTGAAGGTTCTGGATATCCTTCAGCACAGGGGAGAGCAAAACGTGTGCATTTTTTACCCTTGAAATGTAAGGATGCTTAAGGTATGGAAAATTGAACATCATGTGTGTATGCGTAATGTATGGAAAATATATTTTACCATTTGGATCTTACTGAGATTTGCACAGTGTAGTAAAAGTACAAAATTGCTCAGTCTTCTATGTATTCAGCACCCTGCTTTGGCTTCTGGCTATTTGTGGCCTGCCTGCAATCTTATTAAAATCTCTGTGTGTATTATGCTACAGTTTTCTGAGCTGTAAATAGTATTTTAAATGTTTCCATTGGTGGATTGTGTCTAGATAAATAGCATTGATAGGTAAAATAATCTTTTAATGATGTTTGATTTTCTTATTATTCTGTAAATCAATTATCATGTTATATATAAATGTTTCTCCGTACAGTCTGCAGTGTCCTTTTACCAAAGGTAATGATTCCCAATTAGCTACACCTCCATGGTAGGTCACAGAGTGCACATAGAATGCATTGAATTGAAGGTGCTCCAAAAATGCGTCACCAGTTCAATTTCCTGTGCCAGTAGGTTGTCTGTAGTTGGCTTGTGTTCAGAATCCTTGCAATTGGTTTGCCCAAATGAGAAGCTGGCCTTGGCAGGAAGGCTTTGGGTCACCCAATCTGGGCTGTCTGCAAGGGTAATGGGGATAGATGGAATCCCAAGGCTCATCCTCAGTTTCAGTGATAGCCAGAGTACCTAACCATTGACAGAAGAAATATATTGCAAATTCCAAAAGAAAGCTGTATCAGGATACAGAATGTACAAAGGACAGTGTGAGTCTCTTGGTGAATTTTATGGTGTTTTAGTTTCAAGGTTTTATATGTTAAAGCTAGCTGACAATTAAATCAGATTAGCACATCATACAAAACCGTGTTGGTGAGTAACGATTGAAATTCCAGTTCTACATAGGAAAAGGAACACAGGATAAAGAATAAACCAAAAATATGTCTATAAAAACAAGTAATAAAATAAAAAAATATTTGAAAATATTAATATTAATTAAAACATGTGTCCTGTCTGGATGAATTGCCGCATCTACATTTTTTGACCCCACTGATGACAGTTTGATAGAACCGGGTAGCCAGGGAACCTGTGAGAAGTAGCAGCTTGGTCCTGAGCACTGGTGAAAGACTTGATTGAAAATGTTTCTCTCAGTGAGCTGCTCTGTAACAGAAACAATTCTTTACTTAGATTCTACACTATTTATTGCTTAATTTAAAAAACAGAAAATACATTGAGAGGGAAGAAATATGGTTTAAAATGTACTAAGGAGGCTAGGAAAAATGTTATATATGTTCAAGTTCTATGGGGATTAAGACATCATTTTAGGAACTCCAGCCAAATTCATGCCACACAGTAAAAAATGTTGAGGCAGACCAAAATCAAACCAACATGGTAAAATAGAATGAAAATGGAAGTTACCAGAAGATATGCCAAGAAACCTGAGGTATCTTCAAAACAGAAAAAATAGAAAGGATGATAATGACAAGTGCAGTATAAAAATGCAGTAAAGTAGGCAAAAAAGATTAGACAAAGAAATTGCAAAAGTCTTAAAACCCAATAATAAATAATTTTGAAATTAGTTGGTGGCAGAAAACCTTTCACAGAGTCTGTAGGATCAAAGGTATTGAAAAACAGCTTTGAAAAAAGCACACCATTAGTGAGGGGAAAAAAATAAAAATAAAGCTATGCTCACTATTTAAGTATTTCACAAGGTTTCCATGAAAGAATCTTTCTTTATGGGAAACTCATCAGAGGATGTCTGAAATCGAATTTATGGAACAAATAGACGAATGAAGAGTAATAAGTCACCATGGCCAGATGATACTTGCCCAAAATCACTCAAATGCCTCTCTAGAATGAAATAGCTGAGGCAGTAGATGTGATGGGAAAGCCTCATCCTAACAGACTGGAAGTTGATACATGTACTTTTAGTTTGGACAAGAGGCCACAGAGAAGATTGGCAGAAAAGGTGAATCACTAAACCTGATGTCTATATTGGATAAATCAGTATAAGTTATTCTAAGTACAATATTAGTGGCACATAGGTGTGTATGGCACATTAGCAATGGCTCATCTTCTAAATAGGAAAGTACTGCCTCCCAGCTTCAGGCCCTTGAATTCAGTAACAAGCATGTGTAGGAGGGAGATACAATAGATATGGTTCCTGTGGAATTCCGAATGACTTTCAACAATATCTCTCAACAAAGCAGCTAAGTTGCTCTGGGATAATAGGGGGGTCTTCACATGGATAAATAGTCAGTAAAAAGAGAGGCAGCAGAGGGTAAGAATAAATGTTCCATTTTCACAGTGCAGAGATGTCACCAGCTGAATTCCACAGAGGTTTATGCTCTTCAACAGATTCATAAATGATCTGTAGAAAAGAGCAGAATAGCTTGCTGAGGATTTTGAGATATTCAAGATATTCAAGACAAGGGCTGACTGTGTAACATTGAAGAAGGACATAGGAGTGACTGGGCAATAAATTAGTAGATGAAATTCAGTTTTTATAAATGTTGTGTGATACTTAGAGGTCAATAAAACCTCAATCCTAATGTAAGATACAGTGATGGACACTAAGCTAGCTGTAAGTACTCAGCAGTGACATTTGAGGTTATAATATATAGTTTTATGAAAATGCCAATTCAGTGCTCAGTAGCAGCAATGAAAGCAAATTAGATGCTCAGAAAGCAAAGAGAGAAAAAATAACCCAGAAAACTTCATAATGTCATTGTTACAAAACCATGTTGTGACTCTGTCCCTAAGTGTGTGAAGTTCTGCTCCCTTCCTCTGCAAAAGGTGTATTATTATGGGCAAAGATATAGGGAGGCATGACAAGGAAGATCAAAAGTATGGAGCATCTGGTGTACAGGGAAAGATTAAATAGAATAGGAGTCTCTTTAAAGTGATCTGACTGATGGAAAGATATGACAGAGATCTGCAAAATCATGACTGGCATGGAGAAGTTGGGTAGGATTTGACTATTTCTTCTGCCTTCAGAACAGGAACTATCAGGGGCCATCAGTTTTGTTTTGTATAACAAACAGCACTTCAAACACTGTGTATACCACATCCTCATTGCTGACTGTTGGGAAACAAGTTGACAGCAAGCAGAAAGAAGTGGCTTTGCAAACAATGTAGAATCAAGCTGAAAAAGTCCTTGCCAAAGTTTATTGTGAATACTAAAGTTTAGGTGCATTAAGAAAACCTGATGCACAAATTAGTGTAAGAAAAAAACCCCATTAATTTCTAAAACACAAACCACCAAGTCTGGCTCGGAAATGCCCTGACTTACTTCGCAGCCCTCTTCTGGAAAATATTCTTCCAGTATCTCTTTCTGCAGAGGCTTCCCTAAGTATTTAGGATTAGTCATTGTTGGAGACAAGGTTTTAAGCAAATTATTTGTGACATCAGTTGTGACATCAGGTGGCAGACTTACCGTATTCTGCCTTTTTTATCATTTTATCACCATTATTGCATTTGGGGCTCTGTATTTTAAGGGATGCTTGCGTTTGCAGCTTGATATCGTAATAACACTTTACACTAATTAATAAGTTCTTAAATGCTCCTAACATAATAATGCTGTCTTGAATACTATTTATGCAGATTTATTTCTGCTTGAATTTATCTGAAATCAATGAAGTAACGATGGTAATAAAGGCTGCTTTAGGATATTTTTTTTCTTCCATTCATTTCAAAGAGTAAGATCTACAGAGATGTGAATGTCAAAGCTACATCAAACAAAGTAGCCACAAGGCAGTTATATATTTCCAAATCATCTGACAGGCACATGTGGCAGAGAAAGAGTATATGCAGAGAACACATTGGAGGATAAACATCAGTGAGAAATGGAGAGGAAGGAATTTTGGAGCCTTTCAGTTTGTGCTAGCAGATGGGGCAGAATATTTGTCTTAGGAGACAATACAAAAATAGACATTAAAATCATGATGATTTTCCTACTTAAGACAAATCATTTTTTTCCTTTTTTTTTTTTTTTTTTTTTCCCCCCACAGGGAAAGTATCATATGTTGAAGAAAAAGTAGAATACATTAGTATTTTGATATAAGATTTTGATATGTGTGTTTCCTGGGTGTGAAAATTTCATTTACCCTTCTTTAAAAGATTGCTGAGGCTTCCTGAGTGCACCAGCCTCAGTCCCCTTAAATCACAACTTCTTTTGGGCCACATAGAATCATGGATGATTGGCTTAACGGGATCATCAACTAAGGTATGAAGAGAGAAGAGAGATAACAACTGAAAGCAATTGTATATTAGTCAAAGGGAACAATAAAAAGCCCAAGGGTGTATCTAGTGTTCTGTGACTGTGAGTATTAATTGCTGCAATTTTATTAAAAAATAATATTTAGATTTATAATAGATTTGTAAAACGTTGAACTGTACGTTATAGTTTTGTGAAGGATAACACTTGATCTAGTCTGGTGTAAAAGTGTCAAAATTCTTGTTTGATACATATAGCTACTACAAATTAGAGAGCATGAGTGAAAAGAAATTTTTCTAAGATCTTTGTGAACTTTGAAAGTATAAGACAACCCCTGAAGGTCCTTTTACACTGGAAATGATAGGTTTGTCCCAAAATCATGGACTGAATATTCACTTCTTCTGGACTATGTTGTTGTCTGATTCGTGGACAAAGAGATCATGTATCTCCTTGGCACTAAAAATTGCAATATAGAGAAAAATTCTGCTCTTTGGCACTGGCATGAGGCAGAACACTGTTGCCACTGGTAGTGGAAAGGTTACCTTAAAGCTGCTGAAGAAAAAGCACAAGAGGCTTCAAAGTAATGTGCTATAGGTAGTGTTGCACGCTATTTTAACTTACTGAAAGAAGTCACAAGCACACGGAAAATCTTCCATAAAATCAGGGCTGCCAGAGCTCATGTCTTGGGATTTCCACTAATGAAAGCTGACTACCTCTTTGGACTCTAGAGATAGGTGATTTGTGTTTGCATGAATCAGTGTACTAGCCATAAGTATTAATAATATTTAGTATTCAGTCTTGAAATGGAATATACATGGATGTAAAAGAAAGTTTAATTAAGTGTGATAAATATTAATTTTGGGAAGAGATGATAACACTGAACTTCTTGTCCAGTAAATACTTTAAATTTTAGTTCAGTTTTTGTTTCTAGATGTAGAACATCTGGGTTTTATTAACTTTCAGCTAGCTGATTTTATTTTTGCTTGTTTTGGGTGAAATACAACCAAAAATACCCATTTTAGGCGTCTGAGGCACACACCTGTAGAAAACATTGATCTGGAATAAAACAGCAGGAACAAGGCATCATCCCCTCACAGTCACATCCGTACGAGAAGCAACAGCTATGCCCAGGCTCCCTTGTTTGGAGGAGAGGCAAGCCAGGTCTTTCAAGTTTCATTCTTGAGTCTTACTGCAAGACAATTGTCCTGTCTAACCTGGCTTTTACCTTTAATCGCTCTGTTGGGTCATTTTGTATTTTGGTTCCTGTCCACACGTGGATTAGTGGGCTCTTGGGAAGGCATTTGAATCCCCAGAATTCAGGCCACCTAGTTCATATAGCTAAATTAGGAGATGAGTCTCCTTATGTAGAACTTGGACTGAGGGAAGCTTCCCTGGAGGACAATTCAGAGCATCTATGTTAAGATGCAACTCTGAATCAATCTGTGTAGCAGACTTTCCATTCTCTTTATGGAGGTCTTTGGAAGATTAGCCTCTCATATAGGCACAGTGAGTTAGATGCCTAAAATTAATCCAGTTTTCCAGTAGTGAAGTGCCGGCTGGTGAAACATGAGACAGCAGTTACTTTCCTCTTCTGAACCTGACAGTCAAAACTGTTAGTATCTGTCATCTCATTTTATACAAGAAAAGGTCTTCATATTATTTCCACCAGACGTGTCCACATCCCTCCAACTGCTAGTCCAAGGCTGGCATTGCCAGCACAGTCAGAGCTGTGAACCCCAGGGTGCTGTTCCTGCCCGATACGAGAGGGTTACAGGCACTCACACCTTGGCAAGGCAATGGAGATTTTGTCCTGCCCCTGCCTGGGCGTCGTCTTTTCTGTGGTATTTCGTTCTTAAGTCTTTGTAATAGCAATCAATGAATAGATTTGTAAAATTATTTACTTTTTTTTAATTATTATTCTTTTTTAATATAAAGCTACTCAGACCGCATTAGTGCAGTATTTCCTGAGCGCTAAAACTGGAAGGCTGCACATTCCCAGTGGTATTGCGTTGTGGCTGGGAACCTGACGTTCCTTCTTTTCATTTAGTTTTAAATTAGAGGCAATGTGAGCCAGTTTATGTAAAAGTGTTTTAATTAACAGGGCCCAGATGCAGAAGTTCTAGTGGAATTAATAAAAAAATATACCTAGGATTTAGTTCTCTAAATAGTAGGTGGTTCAGAGCTCTCTAAATGCCTCCAGTGTAATGCAGGCTCATCCTGTGGTTTCTGCCTTGCTGCCTTTTTTAAATTTTTTATTTATTTTTTTTTTCCCAGTGAGTTATGCTGGGCCATGGTAAAAGGATGCCAGCATTTCAATTTGAAACCATGGCAACTAGAAGTGGTGATTTGCATGTTTGCATGACAATGTGATCGTGTTATCTCTGGAGATAATGCACATAACGTACATAGTGGAACTGCTCTACCTGAATCTATAAAGTAGGATGGAAGAAGGGGAGAGGGATCACCTCTGTTGTGGCAGGAATCATATGTAAGAAATAAAGTTATTTTTTCTGATTGGATGAACTGGAAGGTCAAGAAGCCTGTATACGTGTGTGAGTCCACCTTTTGATTCAACATTTTCAATTACTGAACTCAACAACGGCTTCCAGGGACATCATTAGAAAGTAAAAAACTCTTCAAATTCTTCTTTTTCTCTGAATTCCTCTGTCTTCACACAAGAAGAAGGTACCACTAGAAAAATCTTCCCTACTATTGATATAACTTTCTGCTAAAATGTTTGCCAGAGGATACTTGGAGAGGAAAAAAATCAAGTATATTTATATGGAACTGAATTTTTCAGTTTGAGTTTTAAGAGCAGGTTTGAAACCAGCCCTGGCTCTAACATTGCTACATTTGCCTCCATAGTAATGGAAGCTGTACTGGGTGACTGCTTTGATTAATTGATGCTAAAGTCTGGCATGTATTTGGCACCACTGACTGCGGAGTAACCTTCAATAGATTAAATCAGCCTTCCCAAATAGGAACCAGAAACTCACGGCAGCAGTGAATCTCTCTGCCATGAATTCTAAAGGCGAAGAGCAAAAGAAGGATATGATTATTTTTTTTCTCATTAATGGTGGAACAAACAGAAAAAGGTCCCTTGGAAGTTAAAGCTTAGCTACTGCAGAGTGTCCTCATGTATTATGAGTGAGAAACAAAGGAAACTGAGAAACTTCAAAGCTTCCTGTGGCATTCAGAGCTTTCCATCTTCAAAGCACCTCTCTCTTTTGTAGTTCTGCTCTGGGTTTAATTAATACATTTTAAATATTGTTACTGTAAACAGCGTCATCTTTGTTTTCTACCCAGTTCTTTTTCAGAGTAATTTAAATTATTTTATGAAGCTATCTGTCATCTTTATTTAGTGCCTCTTAACCTCTTTTCTTTTACAAATGAGTAGTCACCTCCAGTTGAGATTAAAACAACACTGGAATGGGGTGTATGTGCATGTGAAGCAGTCCAGAAAAAAAAACTTGCCTTTTATCTGTGTTCTCTAAAGTAAAAATAGACATAACCCTCTCAGTTCATGTATTAGCAATATTTTAATATTTTAAAATGCGAGAGATTTAAAAGTTATAATGCTTTTTTTTTTTTTTTTCCCTTTAGAAAGCTAATTGTAGACAATTGCATGAGAAAAAAAATGGTGTGAAAATTACACATCTGCATACTTGGAGTCTTACTCTTTCATTCATGCCATCATTAAATTTTTTCACATATATTTTGGGGATTTGGAGTTGAGGAGAAAGAGAAGAGAGGTAGACTAGAGAAAGCGTAACTTTTTGTCTCTTATTAACTGATCTTTGCCAGTGGAGGCTGAAGAATTTTTACCTGTTAAAATAATATCTTTCTTCCCTTACAATATCTTTTTAGCTCTTGTTTAAAAATGTTCATTGATGAGAAAAGGTCAAAGGTAATATTGAGGAAATGCAATTTTGTCAATGAGTTGATAATTCCACCTTGTAGTTAACATTACTTAGCTGTATGAGTCTAAATAAACTAAGTGATAGTTTTATAGAAATATCCCGATACTAGGTATTTTAATATTTTTTCTGTGCTATATCCACTAGCAATAAAAAGCAGAGGGAGAAATAGCTAGTGAGGTAACTTAAGGAAAAACATGGAAATATTTTTCATCTCTGGTAAGTAATGTGACTACAATCGTATTCTCATGACTGGGAGTCTCAGTTTCCAGTCTTATTCCTGCCCCCAGTCACAGGAATGAGATGATGCCACACTTGAGGCAGAAGAGGCATTTTTAATGCCTGTGCAGCATGATTTCAATCTCTCAGCTTTCCAAAACATAATCCTTCCTGCCCTCCAGAATGTGAAAGAACTTGAGTCAGAGGGCACTGAAGCTAATGAAAGCTTTCCTTTTGACATCCCTGGCCCTCAGTTCAGGCTTAAAGCACACAATGATTGCTGCTACCTTTAATTCCTTTTTAAGTCCCCTTTTCAAATCATGACTCATCTCTTCCCTCTCCTATCTGAATATCCACCATTATGGCTTAATCTTGCCCCAACTCATGCAAATGGGAGATTCCCCAGTGCATGGAAAGGAGCCCAATCAAATTTTAAATGCAGTTTAAGGGACAGTAGCAGTCCCATTGCTGATTGTTGTCTTCCCGTGGCAATAATTCATATAATACTAATATTTATAAATTTGGGGGACGGGACATTATGCAAAAAAGCAAACCCTTTTGTATCTTGACTGTCTGTGTATGTGTATGTGTGCAGTGAATTTTAACTCTATGTCAGCAAAGAATGGAAGAAGCACATAACAAAAAAGGCAATGTATAAATATACAAAGGTCAATCATTGTTTACTCAACTTGTGTCAGGCAAGCTCTAGCTCTTATTAGTCCTAGCTGCTCCTGCAATGTTTTAGGGAAGATATAAATGGATACTACAAACTCAACACATGTTCCTATTACTAATGTAAAATAAAATAACATCCATATTCTAAGCTGGGCTAGCTTTGTGAGTATCATTTATTTACAACTTGATTATTCTATCTTTCTAGTTACACAGCGTCTGTTTTGTATTCATCTCTTGCATCTTACTGCAAGTTTCTTGCAGGCTTTGTTGAATCCTTCCATTTTAAGTCTTCTTATAAATTGTTTCTTTTCTTTTTTTTTTTCTTTGTTAGTTTGTTTAATATATTCTGTATTTGTGATGGATGCTCTGTTTTTCTTTTTCCTTTCTCTTGTCTTAAAAACTTCTGTAAATCTTTTCTATTTTTGCCTAATTTTCTGGTTCCCCAACTCCCTATTTTTGCTGCTATTTTCTGAACTTTCCTTTTTTTGTAATCCATTTTTCCTTATCTGTCTTTCTACTTCTCTGTCTCTTTACATCCCCTATCCCCACTCTTTCCTCTCTTTGGATCTTGTTCTTCTTGTTTTTTGCTGGCTGACTGTCATTCAAAATACTGCAATAACATAACAAGAAGATCCCCCGAGACTCCATGAAAAACCCTGTGAAAGCAGCTGTTCTTGTGATGTTTTCAGCAGGAAAAGTGCACAGAAAAGATTGTTTGGACTCGGGCCCCAAATAGTGATGCTGGTGAACTGTCCCTTGTAGTTGTTTTACCCAAGTCTACAGATGGGAAGGGAAGATCTTCCAGTCCTGACTTGCCATAATTGTTACTTAAAGCACTATGTTCAGGACTTCAGCTTGCTATCAGAAATACTCTTCCAGTAAATTTTTGTAAAGATCTGGTTGGGGTTTATTTGTGTGTGTGACAAGGGGGAGGTTTGTTTGGTATCTTTTTAGACAAAATGTGATTTAAGTAGTATTTAAATAATAAAATATATCTTCTTTCAAATTTTAAATGACGTTTTGCTTGATAACAATTCATTAGTTCAGCTAAGGCCATCAAGGAATTTCTAAATTAAAAAAATGATAATAGAAAAGAAGCCACTCTAGCAACATTTTTTTGCATGCAATTCTACAGAAAAATGTGTGCTTTCTGTCTATTTCTTCATGTCTGTTAGGATATAAGTAAAAACATCTCTAATAAATAGACTCCTAACTTTAAAGGTACAAATTTAAACGTGCTCAGAAGGATATCGTGT
The DNA here is from genome assembly GCA_013400375.1 of Thinocorus orbignyianus. Classification (NCBI taxonomy): domain Eukaryota; kingdom Metazoa; phylum Chordata; class Aves; order Ciconiiformes; family Thinocoridae; genus Thinocorus; species Thinocorus orbignyianus. The sequence continues at coordinate 1,431,237 of VXBW01005821.1, read as the reverse complement.
TTCTAAGGTATCATCAACGTTATAAAATGTAATTGCTACCATTAATTGTAACTGCAAACTTTTCTTTTTGATTAAATTATGCTTACCCTTATGCCATACGTAATTGGGATACTGTATTCAGTAGAAAATAGTAATAATAATTCCTATTACTGTCATGTTTGCAAATAAGTAATTGTCAGTGAAAAAAACCACCTGCCTTTACATACATTTTTGGTGGAATTAGTGTGGGTGCATTTTTTTTAACATTATGTATTCTACAATATATATTATTTATATGATTATAGAATATATAAATTATATCTTTACTTTTTTATATGAATGTATGTTACACAGTTGGTGAGGATGCTTATGACAGGTGTAATTGGGATGCATTTCCCTAAAACAAGAACTTCATTGAACCGTAGCCTAGTTTTTAAAGTCTACTAAGTCCGTATCTAATGTTTTGGTAGAAGGAGAAAACAGGAAGCATTTCATTTGTTTGTTTGAAACCAGCTCATTGCTGTGAGAAGGTTTCGGCTCTCACAGGCTACTGTGAAAGAATCATCTGCTTGTGTGTGTTTGACTGGAAGTCGATGTTTCTGCACTACTAAGTCAAATAAGTAAGTGTTTCATGTGAATACATTTATTTGCCAGCTTGTTATCAGATACTGTGCAGCGTTTCAGTTTGGTCTGCAAGCTCTTGTGCACACAATAATCCTTTTGATACCAATACTGTTAATTAAGAATGTTTCTGTACCAACGACTGGTAGATCAGAATCAGAATGAACAGATGAGTATAAGGATAATAGCTGTCTTCTGAAACTTTTGCATTTCTCAGTTATTTCCGTGTAAGCTTATACTAGTACACAGGCTAGTAAGAATTGCAAAATATGGTACTCTGAATAGCAAAATGTATTCACATTTTTGGGGGTCTCAGCTGTGTCTTGTGTCCATTTCTGCATGTGTAAAGTCACTCATAAAATACTGCATAGATTAATGTGATTTCATTCTTAGTTATAAAATCTGCACCCTCCCCCCCACCCCCAAGAAAATGTTATCTTCATGATTTATAGTAGTTTTCTAAGGAAGTAGGATGATATAGAACAAATAGACTTATTTCAGTTATTAAGTTTTGAGTCTACTCTTTGTCTGTCTTCCTTAAAGACATGTTAGGAAGATGTGGAAATAAAAATAAACCATTGGGACCTTAATCCACGCTACCAATGCAAACGTTATGATCTCTTGTGACCTTTCCATCCTTTCCTACCTTTGTTAGTTGAATATGTCTTGTTTGCATTCTTCCTTTGCCTTTACCTCCCTTACTCTATGAACTTTAGTATGTTTCAATATTAGAGAAATTCCCAATTAGTTTTCTCAGATCAATCATTTGACATTCGTATGTATTAGAATTAGATAGATTTTTCTAGTGTACCTGTTTGGGGACCAAACAGGTAAAGGTCTATTTTAATTTGTTTTTCACAATATGGTACTTTTTCAAGGTATATTTTGGAAGTAGGAAAAGAAATAGATCATCACTAAAAACTATTTTCTTGGTAGCTACAAGAATAAATAAGTTGTATCATCTATATCTCTTTGGTTCAGAAGTAGTATGATGTACCTTTATTGAACTCAGTGATACCGATTCTATAATTTTATCTAAATAGGCACTAAATCCAGATGAGACTATGAAAGCTAAATAGTGCATACGCATCAGAAAGCACACTGTGCCCTTTCTATCTTCCCCGGCCCTCTGGTTTCTATCTAAATCAATATCTGTGTACTGCTGTGATGGCTCACAGCACGACGTGCATTTGGCATACTGGAACTGTTACATGCTTTAAAGCAACATAGGATCTTTTGGAAAGGCACTTTTCCCCTCAAAATGCTACTTCCAATGAAGCCCTGTACAAATGGTCAATAACGACCGATTGCCTCCATTACAGAAGTCACTGAAATGGAAAAGTAACCCATACAACAGAAAATAAACTGAAAGGAAATTTTTCGTCTGGATCCATAGGAGGGTTTTCTGTTTCACTAATCCAGAAAGCTTGACTTTGGTGATATATGCTTCTCACTCTCTTTATTTGTATTTCTTTCTGATCTTTATCTCTGTTATTACCTGCATTTATTTTTTTTTACAATATACTGCATCACTTCTAGAGATAATGGATTTGGTCTGCTGAATTATTTTAGTCTCTGGCTTTTATTTTTGTTTTTGCTTTTCCTTTTTTTTTGGTAATGTGTTGCAGAAATCTGCATATCCAGAGCAGCAATTTAATTTTGAGCCATTATTAAAGGTATAGTTACAGATCCATTCCTTTATCCAACACTGGATCACCCTTGGAAATATAGGTGAGAAAATTTGAATTATTATATCCAGTACTAGAAATGAAAACAGTGAAATAAAATGTAATAACGGTTACATGTCTTGGAAGATTATGCAACACAAATATTAGTCACTGTCTGAAATCTTGGGATCAATTCCTAATTGATATGTGGTTATGTATGTTTTAGAGCTGAAAGTGTGTGGGAAACAGAACAAGTTCAAAAATAGCCAGCAGCTTTGTAAATAGTGAAATAGGTTTTTTCCCTCCCTTTTGAGTCCTCCTGGGGTGGATCCCATCCCTGGAAGTGTTCAAGACCAGGCTGGATGGGGCTTTGAGTAACCTGGTCTAGTGGAGGTGTCCCTGCCCATGGCAGGGGAGTTGGAACACAATGATCTTTAAGGTCACTTCCAACTCTAAGCAATCTACCAGTCTATGATTCTTGTGGTTCTGTGATTAACAGGTAGCTATTAAATCTCAATAATAATGACTCAACTGGTATTCTACAGGAATTTTCTTTCTTCTTTTTTTTTTTTTTTGGTGTAGAACTTCAGATTTCAGGTATGAACATGTGAATTGGAACAACTTGTTTTCCGTGTTCCAGACTTCAAAGAACCTGTCCTGGCTATTCAAAACTCAGAGGGGATGAGTTTCTTCTCTCAGCCTTGGCTGTAGCTGATGTGCAGCTTTCTTCTCCTCTAATTTCTCTGAGGAGGGCTGTGATCTCTACTTCTACCTGGGCTGGGATATACGGGAACGTTTGAGAGGTGATAATGCTTTTGTCAGTATGCATTTCTTCCCAAATTCTGGGAAGCCCTAGGAAAGATCAAGCTTCAGCCAATTTGGGCTTATGCTAGGGTAGAGGAGCTGCATGTTAGCTTTTATTACAGTCTTGAAAAGAAAATTGAGATCTATGAGTGCAAAGGTCGAAACGTTGCCTTACATTTTCTTGTAATTTGTGCTCAGAAAGTGGAGGTTCCTTTTGTCATATGCAAAAATCAGTCACTACACTGAATGTACTGTGCATCTCTTGTTTCTACTTGCAGAGTCTTGAGACCATTGTTAGAAAATACGTCTGCCAGTCTTGGGCAACCACTCTAGCAATCATGGCTGCACACTGTGCTGTTATTTGAGAAGGCATCTTTAAAAAAATGAGAAAAAGGAAAGAAAGTGATGAGAGGGAATTGTTTGTCCTTTCGGCTTTCTTTTTAGTTTCTGGTTTTAGTACTATTTAAATATTATACAATTTCATTCTTTCATTCCAATGACGTTACTAATTCTTTCATTGGTAGCTTTGGGGAGACTAGAATGAAAATATGTTAGGTTTTTGTATAATTAACATTACAGTTTGCTAAGTAGTGTAGCTTCTCAATCTACATGAAGAATTCCGAGTTTATACATCATGTATTTTGCTCTTCAAAGTCCAAAAGGTGTTACGTGATGTTACATAAGATATATACAATTTCAATAGCTAGAATTATATTTAACTAATGTATTTTAACTGAATCTATTAAAAATTAGATTGAAGTATCCAAAGATACCTTCAAAAATTAGATCAAAGCTTTTCATTGCAAATGTAAACCTTCAGTACTAACACCTGAACAAATACATTTCCAGCATGATTACTGAGTTTATCTATGGTCTCCATTGCAAACCCTGGCTTATTTTGCCTTTATTATCTTACATGATTATTTCAAACCAGTGAATTCATGTGTTCGCATTGAATCCACACAACCAAATCAACAAGCTTATAAAGTGTGCTGGCAGACCTGTAATCACCCTTAGGTCGGCCTTGCTGCTGCTCAAAGCTTGGTTGCTCCTAAATCTTCATGTTCACATGGATGTCTGAGCTGGCTGCTCTCCTCCCCTCAATCATCCTGCAACTGCATGTCAGCTCTATCACTTTCAATACAGCTTTATGTACCAAGGATGGGAAGTTAATGTCACACTCCAAAATGTTTCTGCCTTTTAGTCTCTTGATAAAGGACGTGGTTTTCATGTATCATGTGCATATCAGCTTACTTTTGATTTGATAACCATACCATTTGGAGTAATGAAAGCATAATAGAAATAAAAGTCTAGGACCACAGATTAAGGGATATTCTTGCGTCCTCTCTTCATTTACTTTTAATCCATAAATGAAAATGTTCTTTTTCTCTCATTTCTGAGAGAAATAAAGCTTTTCTATCCAGTGGGTGAATGTTGCAAACTCTACTTGTGGCAGCCTTGCAGGAATAAACTAGGGCTTTATTTTCATATATTACCTTAAGTCAGTATAGAAGATTACTTTGGAAATCTAAGGAATACTTTACTACTTTGTATTGTAAATTATGCTATTCAGTCTCATCCTGGACTTTAATTTTACTCTCTCTGGAGGTCTCAATGACCCGTAGAGAAAGAACTGTTCCTTTTCACAGTGGGATTATGAGAACAGTTTAGAGATACAGGTAGTACACACACACACACAATAACATGGGTAAGATTAAAAATCCGAACGCTTCCTGATTCAATAAATATTTCTCGAGTTATATAGTCTTTGTTTCTTATTTACAATGTGATGCCCAGTGGCTTTTTGAAGGAGTTACATAACTTACCAAATTAATACTCTGACACATATTGGACATAATATTACTATTCAGAAAATGCAGATTTTATTCCATGTAAATCAGAATATGGGAGAAGCAGAGCCAGCATGGCAGTGAGTTTGGTCTTGGGCCAGCAGAGTGTCTAGATATCTTACTTACCAGGTTTATCATGATTATTTTGTGCTATATTTTCTAACTTTAAGAGACTAGAACCCCTAGAGCTACCAGATTATCTGGACTTTAAGTCAAGTGCAATTATGTCAATTGTATGTAGAAGTCTGTTGAAACTGTCTCAGCTAGTAGAAGGACAGGTAGGGGTACTACTGACTTATGCTGATGTGGCTCCAGCTCTATGATACTTGCATTTCGAATGCTTGCTTGCAAAATGACAGCGAGCTTTCTTTTCGTATAATTTCCGTCCAAGTTTCTGTGATTTTATTGGCTGTGGCTTGCACAATGCCATGTTCGTATCTTCATTCATCTCTTTGTAGACAGTGCTTATTTTTAGTGCTGCAGTCTCCATAGTGCCTGGGAGGGAGAAAACATTTCTGTACAATAATAACTTGGAGAAGTTCCCTGCTAACATAGTAAAGATTGTCATCTGTGATATCACATCTTAAAAGTAGCAACACCAAGTAGAAAATAATAAAAAAAATCAACAATCCAGATTTCCAATGTACTCAGAATGCGTTTCTACTACCAGTTGCATATAAACATACTTTAATATGATGGGATTGCAAACTCTGGAGCAAGGTGAAGAAGCATCAGACTTCCAGAAACAGAAAATAATAGTCTTATATTGATTTATCCATGTCCTAGATATTATTGGAACCACACCTTTCTTAGACTTCTTTAGGAGGATGAGACGTCTCTTCCTAAATTGAGTCACTAAGGTGAATTATTTTCTGACTTTGAATCTGTTCTATGACATTTGAAAGAGCCCTGCTAACTCATTTCAAAAACTAGGAGCAGTATATCCCCACCCAGGTGCAAAAGCCGAGTGTGTTCAAGGGTAATCAACAGCATCACAAAACTTTGCTCAGTTATCGTTCTAATGGTTTTCATATCTTCATTCTCACTCTCTTCCTTGTTTCTTGTCTTTTTAATATCAGTCTCCAAGGAGGAGGTCATCCATTCTTCTGTCTGTTCTTTGAGCACAAGTATAGTCTGAATGTGGTGGTAATTCTGTTTTATATTACAGTTTTAAATGGCTGGATTTCTGTGGCATTTGTGTAATGAGCAAAATAGCATTTTCAGATTTGCAAATAAAAGCAAAAAGCAACAAAAAAAGTGTCTAAAAAAATTATCTGTTTGAAATATTCCATTTTTAATCTCAGCAATCTTCTGTATTCAGTTGCTTCCTTGAGTTTATTACCTGGAGCGTATAAATTCTTCCCAGCTGGTCAGTTAAGCCCTGGGAAATGCCCTGCATCTCACTTACTATAACAGTAGACTGACAATTTGTAACACTTGCTTTATATTCTGCCTTCATATTTACCTTTTGTTGCCAAGTAGTCTTATTCAAAAGCAGTGAGTTTCCTTATACAATGATACCAGATACTGTTCATGAAATAATTCTAAAGTGACGTTTCTTTCTCAAGAACCAGAGGTTTTGTCGCTCGTCTGTCTACAAGTTCAGGGATACAAGGCAGATCATAATTTTGCCATTCATTGCAAAGCCATCTTTTTTGCTAATAGCTTCCACACTTCCAACAATTTCCAACAATCTGATAGCTTGTTTGCAGAGATAATCAGTCAGATTTTTCAGTGCTTTGTGATCTTCAGTAACAATTGTGTTTTGTTATCCTTTGATCATTGTCTCGATTACTTTAATTTTTCTTTTTTCTCCTTAAGCCCAAGGTCTTCAAATTTATACATTGCAACAATTGAAATCAAAATGGTTTCTGGATACTTTTGAATAGCTGCTAAGTTCTTGCAAAACAAATTTCACAAATCTGTATCTTTTAACATTATGGACAATGGAAGTGAATAGATCTGCAGTAAATTCCTGATTAGAAGAAAGCCCTGAACAGAATTCAAATCTTTGTCTATCAGAGGTGTATACACCAGTGGTATTGGATGTCATTAACATCCTATGGATCAACCCAAGAATATGAAAAGCTCAAGTAAATAAATACACAAAAGAATGGAGAGAAGCATGTCATTTAGACACAGTTCATTTCTGACATGACCCATCTGTCTTCCAAAGTGCATAAAGACTCGTCCCTTCTAATAACCATTTTATCAAGTCTGACAGAGTTTCTCTTGCTGTCTTAATGCTGTACTGATCGGGGCTAAGCACACTCTGGCAGCAGTTGCGATTCAGATTTATATTTTGTCTTTTGCTGGAAAATAGATGATTGATTGCCAGTGCAGTTCAGAAACACATGGGCCATTCATTCCTGGCTAGTTTTCTTCATGCACTTTCTACAATTGTCACTGTTTCCCTCAGTTCTTATTATAGAGCAAATCATTCCCTTGCCCCTCATCCTGCTGTGCATTCAAGGTTCCCAGCTGTCCTCATTTTCTCTATTCTTTCAGGAAAATCTCTTCAAGAATCTGCTCTTCAATGCCTTTTCCTAATTTTCTGTGGTTTTAGGATCTCTTGTAGTGCAAACCCACATGGGATATGGTCATTTGCATTATTCAACCCTATTATCTTGTTACTTTAAGCTATGCCACTTTCAATTGAAGTTGTCTAGTGTATTACTCTAGTTGTGGTTATTCTTTGCAGCATTTACTTTGATCCTCTTCTCTAAATGCAACATTTGAAAACCCTCTCTGCCTGATGTTTTTCTTCTTTTTCATGTACATGTGATTGCTGACCACAAAATACATTAGTTTTGCAAATATTTGTGCTCTCCAAATGTTTGTCACGCTGCAAGCTTTGTCTTCTAAAAGACAAAGGTACAGGCATAGAGATAGTTTTATGACAAATTAATTGATGACAAGAGATTTCCTATCTGTTTCTAACTCTATGTGACTGACAATTAAGGAAAGAGAGGCATGGAAATTATCTACAGAATGAGAAAAATCATACTTTTTTTCATCAAGATTTGGTGAAGAATTGATTATAGCTTCTAGAGCACTTCAGCACTGTGGGTCCAAAGTACTGTGCTCTTCGTCACACCTGAAGACAGCTGAACCTACTTACACAAATGTTCTTAGGACCTGGGTTTATTTATCATCACAGTTTAATTTAATTTGTCACAGGAAACAATTAGCTCAGTATACGAAATATACCTCATACTTGCAAGTGGATGAGATAGTGGTAGAGTCATTGGCAGCATTTTTAAGTGTTCTTTCTGTCTAAATATTCACCAGGTGCGTATCAGAAAAGTAGTCTCATAGTTTGATTTGATGATTAAACTTTAACGCCTCATATACAGGAGAAAATTCTTTGTCTTTTTCCATAGTGAGAAATCTTTGAGGAAAAAATAAAACTCAAAGAAAGTTTCTTTATTTGTAGGTACTGCCATACCATCAAAAACTTGAAGGATTTCATTTGACGACTTTTTCTAAGTATTTCTCTTTAAGGGCTCCCCTAACTGATGTAAGTTTTACCCTTGGAGAAATAAGGCTTAACTTGTGAGGAGGTTTTAGATATTAAATCTGTTTGCCTTCCCTTTGCTATACTGATTTATAATACTTGAAAAGAAATAATATTTTAATTATTTTTAGAAAGATACTACACACTGGGATCAGTTAGACGTAAAGTCCTCTCCGTAAACCTCTCTTCAGCCTAAAGTATTCCCAAATCCTGTTAGCAATTTGGGGTGTTATACAATGGCCTGTCCTGATGCTTGTAAAGCATCCATAAGTGTACATTAGGCAGTTTTCTCTAGAAGTTCTGATGCAAGCATTTGCCATCCTCATCCCAAATTTTCCTTTGGACTAATTCTCTCAGGAAACTCTTACACGATGACATCTTTACCAGTCTCTTTCACCAGAAGGATTTTAATTTGAGCTGAATAGATTATACTTTTCTTTGTTTTGTAGCAAACACGTCTTTCTCTTCTTTAAAAAAAAAAAATCACCATTTTTATTAACCATAATTTGATTGCTTTCCTCACTATGTATGTCTAATTTCCTGGTACCTTATGTCCCCCCAAATTCAGAAGGGTGTACTAAGGTCTGCATTTTCTTTCGCTGTAAAAATTTATGGGCTATTTTAATACAGATTAGTGAAAGTGCAATACCAAAGCACTGTAGGTGGTAAAACCCAGTTATCATTTGTATGATTAGTTTCACCTTGTAGCCGTGTCTCTGAAAAATGCAATTAACAGTTTCATATTCAGCATAGCTGGCTTTTATTCCTGCTGCATGGTGTGCAACATTTGCATCATAAAAAAAAACCTAATTGGTAAACACAGCCTTGCCAGATTCTCTGCAATTCACCCAATTCTCGTAACGTTAATTGGCTCAGCTTCAACACACATTGGATGGGTTTTCAAAGGCAGCCGCAGATTAGAGAGCTTGCAAGCACTTGTGTTTCACAGTACTGACTCCAAGGAGACTGAGAGAGGAAAAAAAAATATTTTTAATTAATGCTGAATGCAGGCGAGCTCTCTTGTCCAATGGTTGCCATGGAAACTGTTTTGTCTGCTAATCTGATAGCAGAGTGTATGTTTATTGGTACACATCTCTAATGACCTTCAGAGACTAAACTCAGCTGGAAAGTAGTATTCTACCACTGTGGTCAGAGACAGCAGCTAAGTGATTACATCCTAAACTCTGTTATTGTAGCTTATACTGTCATGTGGGGTTTTTTTCCCTTCCTTATTGTTCCCTGCTATGCTTTGCCCCAAAAATGACAGTACTTAGATGCATATCTTTGGTAACAGATAGAGTGTGTCAGATACGGTATGTAAAGTTTTTATAGAGAGGTCTTTAGACTGCAAATGCTTATATTGCTGAGCTGAGGGAATTTGTCACTTTTGTGTCTCTAATAATGGGTTAAATCAAAATAGCTGTGATTCTAAAAGAAGAATAAAAATAAAAAAAGTAAGATAAATTTAATGTGATGTATTATCCTGGAAAAAATAGGGGGAAATCCAATATTTCTCTTCGTGATAAACAAACCCATTTAGACTCAATCTTTTAAACCTGAACAGTGTTGTTTCTCATACCATTAGAAAAGGTAATTCTCAAAATTCAGGTGCTATGCCTTTAATTCAGAAGCATTAATTATAGCTGCTTTGCTGACAGTTTTTAATTTTATAATAATAGTACATAAACTTATTATTGGAATAATTTTGAGGAGCATACAAAACCAAATTGTATCCTAATTAAAAAAGCAATCTTTCTTTAAATCTGGGGGTGTATGAGTTTTGACTCTGCCTTAATTACCAGCACTGCATGCATGGATGCCGTACGATAGCCAATTAATACAGGAACTGTCAGATTCATACAGAGAAGGATTATGGGTTTGTTTTTCAAATCCTACAGACCAAATGGCACCTTCGCCTTGTGCAGATTGTTCGCATCGACCTCCACCAGGTATAATTTTGGCCTTTACATATTAAGCATCAACTAAAAATCCTTGGCTTTTGGGTGCTGCATGGGCATCACCGAGGCAGTGCATCTCCTGCCCCCCCGGTGCAAGGGCTGCAGAGTGTGAGATGCAGGAGAGGGGCTGGCAGCTGCCTCCGGCCATCGTCAGCCCTTGAGGTTTGCTGCTTTTTGCCTAGAGGAGAAGTGGGAAAGCTGCTGTTGTCCTTGTCCTCTTGTCCTGAGAGCAGTCTGAGCCGCCACTCAGAGCGGCTCCTTGCCTGCTCCTGGGCTTCCCATGGGGAGAGGTGGTCCAGAGGCAGAGAAACACCTGAGTAGTAAACACACACAATCAAGAGTGAGAGTTACAGGACCGAAGAGAAGATGAAAACAGGCAAGGAAAAGAAGCAGAGCTTGGAAACAAAAGATTACTCTCTTGTAATTAGAAGTGATTTGTTTACCTACATCCACCTCTGCCATTTGAGGTGGATGTAGGTATGGTGAATGGTGAAGGCACCAAAAAGAGTGAAGGAAAGATCTTGAAACAGAGGAGAAATTATAGGAGAGAGTAAAAGGGAACTATTAAGTAATAGAAATATCTTTCCCTTTTACTCTCTCCTATAATTTTTTCAATTATTTTTTCTATCAGAATGTTCAAAGTTTGATTTCCTCATTTTAAAATCTTTAATTTCAAAGTTTTGATTCTTGTTGTTAATGAAGAACTAAGATAATTAGCATACTGGGGGCTGTGCCCCTGTTACTGTGATCCCCTCTGTTCCTTTATTATTATTACTGTCAGAGCTTAGGACACATTGGAAACACCACAGATTTGCAAACTTTCCTAGAGGTCGGGTCTTGAAACCTGCAAATCTTATCAAGCAGCACCAGCCTAAACTGTATGCGTCTGCAGACACTTGTCTCCTGCTGCACCTCTCCCTTGGGGCTGCAGCACCAGATTCCTGGGGAGAAGGGATGAAACCTGTCTCTAAGATATCAAGTGTTTCCTTAGCTGTGCTGCAGACGTGTTTATGTCAGATCTTCGAACGGAGCTAGTGTAGAGAATTTATTTTTAAATCTTTCCAGGAATGAGCTTTCAGTCCCTCTTTCAGTCATTCCCCTCCTATCCTTCCTTACCAAAATTTGGTCATTTGGTATGGTATCAAATGACTTTGTCCTCAGAATGCTTCATTTCTAGGCTTGACCCTCTTCCCGTTCCAAGCTTCGGTCTTTAAAATTAAAGAAACTGGAGATTAATATAAACCCTTCTTTTATTTTCATCTATATTAGCTGTTATTTTCTTTTGAAAATATCAATCCCTGAATTTTATGAATTTGATTTAAACCATTGGCTGCAGCTGCTTGAGCCTAACAGTGGTGTGCTAACTTAGCAGTGGATGCAATTCAAAGCTGTTTATTTGTGCAAGGGCTTCAGGAAGAGACCCTGCTATGTGTTATTGGAACAAAACAGGCATTTTCATGCAGGAGTTTGATTCTTCTCTCAATGAGATAGAAAAATACATAAAGTAAAAGCTAGAATGAGGCAAGGGGTTATCCTTTTGAAGTTCTGCTGACCTTCTTTACAAGAGTTGACTTATGTTCATGAAAACAAAAATCTTCAAATCACTGTCAGGTACTTCTCTTTCACCAATTAAGGCATTTATCTTCATACATATTTCAAAAAACAATGACATTGCTTTCTGTTCTCCTGTGTGAAGAGCATCTGAGACCCTCTTTTATCCAGAAATTGATTTTTTTTCTTTTTTTTTTTTTTTTTTAATGGCAAGAAAGGCAGTTGCAATTTTATTCTTTCCTTTCTGTCATTATTCCTTGAATGCAGTCCTTCAGTCTGGTCCTGAAAGGTGCTTGAAAACCCTGATTTTTTTCCCTAAATTACCAGGTTATTAATGATCAGCTTTGTATCTAAGTAAGGAGTGCAGGTAGGTATACTTACTTAGTAGGCTGTTAAAATCTAATGTCTACATCTCCTTTAGGGACCCAGTCTCAAAGCAAGTAAAGTCAATTGAAAATCTTCAGTGAGGAAGGACAAAGTTCTAAATTGTCTTGTTTCTCTTAGTTACGGTTTGCTCTGAAAATGCTCCTTCTTTAAAAACAGTCCAGTTTTCTGCTTGAAAAGTGTGGTTATAGGAAATGTATTATTTGTACTTTAAAAGACATAGGGGAACAGAAACTGAAAGATAGTTTTTGTCCTCTGAACTAGGAAAGGTTATATGTTTGTATCAGTGCTTTTGACAGTTTGCAAAAGTGTATATTTTGTCTCAGTAACGTAATCTTTCCTTAGCATCTGATTCTAAAATGTGTACCATGTCTGTACTGCTGTGTATATATTTATGCTAATGTTAATTGAACAGACCACTGCTGAACCATTTTTTAAATGTAAGGATGCTTGCATCAAAATGTACTGAAAACATGTTGAAGTTCCATTCTCAGATTTTTATATAAGATAAATAAAGTAGACCAGAATGATACAAATATTTTACTAAAGTAGTTTTTACAAGCATTCCAAACATTTTCCATTTTTAGGCTGACTAGAAAAAAGAGAAAAGGCCAAAATTCAAATTTTTGATTTTTTTTTTTTTCCTTTTTCCATGGCAGATATACAAAAATGAAGAAATATTTCAGTGGAATAGTTTATGTCAAATTTGTGCATGTGTGTATTGACACGACTTCTTTCACTCTTCCAGCAGTTCAGGGTTTTTTATAGAATTCTATAGTATCTGGTGTGGGAAAGAAAAATTGTTTTTCTAGTCTGCCTGAATATTAGCTGCTGGACATTAGCTGTCACCTTAAAGGCATATACAGCATTTGATCTATTTTTCCTTATGCTTGTATATTGATAGCTGTCATTGAAACTGAATCTTCTGTTTGATACGTAATTTGCTTTAGTTAGTGATGCTAGTTATTTCTAGAAATCTAATTAGTGTAACCTTTCTGTATCTAACTTTTAACCAAGTTTACCTATAGAGACAGAAAATAATCTGTAAAAGTGCATTAGGTCTTTTTTTTATATATATATTTTATGCACAGGGTTGGGTTTTTTCACACAGAAGACCCAAAATAATATATCTTTTTTATTTTACTCATGTTTTGTGAAAAGACATTATGACTCCTTCCAAGACTACTTGAGTTGTTTCTCCATCCCTTGCTACCTTGATAACTACTTTTGTGGTCATGAATCACTATTGAGTCATTATCCTCCTCAGTTATCCAGCGCTTTAGTGATCTTGTCCAATTAATGCATAGGCTTTCTGCTCTCTTTCTGTGCAGGACTGAGGTAACTAATCATTACAACACCCTCAGAGTATGTAAATACAACTGGTATCAACCTTGTAATTGTTACAGGAAAAAGTGAGATGTCCTGTAATAATGTGAGAAAGATGCAGAAGTTAAACTGAAGAGAAGCTGTTTTAAGAATTTGTCTGATTTCCAGCTATGTTGTAGTATGTCTGTTTATTCTTCTGCTTACCTACCCAAATTTTTGCAAATACCTTGCCAAAAATAGTAGTTTGTGAAATAATAAATAAGTAAATAATGCTCATCTGATTGCAGCATTTTTGGATACTGTTTAATGATATGGAGGGCTAAACTTCCCCAAAATCTCATTCTTAAGCATGTGCTTAACTTCAGACTATTGCAGTAAATAGTGCATATCTACTGCTAAATAAACGTGGCCCTTTGGACAATCCTGTTACAGAACAAAAGGACAAATAATTATGTTTTTTCACTTTTCTCCCCATGCAGCACTGCTATGCTCAGTACTTTCTCCATTACTCTGTAACAGTTTCTTTCAGACTGTTTTGTGTTCTCCAGTGGATCCCTTTCTACAATACAAAGGAATAGTTAAAGCTGTGTCATTGCAGGATATGGCTGTGGTTTTAGGACCTGAATTAACTGCTGTAGAGAATTTCAAAAGGAATTAATTTCCAAATCATTCCACCTATATTTTCCTTGTTTTACAAAAACGTAAAATGAAAGGAGAATCTTTGTGTTTTCTTGACCTTTCTCTAAACAAGGCAAAGCATTTGACATGTATACTGAAATGAAAATGCAGATGAAATCTGAAATTCTTTTCTTCTCACTACACTCCATCTGGACATAACATCATGTTTAATCTCAACATAAAATTTGCTTCAGAAGTGAATTCAGCCTCAAACCTTTGCCTATATACACATACAGAGACAAAAGTATCAGCTCAGCATGAGAAAATAGTCCTACAGTTTAAAAGTTCTATTTAAATTTAATTTTGTTAAAGATGACATTCTCTGTAATAGAAAATGGATAAATTAGTGGTGCTTATTTCCAGTGCAACATGGGTAATTGTGTCTCTTAATTCTCTAATCTCTATTTTTAAAAATATGAACAAATGATCACATAGGTCCAGAAGTACCAGCCATTACATAGAAAACTTCCGTTGCTTTATGACTTCAGAATTTCTAAAATAGATTAACCTATTCCCTAACAGTGAAAGGACTCTTTCATGAAAATACTTACGTGCTCTCCTTCATTCAGAACTTATTCTACCAAACAGCTCAATTCAACGATGTCACTGTTCACGCAGTTATCTTCAAAGCTGATCCTCCACTCAAACAAGAAGCCTATTTTGAATTTAAAGTATACAGTATTCCCATTAAAATTCATTGGATTTGACTTATCTATATGGTTCTGAACATTTGGCATTTTTAATAATATAGTAACCTCCACAAAAGGCAAGACAGATGAAGACTAATGCCAAAATGTCAAGATTATGCTACTTCTTCCACTCTGTCATCACACGACACAAATAGTGTAGACAAGGTACCGCAAAGGGCCACACGACATAAGAAAACCACAAATACAAACATAGCCAATAAATCAGAATCTTCAAGATGCTAATTCTGTTGTCATATATATGGTAATATCCATATAAAAGCACAATTAGCTTCTTACTAATTTTTCTTAGTAAAATTTTACCTTTTATTAATTCGGTTTCTGAAGTGCACCTCAGAGTGAGTTTGTGTTTCTCCCCAGATCTGTGTATCAAGATGGAAATATAAGTTGATCCTTCTTTCAGATCACTTCCTAGCCCTACAGCTCCTAAATATCACTGGGTGTTTCCGCAGTACATCTGACTTATTTGCAGCAATCAAATAATAACTTGAAAGCCATATTTATAATTTGTTTAGGGCAAAAGCGTGTCAGAGGAGAGAGACATACTTTTACTATGTTCTGTGTTGTAGTTCTGTATTTTCCCAAGTCTGCACCTAAGGATGAGCAGTGCCTTTGGAAACACTTAGTAGAGTCCTAGTCCATTTGTCGCTTTGCCAGCCTGCCAATCCAGATTGCCTTCAACAGGGCTTCTCCTCTCATCTCCAAGTTCCTCCAGTTTGAACAGTTGGTTACCTGGGCTTGACAAGCTCTCAGCTGGCAATGTTGGAGTCTCTTCTTGCCATTGGATTGTCACTCTACTCGCTTTTTCAGTCACTTCCAAGTACAGGCTTGGTCTACTAAACTCAATATACTTCTTTCACTGATCTGTACAAGTGCAATTTTCATAAAATTCTTGCATCTAGCATTCATTACAGTGCTAGATGTCAGCTCCACTGTCACAGATGTACTCCTCAATGACGTGTTATGATGCTCCAGCCTTGTACTTTAAAAAAGCTTTATTCGGTTTGTAAATATTTATTTAGTGATCAAAGTCTGAAAGCAGCTTTTCCTTCTGATTTTGGGGTTATTTTTTCCCTGTCTAAAGAAGGTTTCACAGTGAAATGCCACTTCTAATCTGATTTTCAGTGTCTAGAGTATATTTTATTAACCCTTTTTTATTTTCTTCAGTGATAGATTAGTAAATTCCAAAGTAGCTTAGAAACATTGCTTAGTGACCTTTTTGTTCTTTGCGTTTTTTGAGGAGAAATCAACAAAAGACAACAATAGTAACCTTTCCATATTCATTACCATAAGCTGCATTGACCTTAAGAAGCAGTCTTATGATTCCACACTTGTATACAGGGTACGGCTGCTGTGCTGGCTTCAAGAACTGGACAATTTTTCTCTTCTTAGTGCTGTGAGGGACAAAGAAATTAGGTATATTATAATACCTGTGAATTTGCACAGGATGGAGTGACAAGGTGAATCTCCCAAAGCTTATATTGTGAGAGTAACCTTATGTGAGTATGTCCTCAAAAATGAACTTCTAGGTGCTATTTAAAGGTGTCTTAGAAATCTAGTAAGAACAGGGTCATTTTCATTATTGGTTTTGTTTTATTTAAAAATCAGCTTATTGTTATTTGTATTTAATTTTAATTTAAGAGACTAAAAATTACTTTTAAAATATTCTTTTCTTCCTCTCCTGTGAAGAGGAGGATAGGCCAAATGAGGAGTGTTGGTGTTTTAGGGGCAGAGGAAAAATATAAAAGTATGTGTAAGCTCAGCATTGGTGAACCTACTTTATTGGATTAAGCCTGATTTCTGCAGTTTCTTGATACTTGATCTTGATAGCTTAATTAATGTTGTTGCCAAAGTCTATATTGTTTTCTGGGAGATTTTCCGAAAGAAAAAAGGGAGCAGAAAATAAAAACTAATATGAGTACCCTGTGGACTTACCTGGTAAAATCAAAATGATATCTAGTTCATGAAGAATTAAGTGATGATAAAGCTGTTGTATTCTATATTGAGTAGCCCTGTGGTTTTAAGAATATATTACATGGTGGTAATTTAAGTCAAAATTGTCAAAAAAAGACAAACCTATATTCTGGCAAAACTCTGAACTCAATATCCTCTCTGTCCTGAGTAACCTGAAAAATTACTGTGTGCCTCTTTTGCTGCCTACCTGCACACCATTCCTTTCTAGATTATTAATGAATATATTAAATAGCCAGTGACCTAGAAAGTGACCATGAGATGCCCTGTCATTAACCTTACGCCATGCTAAAAATGCACCATTTAATCACATTGTTTGTTTTGTCTCTTCTGGCCATTTTTTGGTCTGGGGCAGTTTTCCTCTTTACTTTGTAACTCTTTACCTGCATTCATATCTTATAAGAGACCTTGAAAAATAATTTTGGCAATCTGAATAAAGTATGTCAAAAGGGTCTTCTTGATTCTCTACTTTATCAAAATACCGCAAGTTCTAAGACTGTAGCTCTAAGGCATGTTTTCTTCAGCACTAAGCCGAAGATTTTCCTTGCATTTTTCTATTATGCCACTATCTCTGCCTCCTCCATAGTAAGCACTATGGGAGTTGGCTTATAAAGTCTGATTTTTAAAAATATTATATATATTTATACATATAATACAATATAATACACATTATATATTCATCTATATAATATATATTCTATTATATGTATAATAGAATATATACAGATACATATTTTATATAAATATAATATATAATAATATATTTCTATATTATTTATTATTCTTATATAATATATAGGGGTTTTTTAAGGAAATGTGTTTTACTTGTAATCTAATTCTCAAGCAATTATGGTGGCCCAGTTGTAAGAACATTACAAAATACGTGAGGGTAGTGAACACCAGGGATGCACTGAAGATGTTTTTTCTAGAAAATAACACACAGAGCTATGGTCTTAAGAGACAAGACATTGTGTGTCTTCAAAGAAAAATTTCTGATTAGACCCTTTGTTATCGCCATATTCCAAGTGTTTTGTTTTAACTGTCATTTACATCCACTGGTCAGTAATTCCCTAGAGTAATTCAGTAGCTGTGGATTGATTTTAAACATAGCTGCAGTGTGCTGCGCTCATCAGAAGCAGCAAAGAGAGTGTATTTTTTAAACATTTCAGGTAACTTATAGATGAGCTTTTTCAGAAGCTTTGGACACTTGCTACTTGTTCTAGAATGCCTGAAACTTCCATTTTGATAGTATTTCATCTTAATTAGTGGAAAGGAGCAAGGGTCTCCTGTTTCACTCAGGCAAAGGATCATACTGCTTCTCAGATGGACCTTTCTCTTCCTTAATGGCTTCATTAACTTTTGATGGTCTTGAGCAAATTTTTCTCATTGTCCTTGTTTTGATGTCCTCAAAGTATCTCTCATTTGGTTTTCACTTCAGGATAGTTTTAGACTCCCAGATTTTACTGTCTCAGGGTGTTGGCTGTGGCTTACACTTCCAGTGGGGTTCCATTAAGCATTTTGATTCCAAATTTGAATGAATTTTCATCTGACTTAACTGACCTCATGGATTAAGAATTTATTCTTGCCTTCCTGCTTTCTTCATAGTGCATTTTGATACCCTCTTAATTTTTCTCTGAGTAGCACCATTCCTTCCTGGGGATTTTATTTCATTTCTGTTTTTCAAATTCTTACTAGCCTTTGGGCTGTCCTTCCTCCAAAATGTCTCCTTTGAAGTTCAATGAAACTACTGACACTTTTTTGCTACAAAGACCCAAGAGACTGTTTCTGGAATGGGATCACCTGTGGTAGGACCATAGGATCAGCAAAGCACTATCTTTAGAAATTCTATGTCTTTAATTTCTCAGATTTAATGAAATAAACTCTCCTTTGCTCTGTATTTTTTTGATGAGAAAAAAAGAAAACAAAAATCCATCGGAGAAGTAATTCCAGTTTTGCAAGATGATTTTCCACTGAGAAGCAAAAGTGCAGAACAATAATGCTAACCCTTGACTTCTGTTTGATTGAGGAAATCCTGTCCCCTACACCAATTCCACTAAAACACAACTGGAGCAGCTCTCGTCACCAGAGGGTGTAATGGTAGTGTCATCCCTTGAGGTCCATCTGAGGGAGCTCCAGTTAGAAATTAATAATCCCTCTGTAGTCAAAGCAATGGAAGTACCTCCAGAGAACAATTCATAAATCCTGTTTACTATTCGTATATACTGCTTTAGACATTTATTTTAATCACCACTTCTGTAGCTGCCTGCCTGCTTCCAGCAACTGTAGGGCAAACCTAAATAACAGACATGAAGGTGGCAAAGCTAGGTGTAATCAGTCCTGCTTTTACCATCATTTTGGGATTCAGTAAAACTTGCAGCTCCCAGTCCCACCACTGACCCCTTGGGCAGTTCCTGCTTTGTCCGTGGCTTCTGTGGCAGAAGGGAGAAGGGTCGGAATTTTCCCTTTAGGTGTTTTATGCTGTGTGTCTAAAAAGGTCATGATGTTATATCTGTTTCTTAAACGCTTTCTTGCTAGGTATCTATAAAGGTCATGTTTCACCACAGCCTGAGGTGTCTGTCCCAACCGGGGAACTGTGTGAGCCTGTTTCTATTCCCAATCTGTCAAAAAATACATGCTAAATCATAAGTTGCGTACTTAGTTACATTAATGGAAACTCTCTTGTTCTGAAAACTTTAGTGCATCCAGTTGTTTCCAAAACAGTGATAGGTGTTGATAGTGAAAGATGGTGGCTTTCATTGTTTTGGGGTTTTTCTCTTTTAAAATCTTGTGACTGTTTGATAATTTCAGGTAATTTTTTTTTGGTTTGGGGTGTTTGCTTTTTCCAGGAGAAATGTCTCCAGTTATTGAGATTTCTTGCAAATAAATGCTTGTGGCGTTTTGCGTTGCTTAGATTTTAGATGCTCAGCCATCAGCTATGCCAGGGTTTTTTCCAAGTTCTTGGTTTAGAAAGGATAAAACCAAAATTTTTGACTGGGTCTCATTTTTCTGCCCTTCATAAAAACATTTAAAGAATCCATGTTAATGGCTCTTTGGAAAGACATCTCTAAGGCGTCATGACTGCTCATGTTCTGGTTCTTGAGGAGTCGCCTCATGCTACATTTACGTGAGATGTGAGAAAACTGCCATTTTCTTATTATCATTGCCATCGCGGAGGATGTTGGTTTTTGCTATATCGAATTTCAGACTTTCCTTTTGTTTGGGTTTGTATGCCTGGTATGAATAGGAATATAACCGCAAATTCTTGGTTATACAGCCCAGCTTCCATTTGAAAGGGAAGAAATCATTATAGTTACCCCCTGGTAATAATTCTATCATATTTTGTGGCATTGAGAATATAGTTATAAAGCCCGATGAACTCTCACTGTAAATGGCCAGTGCTGTAGTTCCAGTAGCTGAATTTTATCAAATGCAAGGAGGAGCAGCAGCAAGCTCTGAGAGATTAATTGCAAACAGTAGATCTTTCCCTTGATTTGATAGTATGGATTGGATAATTTTCCAAATCTCTAATTCCTCGGTACAGCATACAGCACAGGTGGCTGCTGATAACTCAAGCCTGCAAAGAGTCACAAAGCTGACTTTGTTTGCAACATTGCTGCTGCTGCATATGTTGGTATGAAAAACAGAGGAACGCTCCTAAGGAGGAGAAAGAATGAGAAATGATAACATTAAATCAATAATCTTTATTTGACTCCTCTTATCTTTGTTCAGCTCAGTAGCACAAGAAAATGAAAGCAATGGTTTTTGTGAGAAATTTGGATAGCAGAGAGCGCTCAGCCACCATGAAAGTAATTTCATATCTGGAGATGAGCTGTGAAAGCAGCTTTTCTGTTTATTTGAGGGATAGAGCAGAGAGGCCCAATATGACCACGAGCAGTTTGAAAACAGCAGAAAGGAGTAGCTGCACGTTTCTCTCTAAGTGTCTTAAATCTCTTTCAGATTAGGAAACTGATCCCATGAGGAGGCATTAAATATGGCACACATCTTCAACCTGCTAAGTGGTGGTAGCACTGCCATCATTAGCTGTGAGTTTATTTTGGTAGCATGCAGGGATCAGATTGTATAATTACCGCACTGGCTCTTGCAATATGTTATTGGCTCAAACTTTGGCAGACACACTGTAGCTGAGCAGACTGATCAGGTTCAGCCCCGAATAGTCTGATTTTTCAGGATACGTGAGCCATATGACACACAAAACCCAAGAGTTTTAAAACTTTTTACAAATATCATATACAAAAGGAAAGATCTTTTTCTGCTTTCTCTCCCACCACAGCACCCTTCTGTCCTTCTTCATCGTACGGAAAATACCTGAGTATTACCACCCCCAGAGCAAGCATTTTTTAAATAGAATTTGGAATTCACACTCTACCCACATTATTATCATTATGTCTGTGGTTATTGTTAAATGGATGACAGGAGTTTATGAGCTGGATAGGGAAATATTTGCACGTGGATACAGAATGCCTGTAGTACTTTTGAACTGCTACTTAAAACCTTCCTGTTACAATATGGACATGTATTAGTCTAAAGGGAGGTGGAAAAGGCCAAAGCAAAAACTGAGACTATTTAACCTACCATCTGTTTCTGAACTGCAGACTAGCCTCTAGTTACCGAGGAAGCTGCCATCCAGTTAACCTTACTGAGCAATGTATTTCTGGACTTCGACTAATAGAGGCAGAATAGGAAGAAATGCCTAGATTTTGACTGCTCTGCTCCTTTTCATTGAGAGCTTGTAGTCCAGAGTGCCCTCATGAAAGTAAAATTGCTGCAGCCGCACTTCTGAGGTTTTCTGGCAGTGCTGTGTATTGCAGATTCTGTGCAAGCATTAAATGTGCTGTATTATGATGTCAAGCACGTGGGAAGACTCTGCATCCAAAGCAGGCTTGTTCTGAACTAGTAAGATTATTTCTTATAGCTGGAGTATTAGCAAATTTTTCAAACATCTCTTTTGTTTAGAAGCTTTGCTCTTACATTCCTTTGCTTTCCAGTTAATTTATTGGCTCTAAGAGAGCTGCAGCTTAGATTTGATCTCCCCAGAAAGTGCTAACTAAACATCATCATAGATGGTCTGCAAATGGAAAGGGGACCTTATGTGTTGAAATAAATATTCCTAGTAATTCTGTAGGTGGCACTCTTTGCTCTGCATCAGTCTTCAGTCCCTGCCTTTATACAGTGCTAGTTGTTTTCTATACGAGATACCAGGACTGGTATCTTTGTTTACATTCAGTTTCAGAAGGCAGACTCTATGCAAATGATACTTTTAGAGTCAACTATATAGTCTCAATTTGCCGTGCTGTGTGCTTCTAAACCCTGAATGACTTGTGGTGCTGACAATATTCTGCATTATTTCTTTCATGATAATGGGTATGCACACAATTCTACTGAACATAAAAACTGGTGGGTTACTTCTGACTGTTGTTATGATTATTAACAGGACCTCTGGGCTGAGTTCTGCTATTTTGGCTATGAACAAGTGGTACCTGTAGCTGGAATAACCCCATTGATGTCAGTGAGATTATTCAGAAAGAATGGTTCAGCCTGGTGGGAGCAAGGATGGCTGACTCCCCTCGGGTGCTAGGAGGCTGTCAGCTCTGAGAAGTTAAATCACACACTTTTTTCATAGACTTGAGCAGTTTCCCAGGCTGAACAAGGAGTGGGATGCCTTTCCTCACAACTGAGCATTGTCAGACAGAGTAACATGACAGAGTAACAGCTGCATCATGCTTGGTGTTTCCAGAAAGAACAATCTTTAAAAGAAGTCTTCTCTTTTCATCGAAACCTTGCTCAGATTATAGGTAGAAAGAGGCTGGAGGTGGCATTCCCTTTATAAATAAAAAAATGATAAATAGATGAGTTGGGAATGAGACAGTTTCTTTCCCTGCTCACAGCTCGATCCTCCTCGCAACACAAAGCCCCTTGTTTGCAAAGTTCATGGGGAGTGAATTCTGACATTTCAGCCCGCTTACCACGTCTGAGATACAAGACCTTAACTATCTAGCTTTAGTTGAAGTCAATGCCTGAAAGGAGAATCCATGGGTGCGTGCCTTCTTGAACTAGTAACAATTTTATCAGCTCACTGACTTCAAGAGATGTGAGACACTGGTGCCACCTCAAAGGCTTCCAGCTCGTTAGCCTTTCACACTCCTATTAGGATGCTCCTAGTCTAGCTCATTGGGTAAATTTGGTAATTCTCTTTAAGAGATGTATAGAAATCTGAAAGGTGGCTGTCAGCAGAGCCTTAGAAGCTGCAGGCTGATTAGTAAAAGGAGCAGAGGGAAGCTGAACAAAATGAAACCTTTATCTGCAGCCACAGACCTTTTAAAACTACTCCCCTGTTTTGGTCAGCTTTTAGAGCATTTACTGCCATAATTATGTATACATACTAATGTAAAAGAACTTTCAGAATAGCTATTTCAAACATAAATGCAACAGAGATCCATAGCTAAATGTGGTAACTAAAATTAGTTAGCATCTTTCTAAAGAGATAGGCAGGAAAATACGTAAGGGTACAATATGCTGGCCCAATTATTCCTTCATGGAATTGCATTGTGGAGTGAAATCATCTTATTAAGGACCTCTCACTCCTGAGATGAATCAGATTAATAAGAAAGTAGATTTTTTTTTTTTTTTTAACTAAGCATCCAAATTATTAACAAACGTGGAAATTCAGAATGGAGTTGTAGAAGAAAATTGTACAGATTTAATTGGGGAAAATCTGCTTTTTTTTTGAAAGTTTTTAGAGGGTAGAAATATCCTCTTTACTGAGTAGAGTTTACTTCCTATGTTTTGTGCAAAGATGAAAATTACAATGAAGAGCCTTATTTATGTTATATGTTCTAGTTTGCTGGTTTCAAGCTCTTCTGTAATTTGTACAGTCTTTTGTTATACTTCAAATGTAATTAAAGCAGAAATCTCAGGTGGAATGTTGATTTTTTTTCTTTCTTAAATGAAGATAATAAGAATATAAATACAGATCTAAAATAAAACACCTCTCATTTTGTAGGTTTGACCTGATGCTATCTGCTGGCCTGATTCAGCCAGTTCTTTTCAGTCTTGTTGACATTATATGATATTTTGCTGCTTAAGAAATCATACTGAAGTAGCTTCTGCTTCTAGAACTATTCCTGGAGAGGCAGGTTTTGGCACACAGTATTCTCAGCTAACCGAGGCCATGGACTGTTACAACAGGTGCTGTTGTACTGGCTGTACAACATCATTTATTTGATTGCTGATTATAGATTCACTTGTATAAGGCAAATCCAACTTTGGAAATGAGCCTGAATAAGAGCTACTGAATGCAGGGTCCTGAATACACACACTGAGATCATGGACTGTCTTCGTCATCATAAATCTACATCCACTTTTTGCATGGCACGGTCTTGCCTTTAATGTAACATGAGATAGCTGGTTTTACTTGCAGTGCTGAGAAAATAATACATGAGTTCAACACTCACTGCCTCCACTCAGCTTAGAGGTAATTTTTGAAAATTCCTCCTAGGAGCCTGGAGAGCCTAGCCTATCTTTCAATCGCAGGATCAAAGAATAACAGGATTATAGTTAGACCAAGTAAGAACTAATGCAAAAGGTTTGGCTTGATGCTGCTGGGTGACCTCTGGACCCCTGCAGGGAAGAGTTTCCAAGTGGAATGTGAGTGACCTTGTCCTCCTCTATCCCCAGTCTCCTTTGAGCCAGGCTTTAGATGGGAGTGGTCAGCATCCTTTACTTCCAGCAGATGACGGCTCCACATAGTCCCTGGGAAATCATTGTCAGTCTTCACAACCATGTGTACCACAGGCAACTGTTTTTTCTTGGAGTGGCTCTCCTTTTCCCTCCCAAGTGCTTGGGAGCCCAGCTGTATGCCAGCCAAGACCCACCTGCGTGGGATTTTGGCTCCACTCTTTGCAACTCAGCTAAGCTGGTTAAACTTCAAACTAAAAGCAAAATTTTATGCATTCCTCTTCATGCTGACTTCATACCATGGGAAGGCATAAAAACTGGTTTTTTGAGTCTGTATGTGATTCTAGATATCACATCAGCATCTGTCTTTATCTCCTCAATAAATCACAGTGCAATTACTAAACGTATTTTGGATTGAGTCAAGAGGCAGAAGGTTGCTGGACTGTTTTACCCTGGCCAAACAAGGATATTAAGGAGTTTAAGAAACAATTCTGAACCAAAAGAAAGACCTATTAAATCTTGGCTGACAACACTTATATCCTTACAGTATTCAAATCAGTTCCTTCATCTGGAGAAAGACATCTGTTAGGACTTGTGCACTGAGAAAATCTGAGCTTATCAGGCATGAAAAATAACATACAATTGGAAGGAGAATCAGATTTGTGGAGCTGATAGGTTTTGGTAAACAAACTACTGTGTTATGTACAAAGACATTTTTTTAACTTGCTTCTGCGTGCTGTGTAATATAACGTGACATTTCTGTATATGACAGCAGAAGATTCAGCACTCGAACCTCTCACAGCATGACTCAACACCTCCTGACAATTCAGTAAATAACAACAAAAAAAATTATCTTTAATCAATTCCTTTACCCAGTTGCAATCATATAGAATTACCCATTAGTCTCAATCGGGATCACACAAAATCACTCCAAGTCTTTCACAACTTCATACTCAGCTTTTCCACCAGAAAAAAAATTAAATGCAGCTAATGAAAAGGTAAACTCCCTGTGTATGCATTGACATAAATGTCAAATTTTAATGATTGCCCTCTTTGAACTTCGGACAACTCAAACATACCGTGGGATCCTGCATAGGAAGCACTAAATGTCATCAAGACAGTGCATGGGATGTAATATATTATAATAAAAGGCCAAATGACTTGAAAGCCAGGTTTCCTTGCATTTTTTATGAAAGAAAAATTGACCTATTTTTGTGAAGGATGTCACTAAGTCATAGTATAAATTTTGTTGCAAAGTTGAAGTCAGTGACCAAGACTTGTGCTCCTAGAGACAGCTAGACACTTTTGGAAATGCTTCTCCTAATTAAAAGATACTGGCTGATTCAACCAAAAATGCTTTCATCTTTCATCCTGTAGAAATTGGTACATGGCCATGAAAACTGATTTTTTTCTTCCTCTTTCTCTCTGAGCTTTTGCAGACTTCAGCTGCAGTATGGAAACAGACTATATTTTTGGCTGAGCAGAGACCCTTCTGTTGAAAATATCTTTGATGTCTAGGAAAGGATAGGGGATGCGTCTCTGTGTTTGACATTTTTCTTGAAATTAAATCAAAGAAATTCTTTATTTCACTGCCTATGATTTATATATATATATATAGGTATGTAAGTATTTGGCAAAGAATGAGGAAATAAAAGACAAAGAGATTCCTTTGAATTTTAACTTTTTCCTGTCTTTAATGATTATCATTAATGCTTTCATGCAGAGCACCTTACTCTAAGAAAATACATGGTAAAACTTAGCGTAAACCAAAAAGCTAATCTAACATGCCATTTATTTTACATTATCAAAAAGATTGAAAAGTGAAAATAGGAATGAAACATAAATAAATCTAAAGTCTGCATTAGATCAATCCCTATATATCACTATATATTAATTGATGTTTCCGTTGTAGTAGAATCAGTTATCCTCCTAAAATTGTGGGTTTTTTTCCTTGAAGTCAACATTTTCATGAAGTCAGTGTTAATTTAATTTATGTAAAAATGCATAAGCAGCAAGATTGTAGGATTTGAAGACACCCCCCTTTGTTTCACATACTGTGAGTACACAAGCATCTGTGGGTACAAGGGAAAAAGGAGGAGGGATCAAATGCAATATTAATACTTTCTGAATTTCTTGTCATGAAATTCACAGCAGAACACAGCAAATTGGCCATGAACATTGGAAAATTGTGTGCAGGATGCTCATTTTCAGAGTTTGCCCTCTGTTTTAGAATGTAATATATATGAAATTGCTGTGGAAGGAGAAGAAGAAAGAATGTGACACAGAACAGCAGGGAGCCTGTTTAAAAACACAGTTCAAGCCTCCCACGGTGGTACAGTTTAGCCGTGCAGGGGGAGGAAGCCTCCTATAGCCTTTCCTCATGAATCCAAGCAACAAAAAGGGCATGACAGAACCGCAGGCTTGATTTCAGTGCCAAGGGCTCAGCAGAAGCAGATCTCTTGGCTTGGCACCCTTCTCCTTGACAGGAGCAAATCGAGTTATCCCGACTTCCCTGCAGGGGAGACAAGCTCCAGAACTGTACAGGCTGGTCTTGCAGCTGAGCACTTGGAGCAAATTAGGATGTCGAATCGTACCAGTGACTTCCCATCATGCCGCCAGCCCTGGTGGGGAGAGTGCCCAAAGGCAGGATGCTGGAAGAGGGTAGGTGGGGATGGAGCTTTTGAGGACCAAGCAGGTGTGAAAGCAAAGTAGAGAAGCCAAGATCTCCTCAAGGATGTCTCGATGTGTTACGGTTTTCTTCAATCTCTTGCCCCATTCCTTAGACTTAATTATTCGTCATCTGCCGCTTTTTGATTGTTATTTGCCACTATTGGTAGCATATGTGGAACTGGCAGCATGTGTGGGACACCAGGGATAGCTGTGCAGCATATACAATTCTCATAGGCATATACCAATACCCTGTATCATGGGCTCTGTTAATGGGCAAGCCAAACTTCACGCTAAATAATGGTAAATGATTTTGACAGGAGTGGGAAAATAGATGCTGGTTCCAGAGCCAGCCCCTACAACTCGTTTCTTTGTCGTTTCCCATCGCTGAAAACTTCAGCATAGAACAAACTCTTTGGAAAGTAGTGCTTGCAAAATCAAGATAATTCTTCTCAATTTTTGTTCATTAAAGTTTTCTGGTAATAATTGCCTGTCCATATTATCTGGAAGTAAATTAGCTATCATCAGGCTTGACAAAGTGCTGTGGATTATCTGTAGGTTCATTCTGTTCATGTTCCTGTTCAGGGTCAGTTCAGTTCAGATGGTCTATACAGATGGTACCGTTTACTTTTTAAGAAACAGCCAACACAAAAGGAGAATGTTAAACAAATTCCAAAATTAAAAATCCTTGCACACATGTTGTTGTGTGAGACTACTCTGTTCATATTCAGCTTGATTGTCTCACGGTTCTTTCACTGAATAGAAAAGCTTACATTTTGAATAGCTTCTGTTTCAAAAGAACCCTTCCTTCCCGAAGTATAGGAAATATACTTAATCAAACGCAGAAATATAGGCAGAAAATTTCAAAGATTCCTACAGTGGAGGGTAAAAGGTATTTAGGAAGACACAGTTAGCCCTCCTAGTAGTTAAGCAGTTGAGGGGAGGAATTAGGTGTGCAGAATGCAATGAAACCAAATTAGTTCAGCAGAAATTCAGAAACCAAGGTCTCCAGTATTAGCAAAAGCTACGCAGGGTTACTCATCACAATGATCAGGAACTTTCAGACCTTGTGTGAGAGCTGGCACTTCCACTGATGTACTCTTCGTTAGTATTTTTTTGAAGCATTGACTTCAGGGACAGTTATCTGTTATTTTTGGCAATATTTTGTGGGTTTCTCTATATTATACCACTCAGGTGTCTCCACTTCTGTGCTTCCTTATCTGAAGAAATCTATTTTCAGATTCTTTTTATAGGGATGTAAACTGCTTGCCTTCGTGTTAATTTCTAAGTTCTAAAATTTAGCAGACATTTAAGATAAATCGCAAATTAAATCCTTCTGCAATTATACTACAGTTCCATAGTAGGAATTTCTGTGTTTTCCTAATTGCAGGTAAATGGCTTGACCTAATGCATCTCAGAAAAGTATAGCCCTATTTTCAGACAGTTTGGTTAAATATTAATGATGGAAAGTACACAAAAGCTACTACAAAACAATGAATAAAAATTATTCCTTCAACTTTACTTTCTGATACTGAGCTTTTATAAATATTTCAATAAATTCAGACCATCCTCCACATTAAGAATTGCTGCTTAATGTCGCTATGTAATTCAGGTAAAAACTGAAGTCATTTTGCACTGAGTATCAGTTTTAGTATTAAAAGATGTGAAGAGCTGAGCTTTCTAATTGTCATGCAGGCTTAATTAATGCATGAACTGGCTGTGCTTGCTGGTATTGTGGGACTGTACACATATTGAGATCCTCCTACCGCCGTCTACACCTGCACCTTGATCCACAGCACTGCTTTTTGTACTCCAGCAGACCAAGGCTGCAGCCCTGATGGGGCCACAAAGGGCAGGTATATGGGATGGTGGAAGTCCTTGAAATCAGGAGCTTTTGTGTCTAGCTAGAATAGAAAAACAAGAAGTGAGCAAGCAAATAAACAAATGTCCTCACTGTGCTGATAGGAAGCAGAGTAAGGCAGAGGCTGTGTCTAGACTTCAAAGTAGTGCAGACTGCTCCCCTCCCCTAGTTTTTAAGATTAGTTGTAATCTGAATATGTGATAGCTCTTTTCTACACCAAATTTGTGGGTTTCCTTCCCTTGGAAACCAAGGCATCCTTGTGAGCAGGTGGATACCCATGGCTCATTTTATCAGATGGAGTCGAATGTCCCCAGTGCAGCATTTTCTCTTCACATGTATCTAAAATAATGTGACAGCTTGTGCTAAGGAGCTTGGGTACTTGCCTATCAGGACTTTCTATATATCAGTCCAGACATTTATCAGATTGTAACACTATTCTAGGAAACTTATGAAATTTGTATAGAAAAAAACCAAAAATGAATTGCTTTACTGGGATAGGTTGATGATTTGCTGTGTCTGCCAGTACCTCTGATGGTTCCCCAAGTCAAGAAGTTGCCTACAGGAATGGTCCACAGTATGTTTTTCATGAGACTGATGTCCATATGCTGGAATTTTGTATTTGCTCTTTGCAAATACAACCTTGTTCCTTATTGACTGGAATGGAAGTTTCCCAAATGCTCGCTGTCCTGCTTGGTGGTCAGACTGAAGTCAGAAGTAGGTATGAGACCCTGTGCTATGCAATCCATAAACGCATCACACCAATGGCTCTCTTGAGCTGTATGGAAATGTTCTCCCCTTTTTGAAACAAATCCAGTATCAGGTGCAGGCCTTTTCTGCATTAAATGCTATTCTTGGTTCCCAAAGCCTTTGGTGGTAGAAGACAATTTGTTTTTCATGCTATTTTTACCTACTGATCTATGATGGACCCATACAAAACTATTCATCTGCATTAAAGCTTCTCTTGCTGTGCATTTGCTGCCATAATTAGTTGTATCGTTATCTCGGATAAACCTCTACTCTCTACTTTCCTTTCCTCTCTTGCATTTTCTTAAAATCTCCTTGTTGTACCATGTGTCTTTTAAGGTGTTTTCCAAATCAGCATCATCATTCCTCTTGTACTCTATCAGGTGCATCAGGAAGAATCCTGACAGTATTGTGCAAATAAATATTGAGTTTTTCTATCCTCCTACAACAATTACCAAAATGTTATTGTGGTACTTGTAGGGGTTTGTAGTCACAAGCAGGTAAGAGAAAGCAGAAAAGAATTTAAGCAAGTTGTCATGATTTAAGCCCATGATGTATCTATATTTATAATCAATAAATCTTGAATTGCTTTGTGTAATGTCTTCCTGATCATCTATGAGTATCATGTCTATGGTTGTTTGTTGGTTATTTATCATATAGCTTTTAGTTTGGTGTGATCCAAAATAAGCAGTGTCATTTACTACTTTACAGAGGCAAGTAATGTGAATCTTCGCATAGTATAAACTACCACAAATCAAAACTCAGACTTCAATGAGTCCATGACATTTTATGCCATCCGGAGTTTGGAATGAGTAATTTGTCACCCCCGCTTGGTCCTAAGGTCCAAGTTACAGTATTTATTCTGCTCTGATAGGAAAGCTGAGAATGAAACTAGGAAAGATTAGGAATGTTTAATTTATTCAGCATGTAGTTTTAGGGTTGGTAATTTTTATGAATAAATTCTTAAATATTTTTTCCTCTTCTGGCTAATCTTCTCTAGGCCAAACACTAGAATTCATCAAGAGAGGATACTTTTAATCTCTTATTTGCTTTGCTTTTCTTCTCATGCTCTAAGTAAAAGTTACTTTTATTTCCCTTAGTGATTGAAATCATTTTCTTTGCTGTACTAAATTGGTTTTGTATTTCATAATTTGCATGCAAATCTAGTGAAAATACTTTGACAAATTATAAACCTCATGAATGAAACTGCTTTAAGCTTTAGAAAGCAGGCATGCTGTCCTGAAATTTTGAAGTTACATATTTGCATTCTCGCAGGCAATCAAATTTAAAACGTAGCTTAAAGCCTATCTTCTCTCCCAGTGTAACACCTGAACTTAATGCTGAAATGTGCTGGCTCAGTTCATTATAGGAAACTTGCATTTTAACTTGATTCCATTATTTGCTGATATATGATCTTCTGTGTGGTCTGTAATATATTTTGGCAAAGCTTGTGTCAGTTATAGCAGGTATCAGAAAATAGAAGGCTGCAAACCAGGGTGAAGAGTAAAACAAGGCATTCAGCAGTAATCTTTCCCAAAACTTAATATGCAGATTTTATAAGCGAAGTCATGACCCCGTCACAATATTCATTTCTTCCATGACTTTCATGTAGTAGTGAAGTTAGTAACAAAATAGGACTTCCCTGCACAGTGATTTCCTTATCATAACTCCAAGCAATTATTCATTAGAAGGAATTGCTGAAGTATCCCTAGTTACTTTCTTCCTCCAGCTGAATCTGTTTGCATTAATAGTAAAGAGCAATTGTCCCCATTTTTCAATATGTGTGAGTACAAGTGGGCAGCCCCCATGCATGTGCAGTGGTCAGCCAGGTCATACCTCTGCTTCACCTGGTCACACAGCCCATCCCAGATTTGGCAGACATGATAGTGGAGTTGTCCAGAAGAAATAAGCAGTGAGGTAAAAACAAGATCCAGGGCAGAATTTAGCCTACCCACCCCATCTCATGGACCAGGTAAGCTTTAACATCCTCTGAGCTCATGAACTGAGAAGTGGATGTCCACTTGGGCATTGACATTGGCCACCATGGACATTGACTGCACAGCAGTGCTCTTCCTGAATAAGCAACTAAGACAATGAGGTCCTGTCCAGATACCAAGTGTGCAATTTCTCCCCGCAGGAACAGCTGCATTTTGTAGATCTAGGTGAGGCAGACCTGTTTCCAGAACCAAGCAGGACAAGCTTGGATGAAGCCTTTCCCAAGTTGAGCCACGTCTATCTGCATGTTAATTCCAAGCTACATGGATCTGGACCTTCATTCCCAAATCCAAGGTGTTAACCTTCATCAGATTCCACATTTCCTACATCTGTATGAAACATGGGTTTAGATTCAAACTCCCTTTCATCTGTGGCCTAGGTTAGAAATGGGAGAGGTGATAGGTGCCTGTACACTCAGATGCTTCGTAGAAGTAGACAACACAACTCCAGATCTACCTGAAAGAACAAAATCAAGTCCACGCAGAAACTAAATAATGCCAAGACTAAGGTTGCTTCTGCAAAGCTTTATTTGGCCCATTTGAATGCAGGCATTCTGATATTCTTTTAAAAACGGATACTGTTTTTTCCACATGACCCTGCTTCTTTGGCAGTTAGCTTATGTTTCTTTCCGTCACCTTCATGTAGCATGTGATTTCAGGGCTTTCCTTACCACACATCACTCAGAACCTGCACTGAATACAAAATTATTGGTTGCTTCGTTGTTCTCATGGCTGTTGTACCTGAATGCTTCACACACAGTAATGAAATTACCTGCATGATACTCTGGCCATTCATGGGTTTGTTATCCTACTTCACAGGTGACAGAGGCACAGAGAGAGAAAGAACAAAATAGCAGACAATGTATCAGCTAATTTCTAAATTAATAGAAATCGTAACATTAGTCTTTAAAACTGTAATTAATCTTTATGTGTATATGAATAGTTTTGATCTACATCAGTTGCAGCTGTAAGTGTTCGATACCTCAGCTCAGTTGTCTTGTATAGAGGGCAGAAAATGAGGAATGTCAAATTAATGGTCATCTCTGGGAAATGTGAAGTGATTTGTCCAACATCACATAGGAACTCTGTGGCAGATCCAGAAATGGAATTCAGTTCTTCTGTGGCAGCTGCCTTAACCATTAAATCTTACTTTCTCGTTCTGTAGTCCCTTGCTGGTTCATTATATACCTTCCAGTTCCTGAAACAAATGAGGCAGAGAGAAATGAAAGCCTCATTCCCTACATAAACCTGATTCATTCCCAGAATACCATTTCTCAGAATACCATCCACAGTGCACACAAAAATGGTTGCAGCTATGACATGGAAAAATAGTCTGTGATCACGTAATTGAAGATGGTTTCATAGTAGCTATGTTCAAGAGGTACAAATTGAGTTGCTTAAGCAATTTTAATCTAGCATTTCCTACCTTTTGAATACTTGAATTTGAATGGGATCCTTGGTAATTGTTTCTGATAGTTTGAAAAGAAATAGTAAAACAGAATTTCTGCTCTATTGAACAGTACTGACCTTGAGCTTAGATGATCAGAATTTATATCTTCGTCTTTATAATAGAGACAACTAGCACCTGAGCTCTTAAAGTAAACATTATTCATAGATGGCTACTTATTTTTTGTGAGAATCTGTCACCAGAGTGAAAACTCTAGTGGATAAGGTTACTAGGCATCTACTAGACAACCTAGTTCTGCGGTTGGATGTATTTATTGGTTAGCAGGTTGAAAGAATGATAAAAGGAGGGATGGTAAAAGGAATGCCCTATCTAAACACTCCAAGTGTTAACCATGTTTGGGAAACAGGAAGAGCTCTGAATTGAGCTGAAGTGCTTTTAGGTTGTTGAGGACCTTCAGAAGGCTGGAATGGAGAGAAGAGTAGATGGAATTGGACAATCAAGTGGGGGTTCCCACTATTATTCTTGCCAAAGGGATTGAGGATATCTGTTTCTTGAGCAGAAAATCAGGGATATTCACTGGGTAAATTTCCCAGGTTACTTCAGTGCATTTGGAAGTTCAGCTCAAAGTTCCAGGTGAAATGCAGCAGCCCACTACAAGCATGTACTCCCCAGGGCACAGTGCTTCCTTCCATGCTTTGGCTCTTGGCTTTCTGGCATAGGATGACATGCACATTGATGATTTTTTGCTAGTGGGACAGAATATTCTGGTAGGTCAAATTTCTCTATGAATTAGTTGCTCTTAAGCAAGTCATGGCTGGGTGATGATGCATACCCTTTTAGACCCAGATTTGTCTGCTGTTTTCCACAGTGGTCTAATGAGCCGTTCTAATGCTGCAGTGTGGAGGCTAAGAGTCAACAAGGAGTCAGGCTTGGGCATGGATAAATGTGTTACTTTCCTAAAGAATTTGGGCTTAGGTTTCTGACTTCACTTGTTAGTACATTTTTCAGGTTCTGGTTTCTTGGTCAGGAGCCAAAATTTCCCCTCCTGTTACTTGCTACCATAGGGGAAGGGTAATCCCTGTGGCTTTGGCAGGTGCCGATAACTTTTGAAGGGAAGTAGCTTTTGTGGAGGCGTATTGTGACAGGGAGCGTTGCTCTATAATTCATTCCTATTCCATTTGCCTATCATAAGTCAGCTGTGCAAGACCAGCTCATTTGAAAGAGCCTCTCGTTTGTTAGCTATTAGTGCATGTCAGATGGCAAAAGAAGCTATGGCTTGTTTGCATATTGTATATTTTCCCTCAAACTTACCCAGATTTCTCAGTTTGATTACTGCAGCTGTAGCTCACATGCAAAGAGGATTTCTTTTAAATTTTCTGTTAACATTTTTCTGGGGTTTTTTTAACAGTTTCTCCTGATTTATGCTTGAGGATTAAAACCACAGTAGTCTTGATTTCTGCTGTGCTTTTGACACCTCTTTCTTTGTTTATGATCCACCCACATAAATTTTTAGAACGTAAAATAAAATTAGCAAAAAACTTAAACTTTAGTTTAAAAAATACCATAGTTTCAAGCCTATTTTAGGCCTTGGTTGTGGTCTAATTCTAATTAGAATATTTTTTAAATGTCACTTTAGGATATGTACTATAAATTGTTTATAAATTATGAGGAAAATGAATGGTTTGCATAGAAATTAATTCTGTCCCCAGGGCAGAGGTATCGTGGATATGAGAATAAGCCCCTGGCACAGCCCCCAACACTTGTGTCCTCTGAAGTCCTATTTCAAAGATACTGTGAAAAAGGGTAGATGGTGTTCTGGTTGATGTTTTATCTAGGAGTAGGGTTTATCAATCTGAGGTTCACAGGTTGTGAAAAAGGAAAAGAAAGCACACTTTTTCTTACATGTGAGTAAATACAAAGTTAGAATAACTCCAGTTTCAAAGTTTTGCCTATTTTTTATTTGCTTTTATATGAACAATGCAACAAGGTACTTTGTTCAGGAATTGTTTGATTTATTTCTGCAGATATTTAGTTGTATTTTAATTTCAAAAGGTTATGAAATACAATACCAGGAACAGTAGTTGGCCAGACAGGTCACACAGGCATGTTATCGTTAGATCTGCGTGAACCCATGCAGCTGACGACAGAAGCTGTACAGTCAGCCTATTCCCTCGAGGGCAGAATTTGGCCCTGAAAGGTCAACAACAGAAATCACATTCATCAGCTCCAAAATAATGAGTTTTGTTATTCCACTTCCCTGGCTTTATTATTCCACCTTTATCCAGCTGGTATCCGTGGTAAAGCCTTTCCACCTTTATGGCAATGGTCACCTCAGAGCTTGGTTCTTCCATAAACTTTGGGCTAGCTTACCATGCTATTATTTATAAAGCCTGTAATCCTTCCTGTTGGATTATTGCAGGTTCTAGTCATTGGTTCTCTGGAGGTTTGGTTAGTTTAGTCTGTCAGCATGTTCAAAACTGTGGGGAGCACACTGTCATGCAGAAGGTATATTGCTCAAGGCCAAATGCAAATGTTTTGGTTTGCATACACTCCCAAAGGCTTTAATTGCTGGAGCAAGGCCTCACACTTAATAAACAAGTATTGGTGAAGCTCACATGTGGAATAGCTAGTTATGTTACTCTTTGTGGGGGGGAAAAAAAAAAAAAAAGTCTTTTTATTTTCAGACTGGAAGAATTCCTTTGGTTGTTTGGGTCTATATTCCTATTTCTTCAGTCTCAGAAGGAATCATGGTTTTTATGAGGTGTTTTATATGGTGTTAAAAAACTGAAGGAAACATTTCTCATGGACTGTATTTTTTTTTAAATAATTCAGTATTCATAATGAGGATGAGAGTAAGAAATAGTTTAGTAAAATTAGCAAAATTCTGGGCTGTCCAAGGCTCTATTTAAATCAAGGCTTGATGCCACCTCTATTTTTCTTGAGCTTGTTGTGTCAAGAGTCTATGAGTGGGCATCATTATTATTCAATGTTGCAAGTAGAGATACCGAGTTGTTAGCTCAAGGTAATGTGGTTCAACCTGGGGCAGAGCAGGCAATAAGGCTCCTGAGAGCTTCTAAATCCAGGTCCACAATTTAACCACCACAGCATCTTGATATGATACTGTGACTGTGTCTGATTCATATTGTCCTGCGATCAAAATGAAGGAATAATTACTCATTTAGAGACTGTTTCCTACAATAACGACTGAATGAAATCAAAGACGAGACATGCAATAATCCTTAATCCAAGTCCTGCGTTTGAGGAACTCTTTATTCAAGTCACGATGGTTTATGAAAATTAATAAGAAATCTAATGCTAATTATTATTTTTATTTGAGATAAATGCCAGAAGTAAATTTTGAATGTTGCTTAGATGTGGTGTTGTGTTTATAGCTCTGGAAATTTCTTACCAATTAAAGGTGAGCCCAGAAGTGCACAGGGAAGCAAGACCTTCATTCTCAGCATTCCATTAGGTTGTTAATTAGCCATAATGTTTATGACTTTCTAAAGCGAGTTGCTGGAACGAACATAGGGCAACATTCAAGTTCTTTTGTGTCCTGGCAGTTTATAAATTGCAGTTTACTGTAAAGTATATTAAAGTGTAAGACTTCACAGAAGATTGTATTCAATATAATTTGCTAAGGAAAAGTTAAGATTATAACATATGTATTTCTTCTGTTAAATATATATGTGCCAATTTTTTTTTTCCACTTGTAACTGAGTGGGGAAGGGCAGATTTCTGGTTAAATCTATGTAGGTACAGCTTCAGCTGGTATTTGTTAAATAGTTTTATTTTTTATTTCATCTAACTCTACACGTTGGGGTGTATTTTTTTAATTTCTCTTGTGACCTCTCCATATTTCTTAAGTTACCCCTTTTTCTCATTAAAGAAATACATGTAGGGAGGATGGAGAGAGCAAAGTAGTTTTTAGTCCTGAAGTGATACATTTTAAATTTTTGAAAGTAAATTTATTTTTTAAAATATTGACATGTATTAGATTTTTTATTTCCACAGGTTACCCCAAAATTCTAACTTTTGAACGTTGTTAAAAATACCTGGTTTAGTTTTCTGCAACATAAGACTTAGAAAAAACCTTATAGTGTAAATTTTATTTAATAAATCAAGCAAGAGCTCCTAGAACAGCTATGTAGCTATTTTTGGTGATGTTTAGTGCAAGGGTGACAGCACTGACCTTTAGAGTGTTTGTCAAGTACGAACGAAGTGCTTGAACCATTCACTCTAGTGATGTAAAGCTGCCAAGAATATAACCTATGAGAATAGGTGCAAGTACAGTAATGATTCTTTATAGACCTAAGGTTTTGTTCTAGCATTTTTAATACTGTGTGTGTTTATCCTTTCTTTTTCTATCACAGGTCTACTGATGGTAGAGTTCATGTGTGAGCTGAATTGTAGTATGACAAAGTAAAAGCCAAACTGATGGCAGTACACTAATGTACAGCTTGGAGTTGGGCTCATGTAATTTAAATTATGGCCAGAGGTAATAAAAATTCCTATTTCTAGTTTATAAGGGAACAACATGAACCCTAACAGCTGTAGAACAGTTCACAAGAGACAATTTACCCACAGATGTGCTGAGGCTGGTTTATAATGGATGATGAGCTGTCACAAGCTGGACTTCTCATTTTCAGATTGCCCTCTTTTTTTATTGGTAAAGTTAATAGTAGAATAAGACTGCCACTGTTCCAGATAGGCCTAATAAACATAATACATACCAACCTGAAAATATACAGATAAAAAGTATACATCTTGAGAAAAAATTAACCTATCAGTATTATAGTTGAATGGAATATACATATTTTCACTTTCTGCAATACTGTTAGAACCGAAAGAAATTTTAGTGAAAGGGGAAATTTCTAAAATATGAGCAGCTTAAGAGAGACTGTATTTAGATTTGAAAATCAAATAGTGGTCCTTTTGTAGGCAGGGATCTAAACTATCGTATTAAACTTCAGAGAGAAAGGGTTAACTATAAATACACTTGTTTCAAGAAAACATGCAACTGGGTCAGATGTCTGAATGGCAAGAAGAAGAACTAAGATTCTTTCAAGGGAGCAAAGAAACAAATATTTTAATCACTGTAAGCAGACAGGTAGCTCAGGCTCACCAGTCCTGCTTCACCACAGAATTAGCAAAGTGCAAAGCATTTTGGAAAGAAATTAAAAATTCAACAAGACATAAATGGGCAGCATAATAGAAAACAATTAAATACAGATTTGGGGCATGAAAGATCAGACTTTTAAAAGTGAGATTTATATTTGAGTAATTGTGGTGAAAATTGTTTGTTTCCTAGTTGGTCTTGTTTATGTTCTAACCATTTTAAAAAACTGTTTTAAAATCCCCTCTTCCTCCTCCCTTATCTAGGTCAGTGTAAAAATGAATAATTTTCAGAAGTAAAACAGCAACAAAAGTCTGTAAAGAAAAAAGGAACAATAACTTCTTGCTTTCATGTAACACTTTTCATCCTGACTCCCCACATTTTTTTATGTTACGATAAACTATTCTGTGTTCTATGATTCTACAAAGTCCTCACCAGCTCTCAGGAGGAAAGCTACAGGGTTAACGTGCATAGTATAACTATCCAAAAGTCCAGGCCAGAAATAGAAAGCAAATCCCCTTCCTTTTGCTTAGCAGTGAGAATTTTGGTAAACAGAATGTAATTAGTCAAACTGGAATTTGGCCATAACATTTGGGATGATGCCTAATAAAATTGTTCCTTATTCTGGGACACTTGCAAAAAAGCATCTTGAGGTCTTTGATAATGATAAATGGTGAGCACTTGGCTTTAAGGAACTTTTTCTTCAGTCAAGGTAAATCAGCGAAGCCTTAGCATCTGGCACTAGATCTCATTGAAATTACTGTGCTTCAGGAAGTGTGTCCTGAAACTACTGAGAGATGTTGACTCTGGGGAACTCAGTATTTCTCAAGGGTGGAAGTGCATCCTTTGGGCAGAAAGTCCCAAAGGCCTGATTGACCCAGATCTTTGGTTACCAAGGAGTGAAAAGCTGGGAGTGGGAACTAACAGTTGGCAGGATGGTTTAATCCCTCTCACTAAGATCTTTGCCAAGCATACTTCTGGCTAAGAAGATGCCATCTTCTGAATTGCTGGTATCATTCCTTGCAGCTTGTGGACTTAAAGAAAATCAGGCCTAAACTTGGCCTAATCTAACCATAACTTGTAATTGTGAAGAATGAAGCCATGTCTGTAGCTAGGCAGTGACAAGAGTCTGCACTGATAAACACCAAAATAGCAATTGTCCCAGTTGGCCTGCTGCAACAGCAGTAAACACCTTCACACCACATGAGAGCTTCACTACCAAAAATTCAGCAACATTTTGTGCAAGGTAGCTGGGCAGTGAGCGTTGTCCTCTGAAATACTCTTCAAGAAAAGGTGTTGTCCCTTGTGAAGGAGAATTAACAAGTAGAAAAAGAATAAAGCCATAAAGGTGGTAGGGACATATCAGGGGGGGCGAATGGATCTTAAGCACCATACATATTTCTTTTCCACCAAGGGATTCTTATGGCGTAACAGTATTTTTCATCTCTAATCACTGGTGCTGCGTGTCAGTATCTCTTATTCCTTTCCCGATTTGAGTGACACAGTGTGATATGTCTAATGACAACTAGAACAAATTTCAGTAATGAGGTCACCTTGGGCCTGTATTACTGTCTGACTGCTGTTTTCCATAGAAATTATTTGTGAAAGCAGACCACATGCTCTGCATAACTTCCTCTGCTTTACTGAGAGTGACGAAACGGAGATATGTTAAAACTTGCAAGGTGCAGATGGTTTTCATTGATCTATTCCTGATTTTGAACTGTAAATTGATATGTAATGAGAAAGCTGCCACTTTGGTCCCTAGAAAAAAAAAAAAAGTTTATGGGTTTGGTTGAATTACTTAGCTTTTCTTTATAAATGTAAAATCATGCAGATTCTAACTGACGATGGGCAAACATATGCCAGCAAGGAAAATAGTAGGTGTTTGAAAGATGAGCCCAGATGAAAATCTAAAGTCAAAAACCTAACTTTGCCTCCAGCTGGAGTTGAACTGAGATTTTGGAAAATACTGCAGGAAAGTAATGATCCTGAGTGACTGAGGAGTATCAAGAGTCAAGTTAGAACTTCTTTAATTATAGTGAGATTCGACTGTTCACTACAATACAATATGAAACCTATTTTAAAAAAAGAGGGTAGGGGAGGGAGTGTTTCTGCTTCTAGTGTGTCAGAGAAAAGTAGTGGTTTAGAAATTTTGTTCATTGTTCCCAACAGAGAGGAACTAATGTCAACTCCGCAGAGACTGTGGTGGTCTCATGATATCATTCTGTTGTCCGCCATGCAGAAGAAAATCAGGAATACTTGAACAGCAATACCATCTCATTAAATTCGAGTAATTCCAAAGACTAGAAGGGATTTGAATTACAGTGAGATAAGGGAGGTCAGAATATAACTACTGAGTATGCACTAGTTTTCATCCTTTAAACATCAGCTGAGTAACTTTATTCTCTCTAAGAACAGGATTTCTGTGGGACCACTCATAAAGATATTCTGCTTTGCACAAGATCAGGCTTTAATTAAGTTTTTTAAACTAGATTCACAGTAATGTAAGGAATCATGACTAGACATGAAGATGGAATCAGTGCTTAAAAATAACACTTTTTTGAGGAAAGGTCCAATGAAGAGAGACTATTTATTTGAAAATATTTTTTTCATGTTAAGAGGATATTTTGGTGTGTCCTTAGAGTCCAGTAAAAAAGAACAATTTCAGCTGTCCTTTTAGCTTTGATAGGAATACCCAATAACCATATTTTCTTCCAGAGATAGTGATAAATAGCAAACTCCTGTCTTTTACAATGCCAGTGATCTCTCATAATTAAATAAGATGGTGCTGAAGCAACAGACTATGCAGTGTTTGTGCAAGACTCACCACCAGAAAACTAGCCATTTATCTTAAAAATCTGCACCATTTCTCATGAATTGTCTGATCATTGTTTTATTAGTTAATGGATTTCATGACATATTCGGTTGCATTTCAAATTCACCCTACACTTACAAACCTACATAAAGACGATCACCAGACCAGGAATCAAATTATAACTAAATCAATACGTTGATCAGAAAGAACATTTCTAAATTAGCTCGATTAAGGTGTTTTTTCTTGTACATGGGCTTATAAAAATCTATGCAAAGCTTACATTGTCTGCTTTGTGCCTTCTACAGAGAGGTCTAAAATATTCCCTAGATTGAAAGCTTTTTCCCGACAACTAATCTTGAGAGTTTGGCTGGCCCCATGCAACACTCATGCACACTCAGGCTAATTGATCCTGATTCTGTTCTCTGATTTATAGTTAGTCAGTAGGTTAAATTAATTGAAATCAATGGAGCTATACCAGTACGAGACATTCTGATCTCATATTAAATGCTATGAAGGTAAAATCAATTCCAGTGTTTTCTCATCTGTAATTCCATTAATTCAGAAAATCAGTGTTCTTCGAAATTTGGTGCTGTTTTTTTTAGCGATAAGACATTGAAGGGAAAAGAGTTGGGTTTTTTACATGCCGTACATTGTCATTATACTCTTTCATTGTCTGTTTTCTGGTTTTTG
Source organism: Thinocorus orbignyianus (assembly GCA_013400375.1). Taxonomy (NCBI): domain Eukaryota; kingdom Metazoa; phylum Chordata; class Aves; order Ciconiiformes; family Thinocoridae; genus Thinocorus; species Thinocorus orbignyianus. Next base: position 1,389,234 of record VXBW01005821.1, on the reverse strand, counting down.
TATTTTAATGTCAGTCACTGCTTTGGTTTGGAAAGATCTGTCAGATCTATTAGCTCTGAGCCTCAACTGGTGTATACAGAAAGTGCCCTGCTGACAGTTGGTATGGTCTTAGATTTCACTTGAACTATATTATACACTTTTTCCAACGGACAACACCCTGATATTTACCAGAAAACTTGTGGGTCAGTCATCATATTTAATTTATGCAAACTGTATCCCAGAGTTGACTTAAAAATTGAAATTAAAAATTAAAAATGTATTTAACTACTCCTTCTCTTGGATGTTGACCTGACCTGTAACTTCTAAAGAGCAGACATATGTAATTAAGGCATACTGCTGATAGCAACAACATCTTCCCCATCAACTTTGGTGCAATTTTCAATTATTTTCTCTTGTTCTTTTTCCATCTATAGGCATATGGAACATAAGATTTGCTGACTCTCCTACATTTTCTCTTTGCATCTGGTCTTAGTCCTGGCCAACTCAGACATAACTCTTACACATACCAAGTGTAGCTGTTAAGTTTATTATTATAGCTTGTGATTTGACCATTTCACTTCTGTCTAAGAATCTCTACAGGCTTCCTTTGTTCCATTACAGACCATTTCACTTCTGTCTAAGAATCTCTACAGGCTTTCTTTTTTCCATTACAGATTTATGATTCTTGATCTTGTCTTCCTTATTTACCTGATTGTGTTCTACTTTCACTCATGTAGTAATGTTATGTTGTATTCCTTACAACCTTCCTGATCTGGCTTTCTTCGGACTATATGCAGTAATGTTTCTTACTTTTTTGCTTTAGTAATCTTCCAAGTAGGACTTCTAGTCCTCTATCTATAAAGCTAAATGTCTAAAATTAAGCTTCTAAATTGACATTTAGGTCTGCAACTAAAATTTTTTTCTTCTGAAGATCTGTGTACTTGTAGTGTCCAAGGAAATTAAGACTACAGAAGAGAGGTGAACAATTTTCACTTGGGTCTTGGTAATTAGAAATAAAATATTTATTTGTAATAAAATTTACTTTCTTGAGACTTAATTTTTCAGCATAAAGCTGGATTGAGAATTGTTGGCAACATGACAGTGATTTGACTACAGCGTTCCAGAATCCCAAGCATTATCTACCGTATAATCTGCATTATGATGGTGTAATCGTTCTTTCCAGGGCCTAGCCTGTGTGAGAGAGAATTGGTGCCAGCTAAGAAATTTCAGCTAAAGCTCTTACACTGTTGAAAACGTCATCAGAATATCTTTAACTTCAGTGACATTAGACTAGATTTCAGCCTGCATCCGTTAGTTCTGATATTTTCAGTTCTGTAATGATATATTGACAATATCTTTTGAAGGATCCTCCACACCTTGCAGAAAGATATATAGAATGGAGGTAACACAAGTAGTTTATGCAGGATATATATAGGCTCCTTATTTTGGGACTCATGCCATCCTACTTTCATCGAATATTAAACATCTGATTTAAATGCTCATTTTGTTCCTGCTATGGCATGAAGGACTGCCCTCTGAAGCTGTCTCCCTTACTGACAGAGTCCAAACAGCTCAGACTTAATTCGTCTGCTCATAGGTGTCTGATGCCTTTTGAAATTGCACTTGATACTTGCACAGGAATTGTCAGGTATGACACAGAACATATAGAAGATCTGTGCCTCCAGTGACAGGGAGAAGGCAAAGTGACTCCAGGAGGCAAGACAAAGTACCCAAGGGCATTTCAGATAGCACTAAGTATCAATGAGTAAGCAAAAGAGATGGAGTTCACTGTAGACCTACCTACATGTGAGAATGTTATTTGTATTCCTGCTGCAGTCAATGCAGTCACTCGTATTAGCTGAACTTAGTTTAAGAGTCTACCTTATATAAATGCAATAGCTCTTTGACTCCTTTGGCTTTGTTGACTGGATCAATGTGTGGATCACAGGCAGACACCTATTTCTGGTTACCTTAATCTGAAAGTTAACCCCCGTGCTGGAATTAAACTTTTAGATTCCATCTTTGCTATTTAGTTACCTGACGAATAAAGTATTTTGTTATGAGTTTACTTGTCCTATGGATTATTTAATTTTCTAACTGCCTTTACCACACAAGAAACAAATACGTTTGTCTGTACTGTCAGGTACACATTTTTCATATGTCAATATAAGACACGGACAGAGAGCAGTCTTGGACAGTGGATCATTGACTGTTAAGATCAGTCCCTAGAGTATCTGTTAACATGATCCAGAACATAGTTCTGGCTCATCCCAGCTTGGATTTTTCCCCAATCCCTGAGCACTCCAAGGTCCACTACCTGTAGGTAATGAGACCGCAACAGATTTTGCTTTTTGCTTTTTTATAAAGCACTTTTGCTGAAGGCTTTATGGCATCAAATGCCCTATATATGCTCTCGTATTGCACTCCAGGGAAATCAGCATACACAGGTTTCATACAATTGAAATATATGTCTGGTGGGGTACAATACAGCCCTTATTTCAGACATCTTGAAGCCCTCCCTGCAAATATTAAATAATTTTGCCTTATGGTCCCAGACTTGTGTGACGGCTCAGAGGAGGCCCGTGGCCGGGTGTGGGGTAGAGTAGAAAGGACCTCAAGACTAGAGCTTAGACACTGGCCATGTTTTATTTAGCACTTACTGGAGTAGCCATAGTTATAAAAGCTGAAGGATTAGGATTCTTAGGATTTGTAAGAATATTATTGCTTGAAAAGAGATTTGATTTACCACAAGAGGTGGTAAATAGTAAGTATCAATTATAAACTGAGCATTGATATTAAAATGCTAGATGATCCCAGGCAGGCAGTTGATAAAGTGAGTCACTTAATATGAAAATTTCATGAAGTGTAGAATGTAGGACAAAATAAATACAGGTAAGGGAGATTTTGTTGACTGCAGAAGATTGGGACAGAAAACTTTATCTTGTGAAGAAATGGTGGGAAGTTATGTACTATTTTCCTGGTGCAGTGAGGGAGGTTGGAACAGTGGCAAACGTTGGCTGGTTTTGCATTATAGTCTTCATAGAAGTGGAAGAGTTGAGGTCCCAGGAGGTCCACATTAGTGCTGAACAGGCTTGGTAAAAAACAGAAGGTTAAAGAACATTGCTGATTCACTAAATCCCCAAAGTTGACTTCCCTTAGTAAAGTTATATTCACACAGCTGAAGAACTGCATGATTCTTTTTTTCCTCTGATCGCTGAATACAACCAAGGAACATATGTGGGGCAACTATCTCTGATTTTTGTTCTAAGGCAGTGAAAAAAACTTTTTGTCCTATATATGAGAAAGCAAGCAGGCAAGAATAGATCCCTCTGTTGGAATACAGTTCTAACTCTGAAAAGCTTGTGAAAATTCAACATCATTAGGATATTCGAGACTATCAGAGAAAATTATATGATACATTTCTTGAGAAATTTGCTCACAGATACCAAAGCCGTGAATTATTAAAATCAAATCTGAACTAAAGGGAACAAACAAAAAGAAAAAAAAATCATTTTATCCCTCAGTGAGAAATACTGTTATGGACAGTTTGACAATTAATGTTAAGAAATGAGTTGAATATCAAGTGGAATTACAAACAGTAACACATAATACTATAATGTATTCCCAACGATCTTAAAACATACTTACTGCTCTTAGGCTCAACAAAAACCAGCACTTTTTCTTACTGCTGTGTTCACAGGGGCTTATATTGTTCTTAAATGTTTGAATGAATGCTTGAAATTCAGGATTGGTTTGAACTTCTTTTATTTTTCAGTGTGGTTCAAAACATTTCTTGAGTTTCTGACTATTCCTGCATGCAGGGAATAACTAAGGCCGCAATATCTGAACAAGCAGCACCCGTAGTATATTTTGTTGGTTGTTTTACAATTCACTAATCAACAGTGAAAGTCTAAGCTCCTTAGTACACTGATCAGGAGCAGGGGCTGCATGACATACCCACATCTCATATCCTTCAAACCTAAAAAGGAATGATCAGGGAGATCTAATTATAAATGTGTCATTCTGTATTTACTTTAAAAGAAAAGCTCATTGAAGGATTCTTAATGTAGATGACAAGTGAACAAGCTGAAATGTACCCCAAGCTGATTGCTACCAGAGAGATTACAGGATTAAAGGAGCTGTGTTGCCTTTCTCATTGTTTCTTAAGAAAAAAATTCTTCAAAAAAATCTACCATATAATAAATTTCTTTAGCCTTTCACATTGTATTTCTAATGATAGAAAGGTATTTAATATTTAAGAGAAGCATTATAGTTTGGGTTAATGAACACAGATAATGCCAATCTTCCTCCTTTCCTTTATTATTTTGCTATTGTTACGTTGTTAGCATTATTCATTTTGAGGGAAGCGTAACTAGACACTTAACCGCAGGATGCATGTTCCGATTATATAGTGCATCTCCTCTGAATAGTTCAATCTGGTGTAAGGAAGTAATTTTTGTCCAGTTACTCTGCAATGCAGCGCTCTATTTTTTTATTTTTTTATTTATTTTTTACATAGGTCTTGGCTTTCTCCCAGGGGAAGAATTCTGACTGTTTTTTCTATCCGTGTTAAAGGTCTAAAAAACTCCTCCTCATTTCCTGCTCTGATTTAAACCTTGCACAAAGATTGATAAGGTTTAATCAAAGACATCATCTTCTTTCCAGCTACAGGCAGTTGCCTGGATTCTCTCTGGAGCCAGGATATACTATTTCTGAACTGGCTGAAAGCAGCATTGTGGAGCAGTAACATGTTGCCCCCGCTCCAGGGATTTGCTGTTCTTTGTGCATCACACCCCTTCTGGAGGGTTAAACACCCTTCAAGGGCCCAAGTTCCTTTGCCATGGTTTCCTTCTTTCCATACTACCCCTCAGCTGCACGCCGTCCCTATGGGAATGCTCAAACTCTGTTTATTTGCATTTTCATGTCCTTGAATACCGGTCAGCAATGCAGTGTATCACACATTGATTCTAGCTTTCATCTTTTCGAGTGCGGGTATTATTTGTTATATTTCAGGTGCCAGTATGAGTGATTGTCATCTGCAGACAGATGTGCTTTTGAGGTAGCAGAAAAAAAAGATTGACATGACTTTTGACATGATTTTTGTCAAGACTTTAGCATGCCATTTGCTGGAATACCTGGTCTAATGAATACCTTTTACTCCTCTGAGATGTGCAATCTAATGCTATGCTATCTTTTTTCCTCTTTGATATCTAAATGTCAATCGTCAGTGGGAAAATTATGTTAGTGAAGAGGTAGCATGCAATTTATCCCATAGAAATTAAATATCTGTCTAGGTTAGTGAAAAGAGTCTTTTTCCATACCCAAATATAGTTTCTGCATATAATTTTGTGTTTGCCAAAATCTCATTTGCACATATGGAACATTGTTTTTAAAAGTCATCTTGGAGTGAGTGTTTAATACATGTGGTGTTATTTTAAAAATAATTTTGTACACGTGCTGCTAACAAAGGGAAAGCTACTGCCAGCAGTAGAATTAAGGCTTCTTGTTTCCCCAGGGAGTGCTCTGACCGTTGAGTTAAACTAGTAGCTATTGTAGCCTGAAGCAAGAAAAGCCTTGCTGTTTCAACGTAAGACTTTCTTACAACAGCGTAATACTTTTTTCTTTTAAATTCACTTGGGGGTTGTGTCTTGATGCAGATGTGAAATGTACCGTCTCTCAGCTGATGCTAAAAATTCTGATACTTTACAGTCATTTAACGGTGAATTATGGTGTGAATACTACGGAGGTACTCATAAAGGACTCCTTGTTTACCATAACTGATTTCATCATGGCTAATGCTATCATAAGGAAATCCAGAGCATTAATAATGATTTTCATAACCTCAAGACACTATAAAAGCTTAAAAAATGAATTTATATTCCTTACTCTACGTGCTTAAAAATATCAACAAATGTTTGTTCTATGTTGTGCAGAATTTTGTCTTCCATGCAGAAGAAACGGTGAACTTTTTGAATTAAATTTCTACTCAGTTTGGGGAGTGTGAAAGGTCATCAACCTTATCTGAGAAGTGTCACAAAGATAGACTTTTTAAATTCATGGCTGGAGACATGTTGGGGCTGACCAATCCTTTTTTGTTTTGTTTTGATTTGTTTTGTTTTTTTAATTTAGTGTCTAAGGATAAGCAACACAAATTTTAGTTGGGTAAAGGCAGAAGACAAACTGCCCCTCTGAAGGATGGCGGGGTGGTGGTGATGTGGGTGGCTTTATGTATGTGGAGTTACTTCTTTCAAAGGGAAAGAAAAGGAGGTGACAAAGCTCTCTGTTTGTGTTCTAACATCTACGCCAGGAGAGTGGGCCACAGCATGGTTGGTAGATGTCTGAAGCTTTGTAAAAGCAAATGTGAAATGTGTAGCTTTATCCAAACACTATCACTGTTTGCTACCTAAGGTAGAACTAGAATCTGCTGAGGGATTTAGTATTTCCAAGCAGAGGTCTCATCCATTCATCATCTTTCCTGCTTGACAACTTTTCACCTCTGCTGACCAGGGAATCAATCATGTTATAATTAGGCTATTTGACACTGTTACTGCAATATAAGCAGTGCCTAAGACTACCATAAAATTTCGTATTAATGCAGAAATCACAAGAGACAAACTATCTTTGCAATTCAGTAAATGCAGCTGCTTTGGCTGTAGCAGATCAATAATACTGGAAGAAATTTGCTTTCAGCTTCTGAAATATCACTTAGTCAAAATGGGAGTCTTTCTGCAAGGGATTTATCTAAAGTTTTCTTAAGTCATCACGGTTCACAACTTCTTACATGAGGTATAAAACTGGGAGGGAAACATTTAGTCTAGGAAATAAATGTATAGTAAAAAACTCTTTTAACAACAGTGCTTGGGGTGGATGTGAATACATATAAGGAAATGTACACACAAACACACATATATGTGTTATAGCTTTAAATAATTTACTACAACCAGATACCAATAGTTTTGTTTAAAACTTCTTCTTTAAGTAAGAAAACCAGTAATGTGTGTAGACTGCAGGAAATTCATATCTGAACATGTGTATATGGAAGTTTTTCACGTGTTGTAAGCATTCCAGAAGACATTGAGCTACTTGTATTGAGAGAGATAAAAAAACCTTACTATATACAAAACTTTTGACATGAAGTAGTCTGCTTATAGAGTTATTAGACATTTGATAAAAAAAAAAAATATTTTAACTTCCTTTCAATCTCATTAAATTTAAAAAAAAATGCACCTTAAAGAAAAAATTCCAAGAAGAAATTTTGAAGTAAATGTATTTCTAAAGATCTAGATTGCTGTTAATAAAAATTTCATTTCAGTAATGTCAAAACAGTTCAGCCTGACAATCTCAGCACGTTACAATATAATACTGAATTACAGGAAGCAATATTGCATTATTTAGAAATCAAGTTTTAAAACAAGTGCAAATGGAAATAGAACAAGATTGCACCATCAGGACAAAATCAAGTGAGAAAGCCCAATGTTCTGTTTTTATTTGAAACATTTAAATTTCTCTGTCAAATACTATAAAATCAACATGTTCACTTAAAACTTTAAATTTCAATGAAACAGTATTTTCTGATGGAGGATGGTTCTTTGGGAAAACGTTACCTGTCCTATCAGATAAATGCTCTGAGATAGGCACTCTTCTCTGAAGAGGACCATTAATTTTGAAGGTGACAATTTCTGCAGTAAGGGAATAAGGTAGACAAGGATTGACGCTCCTTCGTCAAGAGGGAATCCAGATAACTTCATCCTTTTAAAAGAGAAAGAGACCATACATTTGTTTGCTTCAGTAGGTTGGCTGCAGCTTCATTTTGGGCTGGAGAGAAGAGAAAATTGGGTTGAGCGAATGCACGTGAGAGATGATGTGTGTGTATCTGTGTGTGTCTCTCAGTGGACGGAGTTTTGTTAGGGCACGAGGGGAGTTGCGTGTTTTTCCACTATCATGCTATTCTCTTAATATTGTAACAAAACAGGGGTGAAGGTTTTGAATGACTCATGCTCAGAGATACAGCTGCCTGACAAACCCAGAAATCGAGTGACTGCAAACTGAGTCCCTCTCTGAATGAAACTGATCTCTTGCATATAAATTTTCCATTTCCTATCCCATCCTGATGATATAATTTCTGTAACTCTTCCCTGAACGTATAAAAGAAAAATATCATTTGCCTCAGCTACAAAGGGAAAAAAAAAGTACTGCTGCTCCATTCATAAAATCCTGTATCCCTGTAGATGGACAGATCTTTTCATTCATGCACATGTGGAAGAGGAGAAAGTACTTTGAAGAGAAAAACTAATATGCATAAAAGTGGTCTCTGGAGTATATTTTGGAGGAAATGCTCAAATTCACGCACAACTTTGGTTAATGGAATTTCTGCACCTATCCCCCCGGAGGGCTTTTGAAATGTACTCTGTTTATGAGCAGCTAATTAAACGTGCGTTCTGGTATGCAGGTAATTAGTTGTTTTTAACAATTATTCAGGTGCTGTAAGTGAAACTAGCGATGAATTTTAATTTTAAAATGTTGATTCTTTTCTCAGACTGAAATATTTTTGCTGTATGCTAAAAGACAGGTGCCACCATATTTCCAATTTGGCAGATAAATAATTTTAAAAAAAAAAAAACAAAAGAGAAAATCCATTTCTGTTTTTTGGAAGTGTCAACCTTAAATTTCTAATCCATAATCCAGTGGGCAGACCTGAGTTCAGACCAGAATTTGAGTTGTTGTAATTGTAGACACTCAATTTTAAAAATATTCATGTATTTACCTGTGTGCGGACACACACACTCTCTCAGCTTGAATTTAATAAAGAAAAATGTTCTTTGGTTTATGAGGTCAGATTAGATGATCATAGTGGTCCCGTCTGGCTTTACTATCCATGAGGTTAATTTATTGATACAACGGAAAAATAATGTATAACTGTGCAAAATTAAATTTGATATATGAAGACTGATAGCTGCTAAATAGAAAAGGTAAATGAAATTTCATTAATAGTGACAGGAAGTCAGACTTATTTGTTCTTTTAAATTTTATTTTCCTTATTGCCAGAAAGAGTGTATTCTCATGGTGATGGTTTGAGGCTTTTTTTTTTTTAACCTTCTATTTAATTCTTTTTCATAATGTTGTAGCTCTTGTCACTTCAGCAGAGCAACTCTTCATATTTTTCAGTCTTTACAAGGTCGGCATGTTTTCCAATGATTGTGAAGAATTTTGACAAATACTGAAAAAAAATTGTTTTGTCTAATTTCTGTTGTCAGCTGCTGTATTTCTACAAAAGAATTAATACCATCCACGCTGTGTAAATTAACATTAGAGTGGCTGGAATANACCAGGGAGGTGGTGGAGTCACCATCCCTGGATATATTTAAGAAACGTGTAGATGTGGCACGTCAGGGCATGCTCTAGTGGCCAAGATTGTAGGGGGTTTTGTGTGTATATGGTTGGACTTGGTGATCTTAGAGGTCCTTTCCCACCCTGTGGTTCTGTGATTTATGTAAAATAACGATTTGTGTTTCTGTCAGGGCTGCTGCATCATATTGTTTTGTAGAAGGGAAAGGCAAAGTCAGTTTACCCTGTGCCTTAAATAGCACCAGTGGATGCTTTGCTTCTCTCTCACAGTGCAAAGTAGTCAGCATTTCTTGGTGATTCCATCCTATTACTCCAATTAGTGCTTTTTCTCCCATAATTACTCTCTACTTAAAACAATATTGTAGAAACTGATCTGTAGTTGAATACCTTTCCTGTTCTCCAAGAGCAATATAGCATTTTCACATTTTGTTTCAGACCTGGTAAATCAAAACAGCAAAGCCTAGAGGTGGCTAACACAAGTGTATGTATGACTAATACCTTATCTAGGATGAAGTGACAGTCCTTGAAGGCTATAAATGAGTTAAAAATATGTTTCATGCAATCAAAAAGTGCATTTTGGAGAGTGATGAGGTAACACCCACAGTTTTGCATAGCCCAGGGAAATGGAGGGTCTTGCCTTCCCTGGATGGTAGAGCCAAACACATCCCTAGCTCTTCAGAGGTGCCCTTTATCCATAAGCTGATTTTTGTTCTTGACTTTTGTTGGCATTCTGGTATTATTATGGTGATAGTGATAAATAAAAGTTGCAATTGACAGCAACAACAGCTAGTTATTCACTGTATATCTTTCCTATGGTGGGAGTGGAAGAAACAAAAACATGGCTTCCTACAGATAAGGACTTTTGGCAAAGGAAAAGCAGTCCTGGAGAGTTCTTCCAGTTCCAGTGGAAAGAAACAAGTGGATCCACTGCAGTTTTGGACCATTAATGGTTATTTACTGAAGTATCTTGAATCTAACCTCATCATAGGCTTTATTAGGAGCACTGGAATCCTGCTTTGTGCTGTTTAACTTGACATATTGTCAGGGTTCCTCCATACTAGTGCTCATGAAAGGAAAAATAGAAATAGGATCTTGTGTTTCAGAACGAAACGTGCTTTTATGCAATAACGTCATGCTGGTAACTTATATTCAAGTTTTTGATGTGTTTTTTTGCTACATTGGCACCATGGAGCAGGGCTTCTTGCTACACCTATATCATGACCAACAATTTGAATATACCTATTATTTCTAAACATGTTCTCTTTACTGTTGGTACTGCACTTTAAAGGGAGAAACACATTTTTGCATATCCACAAATCCATTTATTTTATTGCAGAAGGCAGTGAGGTTTGTCAGGCATATTTTCCATTTTGTGAATTCCTCCTGACTGCTCCCGGGTACCTTCTTCTCCTCCATCTGCCTAAAAATGTGTTCCAAGAGGACTATTATAGTGTGATACTTTTCATACTGAAAGACTAACTACCTTTTAGTTAATAGAAATATTGGAAGCCTTTTTAACTTCAAAAGTCTGTATAAACATTTTTACATTGGACTTACCTGTGAGAAATAGTGTAATAAACTGTAGAACATCTCACACCAACATTGCTGAGTCTGAACCTTTTCTTTCCTGTTCTCCCCATCTTTCCTGACCTCATTTTGTCAGATCATGAATTAATTTTTTTTATTGATCTGGTTGCATAAAATCAGAAATACCTGCCCTCCCAGTTCAGATTTCCAGATTTGTTTATTTTCTTCTTCTTTTGCCTTGCTGGCTGCTGCCATAATGTTTGTAACTTCCGGTTTTGTGACATACTTTGCAGAACGACTGAGTCCTCTGATGATCAAATATTTTATAGAGCCAGAAGTTCCTATTCACTGTTTGGTTAACTGAACCCAAGATTTATGGGGAGGAGAGCATCCCTGGGAAGGTTTTGCAAGTTATTGTAGAAATGACATATCATGTTTAATCTGTTAGGTCAGCTGAGCCTTGATGCCTCACACATTTTCAAATCGATCCTAAGCACCGGTAAGTAGATCTGTAAACCCATTCCTTTGAAGTATATTGCCATGAGAAAGAGCTATATTACTGTGACTTTGGGAGCGCCTTTACTCCCACTGCAGCGCAAAGGATATCCGCGTGAATACTTAAGTGGGAGGTTGAAATTGGAATTGTATGGTTCACAGCATTTCACTTTAGAGGGACTAAAAAGCGTCCTTCTCTCTGTACAGTTTTTTTAATTTTCTTCTGCTGAGTATCTCTTGGCCTTTAGTTAACTGAAGGCTTTTTAGGCTGCTGGAAATAAAATATCAAATTAGGTTCAAATAGCTGCCTTTTTATCCTGACAGCTGCAGCTGGCTTCCTCCCACCTGGAACCTCTTTTAACTTGACACTAGGGGGAAAAAACTCTTCCCTCAACCCTCATATAATAACTTTTTCCACATTTATCTGCTTTTGTGTTCTGTGAGGGACGTCATCCCTAGGATGAGAGGTCACGGAATGAAGCATGAAAAACTACCCCACTGGAGAGTGCAGAAAGTGCTACTCCTCAGTGCCACTCTGTGCAAGCCACTGAAAAAGAGGTAGATGGCAGCAAGGTGTTGGTGATGAGGGTGTCCCATGGCCCACCAGCGACCAGGAGAGCACAGCCACCACTGCTGCTTGTGATCTCTGTAAGTGACTTCCACACCGTCACTGCTCACTGCTTTTTCAGTTTGCTGACTTTGGTCCCTTTCCAGGAAATTATGAAGAACCCTTTTGTTGTCCTCTCGGTTTTCCACAAACATCTTTCTGTTCTCAAACAGATCAGTTTATTCTCTATCTTTTCTTCAGTTTCCACTGGGAGCCAAAAAAGCCCACCCAATATCTTCCATTTAAAACAGATTCAGAGAGTTTGTTCTGAATGTCACTGGTTTTGGTTTTGTGCTCCTGTTTTTCTTACATATTAGATTTCTAACCAAAGCCCCAGCTGTTTTCTCTTACCCTTTCTCTGTGGTTTAACAATAAAGAAGCTGATGATAAAGCACGATCCTATCAGACATGTGGCAATCAGTGCACAAGAACTGAAGTGCTGGTTCTCCAGTGTGCTTTACCAGCAAAGCCATTCCTTTCACTTTAATCAGTATTTTTATTGGCTTTTTCATCTGCACTGAAGCTTATTGGACTCTGCAGTTCTAACAAATGCAGGTTGTTACAAGGGCATGTAGAAATGCATTTTTTCACATGTCCCATAGGAGGAAATACAGAAGGGATTGCTCAGTTGATTGCAGAGATAGGGAAGTGATGCATGACTATTCGCAGTGGATGTTATGATTTGTCTGGTTAACTTTGATGCCGGCCAAGATTACCATGATGACTGGAGGTGCAACTCCCAGAAGGTCAGCCTTCACTTCAGTTGTTCCTGTAATGGACTTACAATATACTCTTGTACTAAGACTTGGCTCGGTTTGAACTCTGCGCTGATTGAATTACTTGATGAGTATTGACAAACTCAATGTTTCCTCATAGGAGTTTGTGTCTGATAGCACCCAAATCTCTAATTTATTGTGTGCATGTACTAGAATGCAAATCGCTCTCATAGGGTTGTATAATCAGTGTTTATCCTGGCCTGTTATTTGAATAAGTACATTATGTAATGAGTCTGATTTCTTAATTTTCTATTTTTTATTAAAATAATGGCTCTTTTTCCTTAGCTAAATTGAGAGTTGGAGCTCCTAGAACTAGCACAATAGCCAGTATTTTCTTCTTCAAATGACTTTTTATAACCTGACTTTGCCATCACACGTCTTCTCTGCATGGTAACATTCTTGTATTTCTGGTCCCTAAAGATGTGAGAGAAGGAAGGATTCTACTGATGAAAATACTTTTTTTGGACCTGCTGTTCTAACTAGAAAAAGCAAGTAAATGGTATAATCCATTGAATAAAAGCTGTTGCCTTCTCATAATATGTGTCAACATAAATCACTTACCAGTGGGTAGGTTGGGGATAGATGAATATAGATTGTGTTTACAATTCTTCTTTTATAATAATAAAAAATAATGATGCGTATATTTGATTGTACTCTGCTCCATCCTTCTAAGTCACTTTTTTCTTTCACAGTATGGAGCACATTTATCTGCCGTAATCTAAACATGAAAAGTTAGACATGTAAGTCTGAGTTAGTCACTTTATATTCTCTTGTAGCCAGTACAGAGATGTAAATACCTCTGCTTGCTTTATTTTCAGATAGGTATCCAGGGTGTGTCAGAGCTTTTCCTTCTAGATCTATGTATGTCTTTACACAGATGATAAAAGTGTGGACCTAAACATCTAACTTTTGAACAGTGATTTATCATGAATCCATAGTGCAGCTTTTCTAGTTAGGGATACATTATTTTTTGTCTTTGCATCACTTAGCACAACAGGGTGTTGAATCTGAATGCAGTAAGAATAGATGGTGGTGGCAATATCTTTTCTCTAAGAAAGAAATGAAACAGTCAGTAGAAAACACCTGAGTTTAAAATGTCAGCCAGGTAATTATTAGTTAGGGCCAGTCTTCACATGTGGTCTCTTCATGTCCAGCTCCTTGGCATGAAACTTGCAACCTGCACATAAATGTGCTTGCCTTGGTCACTGCTAGCTTTCTCTTTCTGCCTCTCCATGCATCCTCTGCTAGTGCCAAACATACTTAAAACTTATGCAAAAGCTTAGATAGAAGGTGATCTATGGAAAATAAAGAGACACAGCCCTAAGCTCTGATGATTCAAAGTTTTTTGCATCTTCTTCTTAGTTTGGAAAGAGCAATACATCGGTAATAAGTGTGCGTGTATGCTAATACTAAGAAGTGAAACCATGCAGCCTTACTGGAAGAGGCGTAGAGCTTGATCTTTGAGGAAGTATTTAGAAATCCATCGTGTTTATATTTTGATTCTAGAATAGTCTTTGACACAAATAGTTAAATACTGTGACAGATACAGATTAAATACTGTTTCAAGCAATGTTGCACTTTGAGTTGAAGTAGTAGCAGTGAAATTAAATAAGCATTTAGGAAGTGTGGGACAACAAGTAAGCAAATTAGTGGGATTTCTAAAATAATGGATAGATACCAAAATAACCAATTAGAAATAGGACCAAATTTTGTCATGTGGTGAGTCACCTTGTTCTGACAATGTGCTCAGCAACCCATTGTTTTGAGTTGTTGATTTTCTTTGGCTGTGAAAGTAACTAACATTAATTTAAATCATAGAATCTTATAAGCTCCAACACTTTTTTTAAGGAATAGAGCGTGATTACAGCAAATGCAGAAGGAAAATGAAGAATTCCTGTGCTAACTGGACACAAGATCAGAACAGGACAACTTTATCATTTATAGCCTATCTCTAATACCTTGTGTTTCTCTTTCATCTGTGTCTGACAGGATGCTTACATTTTAGGTGGCTGGGGTTATGTCCTAAGAAGCACACTTGTAGTCCCTCTTTCTTTCTCTGTATTTTTTTTTAACTAGAGATAGTATTTGCATTATTAATGGTATTTTTTAAGTTGAAAGTGGAATTATTCACAGCTAGTGATATCTTTTCTCTGGTGTGTGTTCGTCATTTACTTCACTGTCACTTCAAAATCATTTATGTCCATCTATTCTCTCATAATGCAATCAAATCACATTTCTGGAAGGTGAATTTACTAAAATAGATTTGAGATTTTTATTCCATTTCTACAATATTTTTCTCCATTTGTTGGCCAGCTTTCTTTGTAAATTTGAAGAATACAGCATCCTAAGCCGAGAAAAACTAGCAATGCTGCTAAGGCCGGAGTCATGTACCTGAAAATAAAAGTCCTACGGATATTTTAAAAATAGCTCTAGTGATTTTCTGGAATAAATAATTTACATGCCCATGAAATATATTCATGGAGCTTCTTGCACTAGTTGATTTCATAAAACCTAAGATTTGAAAATAGGTTTGTCCTGTAAGAGGTTTGTCTTCCTTATCTAGTCGAAGAGAATGATATTTTTGAAAGACTAAACACTATAGAAAAATAGTTTTTTACTTCTTTCTGTGCATTCCCAGTAGCTTTCTTCCTTTGCCCCCTAGTCTGTGTTCTGATTACTTAGGATACATCATTAAGTAATATCCCACTGTTACAGCACCCTGAACAGATACCTAAGACGGCGTGTAGTGAGCCAGCTCAGGTACAAGAAGCAGGTTGGTTACGTTATGGTGTTTTGATCTGATTTACCCATTTTCTCTGCAGGGCTAATTAGCCCAGGCAAAGTGCCAGGTTAAATGGTTCTGCTACCCAATGTAGCCTGTTAAAAGATACCTCACGTTATCTCTGCTTGCTGCCATATTTGCTGTGAGAAGTCATCTGGGTTACCAGCTACCAACAAAGTCCTGCTGGGGCCCTTGAGCAACAACAGAGAGCCAGACTTGCAGAGCGAGCTGAGCTATGCTGAAATGCTTGGCTGTAGCACACCTATGGTTCACCAAAAGCCTCTCAGCTACCCTGGGGTTGCATACTGGGTAATGTTGCCTTCCCTGTCCAAACAAATACGTGCTTTAAAACACCTGCTGATTTTCAGCCCAACTTTATATGAAGTGTCCTTTCATATATAGGCATCTCTTCCCCTAGAAATTTTGCTATTAATGTTTAGTCATTAGTATGGAACAACGATAAACATCTGTGTTTCTATATGTGTATATCTTTGTTGAATAAAAGTCGTGTTTGAAGGATATTCTAGTGATTAGTAAAGGATAAGAAATGTTTGAAATAGTACTGTAGCAAAATAGCCATATCAGGGCAAGATACCACAGTCAGTTTCCTATCACAAATGTGCAATTTTTGTTGTCGTTAGTGACAGTTATGTGTCAGCCGTAAAAGAAGAATAGTTCCCTGAGAAATATATTCCCTGCAACGTAATGTTGCATATTCTGCATCAAACTATACCCCAGCACTTCAGGTGTTCTTCCATTCAGGGATAAAAAAAAAAAAGCATTCAAGTTGCTGAAGAAAATTTCATTCTAATCTTCACTCTCTGAAGAAAGAAAAAACCTCCAAACCTCTATAACACTATAAACACCATGCATTTTCCAATTCTTCTCGTTGCCATCTGTACAAAAAGAAAAAAAGAAGAAAAAAAAAAAGAAAGCAATAAAACTGTTCCCACTGGTAAGCACAATAATAACAAGAAACATAGGATGGGCGATAAAGTGAATATTGTCTTTTGCCTTTCTAAACATAGACTGCTTGACACGCGGGTATGCCGGCAACAATTTAAAAGGAAATGTTTGCTTTTGTCAATGTAAATATACTTCCATGTGGAGCATTTGAATGATATAATCCAAACCATTCTGCTCTCACTACTTCCAGTAGGAGACTGTTCCACAATCTAATAGATCTCACTTTCATGAATTATTTTTTTCTTGACCTTATCCTAATGCTTCTTATCTGAATTCCACCCCAGTACGGTGTAGAAATATCTAGGGACTTCCTGAGATAATTCCTTTCCTTAGTTCTTTATGTCCTTCAAATCACTAGGAAAGATTCTCCTATCCAAAACCTACCTCATGTTACCTTCATTTGCTGCTTGAGATGGCACCTTTTGCTTCTTCTCCCTCTGGCTTATCCATTCAGGCACAGATTTAACAGTCAAGGTGTGAAGGGGATTGGTGTTTACAAAGTGAAAGGCAAAACAGAAGATCAGGATGGAACAAATTCCTGGTTGGTCCATAAGGAAGGCTCCATATAGTTTCCTCTATAACCAACAATACTGGAGATATACAGAATTCCCAGCTGGCAATAAAACTTGTCTTACAGGATATTTACCTGTCCTTTTTGAGTGGCTGCTTATACAGCAGTTTTGAAAGTGCTTGGTCCTGATTGCCTACTGAAAAGGTTACAGGAACCACTAGAATGTCAAGGATCACATGCAGATAACATTAATGATACATTCATTTCTCAGAAATGCTTTAATGACATCTTTGCAAACTTCAAGTAAAAAACAAAAACAAAATAAAGGACCAAAACTTTTGCAGTTACTTGATTCCTCAGAAGAAAATAATCTGTAGTTGCAATAAGTAAATAAACAGAGATAGTTATTCAAAATGAGAAGAAGTCATCTCAGATTCTGACATTGCATGTTCTAGTAATCAGGTCTATCAGCAGAGAAGGAGTTACCAAATATAAAGGCTTTAAGATTAGGGAAGACTTAAAGAGTCAAGATCAAAAACCCTGGAGCTTTGGTTCCTGAAGACTGAAAGATTTTTTAGATGGACTGAATATGTGTTTGAAGACTTTGAAATGCTATGAGATGAGATAATTCTGTAAGACCACAAGAGCTCTGAGGCCTCAGACATCATTGCCTTTGCTTTTTTGGGTCATTTGCCTGGATTAATTTAGAATATGTTGCACTAAAAAAAAAGACTTAAAATTGTCTGAGAAATATCTTTAAGTTAGGAAGAATAAAGTCCATGATACACAGAATATGGTGAACTACAAAAATTTGTTGAAAGCTCTTCAGAAAGGCAAGACAGAAAAATTCTGTGAAGCAGTGAAACTTAGGGTGCAATTCTGGGTGGACTGAGCCTCACCAGGGTGAAACAGATTTTCCAAAATTTAGACACCACCAGTCATGATAGCATTGTGTTTCATTGATTTGATTCTCTCCTGCCTCACATCTAATTTATAGCTGTGCAGCTGGTATGATTTAGAAGCAAATACCTTGCAGAAACTGTAAATGACACCATATGGTGCCAAGCTACGGACTATTGCAATTTATGAGCCAGAACATTGAACCGAAGAGGGACTGCAGACAGAATCAAGGAATATGTTCACAAGGAGGGTGTTTTTAAGGCAAAAGGAGACTACCCTACCCCAGGCCAGTAGCCTTTTGCAGTGCAGATAAGTTACACAGGGAGCCTGCCACTACAGCAATGGTCCTTCCTAGACACAAAATTCTCTGAATGCAGTCCAAACACACTTACTTTGAATCTAGAAGGAAAAGTAGAAATCCAGATAGAATGAGTTAAATCATGTTCCTGTTCTGATGACATAAAAAAATGTACTAAACATACTGATAAGAGAGTTCAAGATTTTGAGGGGAATGAGGAAGACATACCAGGCCCTGGACTTCAGGCGATCAGATTTTGGCTTTTCAAGGAATGAGTAGGCAAGGTCCTGTGAGAGGCAACTCTGAAGAAAAATACAAGCCAGGAGATCTGGCAAGTCTCTAGGGACAGCAAGCACAAGAACACTCTTTCCTATGTCATAGGAAACTGGCTTGGGAAATCAGGACTGAATTCCAGTGCAAAACGGGTGGAAGGACATGCTACAAAGGCTAAAATAGAAAAAAAGAAGAGGAATAGACCCACTTCTGAATGGGACAAGTTATTTAGTGACAGAAAATGCAGATAGGCAGAATTGCTCAGTATTGTCATTGTGTCCTGCAGCGAAAAGTCCTCTGCAGCCTTTGTATGGAGAAATAGTTTTCAAGGAGATACACTATGAGCTATGACAGAAGAAGACAATTGAGTCAAAGATTTCTTAAGAAATCTTGACACAGGAGAATCCATGGGTCAAGATGGATGCTCAGAAACGTAGCTGATAGCACAAAAATGCCACTCTATCTTCTTTAAAAGTTGTGAAGATTGGGAGTTAAGGCTGGAGAAAAGCCAGTGTTGCACCCATCTTCAGAAGGGGCAAGAAGGAATGCTCCAGGAAACTAGAGGCTGGTCAGCTTCACTTTGATCCCTGAGAAAATTATGGAGTGTGTTCTCTTGGAAGCTATTACTGGGCACATGAAGGACAAGATGATGACTAGGACTAGCCAGCATGGATTAATCAAGGGCTAATCATGCCTGACCAACCTTATTGCCTTCTGCAATGAAATGACAAGCTCTGTGGATAAGTGGTGAACAGTGGTTGTTATCTACTTTGACCTAAACAAGACTTTTGACATGATCTCCTGTAGCATCCGTGAATTCAAGTTCAGACATTTCAGACTCAATGAGTGGATTAGTACAAGGCTGAAAAACTGCCTGAATTGATGGAATCAAAGGGAACTAATTAATGGTTTGTACTCTGCCTGGAGGCCTGTTATGAGTGGAATAAGATTGTGCAACTGGCAATATTTGCTAGAAAAGCAGAAAATGTGACAGCCAGGAGACAGTGTTGGAATTCATGACCAAGATGTACCCCTTTCTCAGCGCATCGCCTGGCTGTCTAGGTGCTTACTTATATTTGAGATAACAAATCTGCTTCCTTTCAGAAACAAATAGGAAATGACGGTGGAATATTTACTGCAGTGTTGAATTATTTGCAGCATGCAGAGAGAGAAACAAAGGGATCTTAAATATGCAGGTGTACCTAGAGACTCTGGGCATAGTGGCCCTGACTGGAGACTCCAAACCTGTCCTGTGAGGATTCCTTAGGTAGCGTTATTAGGGTGAGGATGATGAGGGAGACATGTCAGGGTTAGGAACAAGGTATGAGGTGATGAGGTGGCTTCAGGCAGGAGGCTCTAAGTCATAGGAAAGACCTCAGACCACAGCAGAATTTCCTATTTCATGGTTTCTAGAGGAGTTTAAGGGGAAAAGACACAAAACCAGTGAATTATCATCTTGTTTTTTCCCTTTTGGCAATGCACTAAGGCTCTCTTTAGGATTAATCTTTTAAATATATATCAATTTCCTCTCAGAAATCTAAACATTTTCTCTCCCACCACTCAGCTCCATCATAATGACCTGTGATATATAGACTTTTGTTACAGCATTATCATCTTTTCTTGCTCAACAGGTCACTGGTGTTTGTTGTAATAGGTCCTGTTGTTTCAGATGATGAGTGGTCCACAGCAGAGGACCTTATAGAACTCCTTATGAGAAAAGTGTCTCTGAAGACACTGTTGCCACTGCCCAAGGGACAGAAGTCACAGTTGTAAGTCATGTCCTTAGACCTTGACATGTAAATGGAAAATGTAAAGGTAAAAAAAAAACAAAAACAAAAAAAAAACCAAAAACACACAGTTATATTTTGATCTCAGTGAAGTCCTTAGCAAAGTTTATGCACTACATAATGATTGCAGGATTTTCCCTTCAGATCTAGAAATAAAAGATCCCAAGAATGTCAGTATTTCAAGGTGTTTATACTACTGGGGGTGCAGCTAGCAGTTTAGCTGTGGCATTTGGGACCTGTGCCTCCCATTGGCCTTCAGCCTCTTGCCACATTAATGGTAACGTGTAAATAAAATAAGTAGAATTAAGAAAATAGACAGAAAAGAGACAGATGAAGAATGAGTGTGAAGCTATTTCCCTTCCTCCAGGAGTCTTACTTCTGCCCTGTACTATGGCAGTTGAGAACCTGTAATCGTGCTCGCTGACAGGCTGTCTCAGGAAACAAGTGTTTGATTGTGATCATCCTTGACAAAGATATAGGGCACAAGCACCCATAGACACCTAATTTATGGATTTTTGTCTTGTTTTATAAACTGTCTGTAGGGATAAATTGCTGAATAGGAAATGCAAAGTGAGCTGGAGACATGGTATTTGAAAAGCAGAACTCCAGGAGGACTAATAATAACAACAGACTGAGAAGATCAGAGAGCTAAAAGGCTACTTCAGCTAAATAAACAAGGAAGCCTCTGACCTCTCTGAAATCCAATAAGCTGGTTATCAGTCCAAGAAATAATGTTGCTTTATCAGCTCATTTTTAAATGTGCCCAAAGTACCAAGAAAAATGAAGCATTAGATGTGTTTATAATAAAGAACCCTTCAGTTAATCTATGATTTTATTGTTGTGCACTGATTGCTGCTTTTCTCTCAAAGGTGGCTTCTCCTTTTCTCAGACTAATTTCCTTTACCTGTCTTCAGAAAAACGTAGTTAGCTGAGGGTAGAAAAAATCTGGGGTATTTGGTCCAGCTGATTTCTTTGGCTCTATAATTTTATCTTACTTTAACTTAATTTTTTTTATCCTGAACCCCCCATAGTAGTGTTTGATTACAAACTCCAGGCTGTGATGAACACGTTAAACTATCAGTATTTATAGAAATAGTCTCTTTTTAACTGATGAAGCGTGGGATGAAAGGTAGTGTGAGCTTCAGGACAGTGAGGAATTTCCATTTCTGACAGTAGGCTGCCAGGTCAAAGATTTTACTCCTGCAGGTTTTACTATATAAATTATGCAATCTGTTTCCAATCACAAAACAGAAGCAGCTTGGTATGACTTTTATGTCTCACTGAAATTGATGCACAACAATTATATTTTGAGTGAATTGAATTGAATGCATATGAAAATGTGACCCTATAAAATCAACAGGGTAAGATTCCCATTTGACAGTGCCCATATGGAGCATGGCAGTGAAATTGGTGAGGCACAAACCAGTTATGACCTCACACCAAATTTCAGCTCTGAATCAAATTCTGAATTATGACCTAAGAATTATGCACAGAAAATTGTTCTTCAAATTAGGTCTAACAAAGTCATAGCACCAAACTGTTTGGAGAGAACTTACAAGCATATAAAGAAATTTTGTATGAATTCGTATTTGTATTTGGATATTAGTATTATAAACACGAATTATACAGGCACCTTTGCTCTCATCAGCCAGGTAACGAACACTCTGCTGGTTAGCAAGGGCTCAAAAAAAAACTGGAGAACAGGAAAAAATGCAAGCTCAGGAGGGAAAATATCCATTTTTCAGAGTTGAATTCTTAATAAAGTGAGATTAATTGGGCTGTATTTAGATGCAGGGATGCATGGGGTTGGCTTCAGCTGTGGGACTCGGGCAGACATGCTCTGATAGCTTTAGCTGCAAAATGTGAAATGTTGTGTACAGTTCCTACTCACTTGCTCTGCCAAGGGCTATCATTGCCATGGCAGATCAACAGATTGGGGCATGTGTCCAGCCATCCCTTGTTGCTGCCAGGCCCAGGGAGGGCAGAGCATGCCACGATGCAGCATTTCACCTTGGCAGACTAGACACCAACATATTCTGCTCTACAGTAGTGATTTCTGTGAAAGGAGTACCAGCTGCAACTATTATTAGCAACACCTTAGGTTCCCCCAAGTATGTGCTCTAGACTCTGCCAAGTAGCTTGCCTGTCTGTAGATAAGATGCTAATTATATGAACAGTGGTAAGGCTTGTATTTATTAGAAAAAGGTAATTGTAAAATACATATGAAGCAAAAGCTAATAATGAAAGAAAAAGATAGTTGTCTATTTTGTTCTCACTTTTCATAAAACTTCTTTCTCTGGTTCACCAAAAATTTTTTGACCATCTGTGCATGTTTCCTTCCATACCGGTGCATCTTCAGTTAATGCAAAGGAAGACAATTTTTAGTGTCTCAATTCCAGATAAAGACTACTCCAAACAGATTCAGAGAAATCACCAAATCAAATTATATTTTCTTTATTATAATCCTGAACATACTTTGTATATTTGGAAAGAGATATACAAAGAACTATTTTTGGGGGAGGAGTACTATCTTTTGGGGATTTTTTTTCGATAACCATGCCAAAACAAAACAAACTTTTACTTGCTTCGAGTACCTGCCTCAAGAACTCTTTTTTTTTTTCCTTTTACTACATCTCCTTGCATTAGTTCTATTTAAACTAAGTATTTGGTTTCAGTTGTGCTTTGAGCTTTGTTCTGTTCTTTTCTGCAATTAGATCCAGAAAAATTGAAAACAAATCAAGTAAAAATCAAAGTAAAAATATAAAATGTTTTCCGGGTCAAACACTAGGTTTTGGTTTGGATCTTTTGGGGGATGTTTTTTCATTATGTTTAACCCAAGATTGATAGCTGCACTTAATTTGGAAAAAGTTAACCCAGGTCTAATCTGGAACTAGAGGGCTCAGTGATGTAACTCATGTTGTGCTTGTCTAGAAGCATAGGTCGCTGAAGGGTGGTGATTTAGTAACTGTCCTGGTTGATCAGCTCTCCTTCTTCTTTGGATCAGTTATGGAGAGTGTTTATCACTAAAAAATGAGAAATTGTTAATGGAAAATGTTTAATGTTTAAATTATTTATGTTGCCAGATGTGTCTAACCCCACTTCATTTCCCCACGCTTCAAGGTTTTAAGTTTGTCGACTCCTGCTTAGTTTTGTCCCAACTATATATGTAAGATTTGAAATACACATTTATGTGGAAAGCACTGTTCTAATAGCAACATGTTCAGATGTCATTTGGAGAAGGAAATCTAAACTCCTCCTATCAAGCAGAGAACATACTTGGTTTTCCTTTTTGCCATCTTCACATATGTTATTATCTAACACCTAGGTTTAAAGTGGGATCAGCATCTTGAATATGACAAGAAACTCTTGATTTTAAAACAAGTAAAATAATGAACAAGGTCCTTTTGAAAGTCGATATTAATTAATAATTTAAAAGTGAAGAAAATTAAAAGCTACAAGTGTGAAAAAAGACTTAATTCCAAAATTTAATTCAGCAGTCAAATTAATTGCTTTGTGACTCATCTAAGGCTAAAACATGTTCCATAATATTATATAGTAGAAAAGAAATAGGTTATTTAAATATTTTAGCTTAAGATATTAAAAAAGGTACCTCTGCCTACTCTATAAAAAATATTTCAAAATAGTTTATTTTCCACAGTCTACTGAGGGATTATAAGTACAAGTCATTTTTGTAGGTTTTATAACCTCCCTGGTCCAAAAGCCCAATGTGTCATATATCTGTCTCTGAATTACTACCCTGTTTGCTGATAACAAGCATAATAATAGAATAACTTCTATGTCCTTCTCAAATATTACATTTCACTTAAAGCAAGATTTAAACTCGTTCAGGTCAGTTCAGACTTTCATTGCATCTGCTAAATATTCAAAGTAAAGGAAGCCTTTCAAAATATGAAATCAATACATACATTTTGTGGCATCAGATGGTCGGTCCTCCTTTGATGCTGCTCTGCTCTTCTATCCCAAGTACTTCATGTTCCACACCAAAGGCGACACTTCACTTTGAACGACTGGAGTTCAAACTGTGCATAGAAAACATATTTAGATACTCTGAGTGCTATTCCCTTCAGATGTATTAGGCTTATAAAAACGCCATTTTCCTTTAACACTGCTGCTGCTGAAATAGTCATTTTAAAATGTGGCATAGTTTATTTTAAGGACATAGTAAAATTGCACAAGTAATAATGTGGTAGCTTAGAAGATGAACTAGATGCAGTACTGCGATCAATATGATAATGGAATTGTATTTATATGTTGTAATTACACCATAAGTGGTGTATTTTGATTCCTTGAAATGAATTGTCAACAGTGCCTGCAGTTTGATTTAGGTAGGCTTATGTCTTAAAGTATTCTAACTACTAATATAATTTCCACAAAGTAATACAGTGCTATATTTAAAACTTAATTTTATATTAATTATTATTTAAGTATTAATATATTTGGATTTAATTTAAAGATTGTAATTGAATGCAAGGTTATAATGCATTATTAATGCCTATTATTTAGTGTTATTTATAATATCAAGCATCTTGTTGGTATTTTTAAATAAGAAAATAGATGGGTAGATCATTATACAATGTGAAATTAGGAAAATGAGAGATGAATCTTCTCCTTGTTATCTCTGTTTCTATTCCTTCCTTTATTGCATTTTGTTTCACAAGATATTGAAGATCTAATGAATATTCAAATGTATGCAAATCCTATTCCAGCACCATACATCATACACACAAAACACATGTACTTAATATATAATTGCATCCTACATATATCTCTATTTTACAAGACCATTGTGCTTTATCCATTATAGATGAGGTTTTGTAGGTATTGCATTCCTAACTTGACCCAAGGTACCGTCCAGATACAAAATTACAGAACTTCTAATTAAGTTGACTATCAAAAGCAAGAAATGCAGCAACCCGTTCATTATCTTGCATTCATCTCCTCACCCACTATTCCTACTTTCTCCTTCATAGCATCACTTGCAAGACAGCAGGACGTTCAGATTCTCATTCAACCTTTGGTGAAACTAATTGCTTGAAATTGCTCATTTTTTTATATGTGGCACAATGTTACCTGAAGGAGCGTCAACTCTTGCTGCTATGTGACAATGTAATATAGAGAGCTGTGCTCTTTTGCTGCTGCCTCCATTTATATGAATTCCCACAACAACCAAATCCTTTCTGGGTAACCCGGGAGGCCCTTATACCTCCAGATAATTGTTCAACTTTGTCTGTTCAGCAAAACTTTTTTAGAGAGGAAGTTTTTTGTAGATCTTATCAGAAATTAATCAAAATTTATTCTTACAATACAGAAAATTCTACTCTTTCTTTTTTCAAATGAAAACATAAAACCTGTAACTTTCCATTATTTTGAAAACAGGCTGCTGAGTACTGAATAAAATAATTCATATCTTAAAATATTTAATGTAACATCATTGCAGCACAGAAGAACAATTTAATGATACAGGAGGAAAAAAAAAAAGTGTTGTAGTCTGTACCTAGTAAAAACTGTCCTTGATGTTTTCAAATTAATGAAATACTTCACAGCTATCACTTTAACTCTTGTGTGCTCTTTCTAGATTAAGTCAGTCTTATCACTCTGTGTCAGTATTACTTACTGCTACATTGTATCCTAGATTATATACAATAACTTAAATACGTGGATGGAAAAAAAAAATACTAATTTTTTTAGGACAAAACCCAATATTAATTTTGGTTTTCAAATGACAGTCTCAGAATTATGGGAAAACATCAATGTAGAATTTCACCCTTCATGCTGTAGTCTGTTTGATTAAAACAGTGGTTAGCAGAGACACCCTTTTCTTTCCATCTTGACTTTTCATCCATGAATTTGGTAACTATCTTCTTTGTGAGATCACCTACTTATTTCTGTATCACGCAAATCAGTTCCTTCAATCTTTGCAGTAAAGCCCCAACTGCTTTTGGCATATCATGGCTGCATATTAAATGGATGGTGACATTTTATTTACATGTGAATGATGTATTTCTGAGAGAGGATGAAGTGCTCTCTGGAAGCACCTCTCCAGTAGCTTTAGGGAAGGTAGGCAAGAAGCTTTTACTAAATGACTAATTTTCAGATGTCTAAAACTGCATTATGAAACCACCTGTGGAAAACAGATTGTAAAATATAGGGTGTAGCCAAACCTAATCTGAAGTGCGGGCTAGTTTTTCTGTTACTCTCATCCTTCTTTGTTTCCCTGGGTCCATCTCTCATCATCCTCTGTTTTTCTGTCTATCTGCCTTGTGCTTTGACAACTGTAAAACTCAGTTGTGTCCTGTATCACCTGCCATTTATGTAGTGACATTATGGTGCTTCAGGAAGAGACCTTCTTCATACTTGAACAGCATCACATAGTATTCCTTTTTGGGTTTTTTCTCTCCCCCCCGCCCCCATTCTAATATTATTAATTTCTCTAAAAGAAATTATTTTCCATTATTCACATAAAGTTCCATTTCTTAATCTTTTCAGGCTGCCCAGTTTTGCTGTCATAGCCTAGTTCAGCTCTGTTGTGACAACTGTGCAGAAAGCATGTGCCACAGAAACTAAGCAATAAAGCCCAAATGTTAGTTTCTTTTGAATTTTTCCAAACTTCCATGTTGATCTTCTTCACTCTGGTGCTTTTGGGTCATGATTCATCAGCTGAACATGTCTTAAAGTGCTTTGCTGCATAAGAACAAACTGAACCAGAAGTAAAAATGCTTTACTGAACCCAGATTTGAGAGATGATGGTACTCTAGAGGACAGCAGCCTTTCCTCATAAAAACATGCAGTACCTATTCAAGGAAGATTTTATCAGGATTTCAGAAATGTTATGATGGAATTATACAGACTCATGTGAAGAATTTCTATCTTTAAAGATTTTATATATATGTTTATAATTATAGGAAAATGTAAGTAGGAAGGGAGCTCTGGAGGTCATTGGGTCCAAGAACAAGTGTAAAGCAGTGCTAAATCTGAAATTTGGCTTCTTGAGGCCCTGCTCTACCTGAATTATGGAAATCTCAATGAATAAAGTTTCTACAGGCTCTCAGGGAAGCCTGTCCCAACACTTAACGATCACTTACTAAGAAAATAGGATTTTCCTTCTGTCCAACCAGAATTTCCTGTGTAGCAATTTGCCTCGAGTCCCTTCGGTATGAGTCTCTGCAAAAGTGTGGGTCCATCTTTTTGGTAATCCCACACAAGTAGAAGTCAACAGCAAGTTAAATCACCATTTAAACATCTCTTTCCCAGGATGAACAAACCTTGGTCTCAGCCTGTCCTTGAATTCATGCTCCAGTCCCTTTTGTAGCCCTTGTCTGGTCCCTCTCCTACTTTGTGATGTCTTTGTTGTGCTGGAGACCCAGAATTGGACATAAAGAACCTGAAACTATTACATGAGTCAGCCGCCAGGTAAAAATCAGTAGCTGCCTCTGGCTAAATAATGCAAAATGCTGGTGAAGTTCTGCAAAGATGAAGAACGAGACAGAAATGCCCTCCATCCTCACAGTGTACAGCGAAGCAACAGAAGGGCACCAGGGAAATTCAAATTATGAAACATTCTTGATGAAATATTAATAAAACCATACTATGGTCTTAATTGCTATAATTTAACACCCTGTATGGTATAAATATTTTAGAAACATGGTAAAATGGAACATTAAGAAAGGGTCAAGGGATAATAATATACATTAATCTTGATTGGCGGAGATGTATACCTCATACTTAATTTATGTTTATACTACTGTTCTGTATTCATTTTTGAAGAGTAGTGGGTGGAATACGCCATATCTATGTATCTTATATTGAGACATACATGCTATGTGTGTATGTGTAGATTATTCTAGGCATTTATAAAGTAACGGCTTCGGCGTATGATATATATATATATATTTATATCTCTGTACAAAGGAATTTTAAAATGCTTTCACAAAAGCATCCTCTCCTTTAGAAATCAGTCACGGATCCAGCAGCCTACAAAAGAGAAGGGGTCAGGAAATATGCAAACCCCTTTCTCACAAAATTCTTTCCTGAGGAAGTCATTATCTGTACTGCCCTTGTAATAGCCACCTTTCTTTTCCAGTAGCAGATATTTCTTTTCAGGCTGGTTTCCATATATTTGCATCAATGGGAAGCTCTGGAAACCAGCCTGTGCTATGGCCACGCTGTCAGGGAGGGGAGAGCGCTGTGAGGATGGCTTCATGCCCAGCTCTAGGTATAGTTTACAGCCTGTCTTGGTAGGGGAAAAGTCTGCCTGCCAAATGGAGCAGTCAGAGAGAAGTCAGAAAACATTTCTCTGAGCTTTTAACTCTCCTATGGATTTTCAACCCATAAGGAAGCTATTGTGCTATTTTTTTTTGCAGAAAATAGCATGCAGAAATTGCTTGAAATTGCTGGCACTCAAGTAGTGACCTATGCCCATGTATGCATAAAGCGGATAGGCATTTCATTTATACATTTATCGTAAATTGTATGCAATAATGATTTCTATGTGTTAAATTGCATAATCCATACAAGTCTGACAGTCTCATAACGGCTGTGGGCCGATGTCCTCTTCTGAATGCATCAGTGCCAATGAAAGAGGTTATCATACCCTTGACAGAGGTTACTGCTGTCTTGTAACTGCTGGGGGGACTGCTCCTCTGGTCACTTTCTAAACCATGTCACTCAAAATTTACCAAGCAAGCTCAAATAGTATAAATACCAGGTTTTTTGCTAATGAGGTATATTTTGCCAAAAAAAAAGGAGAAGGGCCTACTCACAAGAGTGCATAGCTGGCATTTTGATGGCCAGTAAGCTCTTCCACCAGTAGAGTTAGCTCCTGATATACAGTATTAGTCCACAGCCTCACACTCTGTCAGTTCGTTTGTCTTTAGTTCTCATATTTATGCAGTTGCTTATGAGTTCTTTAGGGAAAAAAATAAAAAAATAATAATAATAAAAAAAACAAAACAAAACCAAAACAGCACAACAGAAATAGTTTTCTTGCTGAATGTAGGATTCTCCCATAAAGTGCACAGAGATCTGAGATACACAACACGTGTTTTGCCCAATGAGACCTTTATAATCTGATCTATAATCCATCCGGATTGAACTGGCACCACAGGGCGTGGGACAGCCCAGGTAACATTTTTTTATACTTTGTAGTGATGTCTTAACAAAGTGTTTTCACAGCATTGTTAGAGGAGAGGTGGTGCCAGCAGAAACTCATGCCAGTAAGCACTGGGTTAAGCCTACTGCAAAAGAGAGACCTCTCCGTCACACCAATTACAGAAAAGGAAAGCTTTGCCTTTGCTTCCAGCACTTCTGGGAGAGCTGATCAGAGTGCCCTTTCCTGCCATTTCTCCTTATTTTAAACCCTGCCAATAAGTCTCTTCTGCTCCTCTAAACAGTGAAACAGTGAAAATTCTGCAGCTTTTAAAGGATTTGTAAGGCTTAGCTGATCGCATCACTTCCCGTGCCAAAAAAAGAAGAGAAAGAATGCTGTGTGGATGGGTGTTGCTTTGGTATTGTCGGGAACGGCGCGGGTAGACATGCAGCCGACTCAATGTGAGTGATAAAGCAAGCTTCGGAGTTTATTCGGATAGCTCAGATATTTATACACTTATCGTAAATTATGCCTACTTGTCACACACTAATTGGCTGGGCTTCTAAAGATTACATGTGCATACGCCTCCTGCTTGCAGTTTCTGCTTCAAGGTTCTCCAACATTCCAGAAGGACACTCTCCCTCTTTTCTTGTTTATCATTCTCGCAGGCTCTTCTTCCTTGTCAGCGTAACTTGCAATTCTTACTGAGGCCTACTGTGGCTAAAATCCTACTTATGCTAAGCACTTAGGCTAACAAGAGGATTGCTTGTACAATGCTTCCGTGGATCCAGGGCCCTGCTCCCGCAGCCATTCTGCAACGTGGTATTCTGTTGTCTTGTTGTCCAGTCTCAATTCCTTGTTACCTGTACTCCTCTATCTGCCCAGTCTCTAATTCCTTGCTATCTGTAGCTGTTTACTGTCTCCATTTGTTTGGTAGATAGAAGCTTTTTTTCACAGGAATCACCTTTTAGTTTTGTGTTTGTGCTGTGCCTTTCCCATGACAGTCCTAGCCATGAAAAGAATTTGCAGGTGATGTAATAATCCTAATATTTTGAGTATCACCAGGATCTGCAAAATAGCCATTCTTCACGTACTTAGACCTTCTCCTATCAAATCCTTCTCCTCATTCCCATCAAATGTGCTTACCTGCACATGCACGTGTACATGTAAATTCTGCATTTAGGACCCAGTTGTCTCTGTAGACAGGGATTTGTTTTCCTTATTTTGCACTTCACCCATCCATAATGGTTTTTTATAACATGATTAAAGTTCATATTCTTTAAAAAATATTGGGCCTATATTTCTGAACTATAAGTAGATTTCACTGATTCTTCCACTTTTTGCTGATTTTAAAGAAAGTTTTTTAAGGGTAGCAAAATAGCCTTCAAAGTTATCATTAAGGCAGAATTATGAAAACTTATTGTGATGGGCAAGTAAACGTTGTCACTATTCACTTTTACCTGAAAGCTTTATTGTGGCTCCTCTTACTAGTGGCATTCTTGATAATAAATAGTTCCATTTTATTCTGAGGCACAGCAAATAGATTTTGCTAGTGAATGACCTTTTGCAGTAGCTGTGTTGTTCATGATTTAGTGAGCCAGTCAGCTGAAATATTGCTAATATTTTCCCAACTCAGTCTTGTTACGTTTGTGCCACAAGGATGACATTAAGTGTAGTTGTAGATGAATAACAAATAACATAGCTTGAAGTTGTGTTTTGGATCATTAAAGAAATGAACCTACAGGGTACTATTTTATTAACTGAGGAAATGACTGAAAAAAAATGATGGTTCTTGAATGTGTATTTATTAAAAATAACAAACCATTTGGCATGTTGAGAATTAGTGGTAGTTCCCCTTAAATTTTTCATATACCGGTGCAGACATACTACAGTGTCCATCCAAAGATTTTGACAGATTTAAAATAATATTAAGAATAATTCATGTATTTCAGGCTGTTTATATGAGAAAACTCAACGTGGTGCAAGCAGGAGAATGCTAAAAAAGTACAGTATAACAAAGATGAGGATTCATAATTAGAGATCAATAAGTGTATTTTTAATTATGTATTATAGTACCGAAGAGGGCCAGTGTATTTTCCAGGGAGACCCTCAGGAGGTGTGGATTGCTTCTTTAAAGTGGTCTGTTGTTAAAGGTACAACAACTGTTCTTAGTTTTCTTCTCCTGAGGTCTTTGGGTTTTTGTTTTTTTTTATGTTAAAAAATAATAGAAGATGTAGGAAAAAGTAGCTGATAGGCTTCTAGAGAGAAGGTTTGGTACTCTCCCTTGCCCCAATAACACATCATCTATTCTAAAGAAGCCACAACAAGGTCATTTAAATTCCAGATAACGGGGTTTTCTCAATTTCTACAAAGCTAAAACCATCTGGGTTGTAGTTCCAGCAATTTCTAGGTCACTTCAATGGTTCTTACTGCTTATAAACCACCCCAGTTAATATTGCTAGAAAAGTGAGAACAGGACAGAAAATTGAATTTCAGTTCCTATTATTCCTGAACACTAGGGAGGTCAATATTTTTGTTCCTATTAGATGGAGATGTCTATAGAAGATTATATTTTTTCTACTTTTTCTAATTTATTAAAAGGACAAGGAATGGATCTTACATAAAAGTTTATGTTTTTAAAAAGGACAGGCTGTTCTTATTTAAAAATACAAAAAAAAAAAAAAAAAAAAAAAAAAAAAAAAAAAAAAAAAAAAAAACAACCCAAGCCAAGACAAACGAAAAAACCAACAAAACACAAAAAGTAGATGCAGTGGATATCCTGAGGGATCCAAATGAACTATATGGAGGGAGAAAATATTCAAATAGAAGAAAAAGCAGATACAAAACTAGAATACATAGCTAGCCTTGAAAAGCTGAGTACCTGCTATTATCTGTTTGATTTTAGTAGTATTTTCATCAGGAGAAAATTAAAACAAACGGTTCAATTCTTGACTATAAATAAAAGAAGGCAGCAAATCTGTTCTTTTATAGTGCGATTCCAAAAGCCAGCCTATTTAAAAGGAAAGAAAAGCAGCTGTGGCCTTAAGCTTATTTTATGAAGTGTTATTTTACACAGTGTTGTGAAGGTGAGGAGGCAAAGACTTCCTTGCACTAAGAGCTGAAAGAAATCCAGATGGTCCTTCTTACCCACCCATCCCCTGGGACCACCAATCTTGCCTTCTAATTTGTAAATGTTAAGACTGAACATATGATGGTGAACTTTAATGTTAAGCTAACTGGGACTTTAAAAAGTACAATTAAAAGTTGATCTAGACATTAGCAATCCACTGAGAAAGAAGCCTGCTGAGATAAAATTGTCTACACTTGCACCAGTAGTCATGCTACTTTGGTCTACTTGAATATATTCTGCTCCAGCTCCAGCTCAACATACTGCAGGTTGTTTTGTCTGAATTTTCCATACGGAGTTGCAACTTGTCAAAGAGTATTTATGTGAACAATTTTTGATGTGCAGGGTGGAATGACACTTCCTTTTTTCATTTTCTGCTAACGCTGGCTGAATTGATACACCTTTAGCTCTAAATAATGGATAAGTGTTTTAAGTATGCAAGCAAGTTGTTACACATACGTGTGCTGCACTCCATCAAGTGGTGTGCAACATTGAATTGTCACTGTTAAATGTGAATGGTCAATAGTATTAAAAGTTGTCACTGTTAAAAAAGCATCGAAATATGTTCTGCATTTGCAAAACATACATAGCCAAAGCACAATTATTTTTGCTAACAGTATTCAAAACTCCTCTATTGATGGACATCAACCTCGTTATATTATTTAGGAGAATACTGTTGATAATGGATTCCTCAAGCTCTGCAAGAAGGCATTTAGAACAGATAAAGGTTTTTCATTTCTACAATCCTAATTCATATAAACCAGTTTTGTTCACATTTCAAGAACAGAACCATTACATTGACGTAACACTTCAAAAATTCCTTTCTGTAGCATTGTCAATAGGACTGTTTTAATGCTGAAGCATTTTGGAGCTTGTATATGTAAGTTTTTTACAAGGGTATGCCTGTGGAAAAAAAAAAAAAAATTGATTTCTTGACCTAACAGGCCTTTCCAGGCCTGTGCTTATATGTGATGAATAAATTATACCTGTCTCAGGATGGGGTAAGTCAATCTCTGGCGTTGCCTGTTTACTTCTCTCAACTAGTGAGGGAACCTTGGCTGATTTCTGAGATGGATCCCACCATTAACAAAAAAGCTCAAGAAAAATATAAAAATGTTATTGCAGATATCCCGAACTCCTTTACTACAATTTAAGTATCACGTTTTAGAATAGTGGTGTGCTGATTTTAAAGGACATTTAAGGGAAAACATACAATTGAGCAGCTATTTATTAAATAAGTAAAAATAAATCAATGCGAGCAGTCAAGCGGAAGACGGATTTAAATACCTGATCTATGCAAACAGAGAGCCATGTGAGCTCTTGATGTACCAGGCCTTTGCTGCTTATCCTTGAATATTATCTGATCATGGGACATTAGGAACATGGGAGATAGATGGTATAGAGAGGGGAAAGTGATGCTGTTTTAGTGAATGAGTGTGAAAAATATATATCTCTTGTTGACTACTCAAGTATGGGCCAGTTTTTCTCTCATGGCAACCTGCAGTGCTGCTATTTGCCTGATAAATGTATTTTGTGTGTATTTTTTCAACAGAATTAAAGACAAACAGAGATGGAAAATGTCTTGATTGTGTGCATGGAGATTTGTCTGTCTTGTGCTAAAAACTGTGAGAATGCAAAGGTGCACTGGGAGTGGTGAGCTTGGCCTGAGTTTCCATCTGCTGGTTTTATTGGCTAGAGCAGGTTGTAAAGGATGTGTGCCCACAGAATTGCTAGAGATGCAAACAATATTTTAAATTGCTCCAGGCGGCAAGGTACTGCATCTGAACAGATTGAAAGCTGAAATGTTGATATCAGAAATTAAATTAATGCATGTGAGATTGAAACAATATCTAATTAAAATAATTTGAAAAATGACTTGAAAATTGAATATGACATAATATTTAGCAGGCTGTCTCTAGTACAGCCACGCAGCTTTGACTTTTCTGCAACCATTTTCATTCCAGGCCTGGCTGCCAGTTAACTAGAAATTACACATAAAGTGACTATCATGTCATCACCCAGTAAAGACTGGAACACAGAATATCTTTTGTCTACAGCCTGTGTATTTGTCCCTCACTAACTGAATTGTAAAATTTAGTAAAGGAACCCTTCTTCTCCTTGTCTCTGGCCACTTGAGTTAGTCATTTTTGTTTCAAGCTGGAGCATTTTGAATTGAATGCTCATGTTGTGTTTTTGACTAATTTACTTGCAGTCTGATGCTACTCTGCCTAGGGAGAGGAGTTACAGATGCACAGGCGGTAGATCCTTGAAGAAGTGCCCAGGGCTGGGCACAGGGTCTCCATACACCATGCTGTAGACATATGCCAACATCAGGGAGAGTTTACTTGTATTCCAGAAAGTCTGTTCTTCTGAGCATGGTCATACCCAAGTACCTAATTCAAAATTCATTAAAGTACTTTTTATTTACTTCCTATACAGGAAAGTGAAGGAGGTGGGAAAAAACCTATGTAACGTTTGGTTGTTCTGTAGGGAAAAGACTTCAAGACCACTAAACCAACAGTGCAGTTTTCCTCTGTCCCACTCCCATTTCATGGTGTGAATGCCTCAGCAGTTTCAGGAGGTACATTGCCTACAAAGGCAGCTATATTCTAGGACTGAGTTCTCAACAGGAAGAGACACCAAATATTATGGGAATTCATTTTGATAGAATGACAAAGGTTTTACTATCTGCTACGTATCTGTGTCACATGGTGCACGGGCATGCCAAACATAAAGGCAGTTTTTCTGATTCACCTGATGAAGAAGCTTTCCATATAATCAGGGCATTCTTTGTAGGGGAGAAGAAAGCGAAGACTGACTTGATGTAGATAAATGCAACATCTGCTTGTCTTAGATCTGGGAAACTTATTAAAAAAAGTTAAAAGCTGTAATAAACACTTACCATCACTCTGGATTTCCTGTCCTCCTTTTCCCTTTCCTTTCCACAAAGAGGAAAAAATAAATACAGTTCTTCTCATTGTGGCTCTATGAGAGTTTTGCAACAAGCTGATGGGAAGAATACGGTTGTTGTAGAATTCATCTGGCAGCCTACAGTAAATCTAAATTAATTGCCCTCCATCACTTTATTGAGTGGAGGTCTAGTCAATATAGTTAGTGAGTTTAGGGCATGAATTGGCTCATTCTCAAATGGGCATGTAATAGAGGTCAGGGGAATCATATGTCTGTAAGTACTTTTTTTTTTCTACATTTAATTAAATACAGCACACTCTCAAAGTCAGATTCACAGCAGAAAAATAAGGTTTCCTTGTGAGTGACACCATCCTCCCACAAATGCTTTTTATATTAAAGGGTGGTTTATTCTCTGGAGCAGGTAAATCCTTCAGCAGTGTGGGGGACAGGCTGATGAAGTCACCTGCAGAAACCCCTCCCTCATCACGCCTGTGCCAGCGTGTGCTCCCATGAGTAAAGCGGAGGGTGCGGTTGCGCTTGGCAACCTGCTTTATAGCAAACCTTTGTATACCACCCATTTCTCAGGCTTTCCTTCTTCCAGAAGTTCTCTAATGAGACTGGAGGTCTGCTTGAAGCCCCGTGTAACTTGCTTTTCCTCATAACCCACAGACTCTAAGGTTAAACCTGTCAACTACAAAACTAGGCACTCAAATTCCTGACCCCGCCACTGACAGATAACTTTGGTGAAGGAAATAAATGTTACCCCGCAGAAAACACATCAGACCTCCCTCAGGTTAGTGAAGACTATGAACAGTGACAATCCCTACCCTTAAACACTCAGTAACACCATCGTCGTGCTCTCTAATAGAGCAAAGCCATTAAATTTTCCCCATTGTAATTTAGATCACAGAAGAGACTTCCACAGATTCTTTCAGGTTAAAATAACTGGTATACAGAGAGTAGGCAAAATTATTCCACTGTAGCTACGTGCTTAATTATATGGAATACTGCATAAATTGTCAAGTGCAAAGAATTATTCTGATAAATTAAAATACTAATTAAATAGGCTATTGCAGAATTTTAAGAACATTATAGGGCTCCGCTTCTTCAGGTAATTTGCATATCCTTCATCTAGTGAATTTAATTTAAAGGCTTCCTTTTTTGTGTGTTTGGGAGCCCTTTTTGTTTCAGTGGAAGATTAAAAAAGGGATTTATATGTTGCTAACTGGGTAAGGTTGGGGGCTTTTTTCCTTTTTTTTTTTTTTTTTTGGATAACTGCTTTTATTTTGCCTCTTTGCTGATGAGTTTGTCAGTTCTCCACTAGTATTTCAGGACTTTAAACTGTGGTCATAAAAACTCAACTTTGATGGAATGTGCAATATACCATATTACCCAGAATTATCATTTCCAGTTCATAAAATTTGTAACAGAAACATCATCTGCTCTGTATTTGTATTGGAATAAAAACTAGCAAGTAGTACCCTTAAATACTTTTTTAAAAATTAAGACCAATTTTCAAAAGATTAGTATCTTGTTCTTAATATCTGAATTTATTTTCCCACCACTTTTTTCCTCATCTGGCTATAAGTTATTGACCATGTTTTACTGTCTTAAATTCCCAATTATAGTTAAGTAGTTATATTCACATTAAGCAACTGGAAGCAGCTGCTTGATATGTAGCTGATGCTTCAGCTTCGGCACCACTGTTTTTGACAGAATTTCTTCACCTTCCTGAACTGCTTGTGGAGTTCAAGGTCAGCTAAAATACTCTCCTGAACACACCTGGAGTGAACATGCCGAAGACTGTCTGCTGTGTCTCTCTCTGCAATCTGACAGTGCCCGAGCTTGACCATTTTCGGGTTGTGATTTAATCAATAACACGTTGTGCCTTCATATCTCCCAATTTTGACAGAGCTTACATCGGCATGGCTGTAAGAGCTGTCCTTCGTGTTTTAACCAATGTCAAGGAGAAAAGGGGGGTGTTAAATAAACTTTTTTAAAAAATATTAAAGCCTCAATTATTAAAGTCTTCAGAAAACCTATAAAAAGGAGGTCAAATATCTAATAGTAATTATAAAATTCAGCAATTCAGCAGACCAAATATTTCCTAATAACTGTTCATGTGGTAGGAAATTACACACTGGGATATAAAGCTTGCTGTTTACTTCTATCCATTTATTTTGCAGCCACTCTGCTGTGCAATTTTCTTTATCCTGGACTACCAAAGAATCATTTGTTGAACCATTCAGCTTCTTTGAAAGAGGCTGTGGAGCTTTCTGGTTCTCTATATCTAAATTGTTGCATTTGGTAGAAATCTGCTTTTTATGAATGTGCTGGGTGTGGGGGAATCAGTATGGTAGCATTGCACATCTCTTCAAGAAAATGGCATATCCAAAAGGGAGAATGTTGTAATGCGGCGTCACTGAAGCAAGATAGTCCAGAATCTATCTCAAAGCTGAAAATCAAGCTTGTTGGCAAAGATTTACTTATTTTTTGGAAATTCCTACTGCATAGCATACACAGCACAGTGAAAACATAGCCTCAATTTGCGTGGTCCAGGCAATTCTCCTTCTCATGTGTTCCCTGTGACTCTGGGTGGAATAAATAAGTTTGTGATTTTCTAAAGCGTGGCATAAGTATTAAGTTGAGTATTGTATGCAGTTTTTAGGCTGTCATCCAGCAAAAGACGCATTTAAACTTTCTCAGCTGGTGGCTCTGTGTTCTTAATTGCTTAATCAGTAGCATCTTAAAAAGAAGTAAAAATAAGCTAAGTGGGTCTAATAGATGGACAGAGCTTTCCTCTCCTTTTAAATCACAGGCAATATTCATATTTTGCTGAGGGCAGTCAGGAAAGTTTCTCTGTATTAGAATTGCTTGAGGTTTCTCTTTGTGAGTCTTCGCACATCCAATCTTTTACCAAAATCTTTCCACATTTTGGGTATGTGAGGTGAGATTGAGCCCTAATAATACAACTCGCCTCTGAAATAAATGTGAGTCATTTTGTGTTGCACTTTGGACAAACTAAATAATCAGTTCACAATAATATTGCTTCTGAGAATTGTCTGCTGAAATCCAAACTTCTTTGAATATGTTTTGAATTGCAACAATTAAGGAGTATTTTTCACAAATGAAATAAAAGATATGTTAATTTCTCTCAGTGTCTTAATGTGAATTTACAGAGTACAAAATGGTTTAGCACACTCTTTGTCCTTCCTGGTAGCAATGTTTCCTTTAGGCAACTTAAACTGAGAAGCTGAGTCTTTCCAAATTGTCTCTGCAGTCAAAGGAAAGAGATAGGCGCCTGCAGATGTGTGTAAGATATGTGGAATGACTCATTGTATTAAATGTCCATCCCTTTCCATTGAGTGCAGAGGGAACATAGATGACTCACTTGGATTACACAGTCAATGACTAGACAGCTAAGGGGGGAGAGTTTAACAAGGCTTGAAGGCTTCATTTCTACTTCTAAATAAATCAAGCCAGATGCTTGGGTTTTGCAAACTGTCACAAATGGCATCTGGAAGGTTAAACTCTTTCCATCCAAGATGGGGTGACCTTACCCACATCCCCAGCTGAGAATAGTCCCATCCTTGTACTGTCCCCAAAACTATGGTTGGGCTTTTTTTTTGCTTTTTTTTTTTCTTTCTCTTTTTCTTTTTTTTTTTTTTTTTTTTTTTTTTTTTTTTTTTTTTTTTTGTGAAAATGCTCTTGGGCAAATGCCAAAATCATGTGAAAACCACATGGACAATGCTAAGACAGTGTTCAAATTCAAGCCCTGGGCATGTTTGGGATGCATGTATAGATATAGTCTCAGTGATTACTACCTCTATTTCGCATTTAGCTGTTTTACACTAGATTAGTTTATTTTTGTTTTGAATGTTTCTACTGATACAGCAACTGATACATAGGTGAAACCTACATTTCAAAAAAAAAAGGAAACATTGTGCATTGCATCCCAATGTTGTGAAATCAACTATTTATCTTACCTGCTAGGTAATAGTTGCCTGTCTCTGTTGTGAAATGTCCCTCAAAAAGGGAGGGCTGCTGTAATGGGAAGGTGTTGCCCTGCTCTTCACTGCAAGGAAGACAGTGGGAAGTTTCCACTGAAGAGAACTTTTGAAACGTATGTGTGTTAAATGTGGAAGATACTGTGCATACAAGGGAACTAGAATTAGTTTGGCTTTCTTTTTCACTAAATAATGAATAATTAATAGCATACCTATGCATTCAGAAAACTGACTAGCAGAGTCACTATCAGGGAAAGATATTCCATAGATGGCATCAGTAGGAACTGTCATGAATTTGTTGATGAAGGAGAGAAAGTTGGTTATATTGTAAATGCTGCAAAATCATGCATATTCCAGCTTTCCTGTAACTCTTTCAATCTCAATTTTCCTTACAGCCATAAACAAAGAGAAGCTTGAAAAAACAACTGGACTGAAAATCCTGCAGACTGGTGTGGGGGAGGTAAGTGGCTTGGGGGCATTTTACACTCTCAAAAACATTTTAATTGTTGAGGCTTTTTAAAAAATCCTGGAGCTTATGAATGTTTGTGAGCTACCAGTCTGATAGTGCTAAGGGCCTTTTTATGATACAGTTGCATCTGTCAAAATACAATCTGCTGCACAAATAGCACTGTGTCCCACAGAGAAAAAAATACCATCCTTATGAGAAAAGTACAGCCGGCTTTAAGAAATGCGTTTTTTCGCTTTGTTGTATCACAGAAATAATGTCCCCAAAGATGAGCACAACAACTGAAGTCGTCATATTATTCCCCTTGGTTTTGATGGAGTGCTGTCTCATCTAGATCAATGAAAGTTTAAACTTAGTCTAAAGAGTCTTCAGATGTTACAGAGAATCTGACAGTGAATGACTTGCTTCTTTTGGATGCAACTTGAAACATAAATAAAATATGTGTCTGTTATTATGGTGATATCACTAAGCAAAAACTCCACTAAGCAGTTCATCATTTATTAATAAAGATGATGTTATCTGTTAAGAACCTTGTATGGACTATAGTTGATGGCTGATTCTCGTGCTAATTTTGTGTACACATTTATCTTTTTTTTCCTTTACATTTAAATAATTTTGCTAGTGGTGAGTGCTCACAGGGCTAGATAAATGCCTTTTTATTGTGATTGCGTTATTCTCAATACTGAGAATAATGAATTACTAACTTGTAATATACTGAAGGAATTTACTTTTTTTTCTTTTTTTTTTTTTTACTGATTTTCTCTTTTTTATTATTTCTAATTATTATCTGTTCATGCTTAAGAACTTGCTGAGATTTCTGAGGTTCTTTCTGTAGCTTTATTGACATTCTTAAGAGACTTAGTCCTGAAGAGATACCAACACTGAGACCTTCTAAGATGCTCAGGGTCTCAGCTGTAAGAATTAGAAATTGGAAACAAACATAGATGAAATGGTGAGAAAGCCAGCGTCTCTCCTTAACTGCAGCTGATTTAACCAGTTGAGGTTCTCAAGGATGCATAACCTCAAGAGCTGGGAAGTGTACTGTGGAGCATGGCTGTGCACCTCAGGCAAACCAGAGTGAAGCTTATATTTGTACTGTCCACAGCCCCTGGTTTCTGCTGAATAACGGGAGAACCAGGACTGCAGGACAACCTGTGGAAGCCACATTCAGTAAAATTGTACCCAACAGGACTTCTCATGCTAATGAAATACTTCTGTATATTTTGTTCAGTCCCAGTTGTTGAATGGTTTACAGCTGGGATCAAAGTTGACTGGAAAATGAAAGCCCACTTCCCTTCAGATGCTTACTGTTAAAGGAATTGCTGTAAGTGGTTGATGGAGAATGGAAGCACTTTTGGATATTTGAAATATAAGAAGACGTCACCTGTAAATAATCATTAATCCACATTATAGTAATAGGGTTGTTGTTACCATGGTAGTCTAGGGACGTGTTGGAGATGCAGCCGTGAGGACTTCCTAGCTTCTTTTAAGGCCAGCTAATAGACCCGGGGGAAAAAAAGGACCAGTCCAAGTGCTAGAGATCTCCGCAGGCTAGTTCTTGTGCTTGGTTTAGTAAAAGTCACTGCAGAGCTCACCTCCCATTTATTTTGACTGTCACAGCTTTTCAAAAAGATGGTGATACTAGTTGGATTAATAAAGACTTTGACAGAAGGTCGTGCTTTACACTCTGCCAAAAATATATTTTTAGAAGGCAAAAAGTGAAAATTAATTAACTGAAGAGAAGCAGACATTTCGGCCTAAATATATTCCAGGTTACTTCTGAGATGCAGTGATCAACAGCGAAAGAGCCCAGTGGTTTGTAACGTTAAGGTGGCAGAAGAACATTTGTTCAGCTGCTTATGTATTTTCTTGGATGTGAATTCTCCCAGCTCTGTACTTTCCCTTTCTAAGTCTTATCAGATACGATTGCCTCCATAATGAATACATTTCTGCAGTCTTACCTGTGGGAAAAATAATGGACTGCTGTAACCAAGCAGTTTCTTTGTTGATAGGGTATCAGACTCAGGTTAAACTTAACTATATTAATCCAGTTTTGCAGTTTGTTATTGATTCACCTTGGTGTTTAACAGTGCTAAAATAATAGAAAGTACATATTTTAACATAATGAAGGCACCTTTGGTTGAATAAGGATTTCTGTTTCTTCACACTGTGGGAATAGAAATATATGTAATGGTAACTATAAATCGAAGTCAAGATGCTCAAATCACAAGTACTTAGAAAAAACTCTTGAGTTTCAGAATGAGAGATAGCCTTTTTGTTTGGACGGTAGGTCAGATTCATGTCAAAGTTAATGGATATATAATCTTCACTTGCAAGACTGTAAAATAAAAAGGATTGATTTTGCATGGCAAGTTTCATATCTGAAATAGCTCAAGAGAAATATAGCTGAGATACTAGTGGCAAATGGAGCAGCTGTATAAACAAATGCAGGAGCTGTTCTAAGCTCGGCTATAATTCATGTGTCTCTCTGGACAGCGGAACCTGTTTTAGGTGTTGATCTATGATAGCAGGATTTGTGCCTCAGTAAGAAACGTGTAGACACCAATGACTACCCAGGTCTTGGGTGCAGTAGGAAACTGTCTCTTTCTCTGTGGAGAAGAGAAATGCTTCTCAGAGCTCTTCCATCTCTTGCTTTCTATCTCAAGAAAAGCATTTCAAAAGCAACAGCAGATTATAAAATTCACACCAAGTTTACTGAGCCATTCAGTCAAGTCCAGGGAGGGCTGATGAATTGCTTTTATGTCACTGCATGAACATGTGCTGTGCAGGTCTGGAGTCTAGCACAGCAACAATGCAGTTCATCATCTCTGTGTCATGTAAAAGATTTCCACAACTTTGGTGAGTTTTTTGGATAGAGCTGAGGTTAGCTGTGTTGTGTTGATGTAGGGTAGCTCTGCTTTTGCAGGATTAAGAATTAGCTCCTAAGTTGCCACATCAGAAGCTGCTCACATGTTGACTTAACATGTTGACTTCTATATGTTTCATGGGAAGGTTTGGATGAGACAATACAAAGGATTGTCTGGACTGTGGGCAAGCAGATCAGGTCACTGTGGAACAATAGACTCTTACTGGTACTTCCAAAAACATCTACCATTTCATATTTGCTGGTAGAATATTCAATGGTCCAGGGGTCCAGAAAGCTGGATTGAGTTTGATGTGCTGCGTATCACCCTTAAAGTGCTAATTATTTTGGCACCTATCTTGTTGGTAAGAAGGCTGCTATACCAGGAAAGTAGGAATAATTCTGCTGTAGAGAAAACTGATGCAAGACTGAAATCCTGAGGATGTGTACATTACTGTAGTACTGACTACCTCTGGTATTGTATTTACAAAGGTGTTTATTTTCTAGTTTTCCAGCACCTATAACAGTTCTAAAGCTCCTATATCTTAGCCCTCTGAGATTTGTTTGAGTCATTGTCATGCATGATGTTTGTGCCACACAAATTTATCATAAGCTTTTCACACCTTCTTGGTTATTCAGATACAATGAAGCTGCTGTTGTCTTTGAGGTATTTTCTTTTGATCTCCCACACATGAAAAAAAACCTCTGAAGTCCTAAGGTCATCTTCAGAAGTTCAAGAACCTCCTATAGTTAAGTGTATGTGAGGGTATGATGTAAGCGTTGTGTGCATTTGCATAATACCATAAGAGGCATAGTACTGGTAAAAAACCTGAAGAGCTAAACAGCATTTAAGCAGGACTCGTATCTCCATTCTGTCTCTCAACTTGATGTGGACCATTGTGTTTTGAAGAAATAAGAGCTGAACTTGTTGCTGTGCTTGACTGAAGACCCTTGTGAGACCCTGGGGACAGCATTTGGTCTCACACGGAGGGAAAGCCTCCTTAGAGGAAGCATGGCTCCCCCTGACTCCTGCTGAATTCAGAATTCAACAGAGTTGGGGGTCCCACTTCCACACAAACGTTAGTCCAATTGGACTTGTAGCCAGGAGAGGTTCTCCAGCCCAAGGGAGCTCAGCAGGCTCCGTGAACCACAGCCCACACACAGGTCACTGGGTAACCTGGAATTCCTTCCACATCCTTTATGGCCTTAACCACTTCTTTCTCATCACGTAAGCACTTCTGAATTATTATAAAAGCACAGTGTTTTTTAGTTCAATTCCATTCAGTTCAAGTCTGGTTTAACTCCAGTTTAAGAAGATTTCACATAGTGGTTCAAATGTAGTTACTATGGCATGGAAAAATAACTGTTTATCCAGCTATTGGCTGAAATTTGTTTGCAACAACAATTTCAGCATAACAGGTCATGCTTTCCAGTGACTCAAGAAAGTGTAAAAATTCAAATTGGGTTTTGGAGGCTAAGAGTGTGTGATTTGAATAATAAATTATCTTAATCAACGGCTGAAATAAAACAGGGCAATGGCACTGTTTCTGTCTTGAACTGATAAAACAGTACCCACTCTTTAATACTTCATTTTAAATTAACTCTTTCAATTTCCCAGTAGAGCTGCACAAAATACATTCATCACTGGAACTGTAACTTTGTTTCTAGAACTTCAATCATGGTTTTCATATGATGGACATAAGAATTAGAGTCGTTTTCTAAACCAAATGGAAATAACAAAAAATACATGTGAAATGAACGCTGCCGTACCTCTAGATGTTCTAAAATAGAGTAGTGATATTTTGACATGTTTCAGGGTGTATGAATTTATAGCTATTTCAATAGGTGTAGAACTATGTTGATGTTACATAAAGTGATGTTACTACAATAAAGAAATCTGTATTTTGAAATTCTAATGAAGCTAGAGGATGTGACAAGACAGACTTTTCAGCAATGTGCAGGTCTCTGAGGCAGGGGTCAGATTTCTAAATTATCTTCCTTAGTGTTGCCAAATTTTTTTGTTAATGTCTGTGTATCCAGATTTTTCCCAGAATGATACCGGAAATCCATAAAGAATTGGAGTGTGTGCAGAACTTAGCAAATCATTAGCAATTGCTGGAGAATAAGGGGTCAGCTTTTTTCTGATCTTCTCCAGCTACTAGGTAGAATGCTAAGGGTTGGCTTCTGGCTTGTAAAGACCAAATTAACCTGGGATCTACTCCAGCTGCCTTTCTTACAGTG
Organism: Thinocorus orbignyianus; assembly: GCA_013400375.1. Lineage (NCBI taxonomy): Eukaryota > Metazoa > Chordata > Aves > Ciconiiformes > Thinocoridae > Thinocorus > Thinocorus orbignyianus. The sequence continues at coordinate 1,344,268 of VXBW01005821.1, read as the reverse complement.
ACATCTTGGCAACCAGCAAATGCTCCTGATCTGGAGCAGGTGCTGTGCCCAGAGGTACACTGGGAGAGTAAGGGATGCTGTACCCAAGATCACTTAGATAAGGTAAATCTTAAAAGCCCTGGGAGGACTTTTTCCATCATCCTACTTTCAACATCCTTCCCTACAAAACTCAAGGCTTAGAAATCACCAGATGCTTTTTTTCCTGTTGTGTGAGAGCTGGGACTGGAGACTCTGCAGATGGCTCTTGCCGTTGGCTTTTGCCGGTTGCTGTGGCTGTGTTGATTAACAGTTGAACAGAGATTTCCAGGAGGAAAGTGTTTTGGAGCAATATGTTTCTATGGACCAGGCATGTGTTCGGTCACAGATGGGATCTTTGCTTTTAGGCCTGTAACTTTAAGGTAATATATACTAATAAGAAAATAATCATTAAATGAAAAACTTTAAGGAGTACAGTCCTAGAAATACTCTTGGTGAAGGCACGATGAGGAAGATTTATTTAATCTCCCCCACAGAAATTATAGATTCTGAAGCTGTGTAACCCTTAAAAATGCATAGATTATATTTTACATAGAACACTACTAGTAATATCCTACTTTTATGTAGTTTTACTGACAGTGAATAATATCTCACTATTATGGTTTTATGAATATAAATGTATAGTAAAGTGATGCTAATCAGAAGTTAGTAATACAGTAGTATTTAGAAGTAATGCTTCAAGAGCTTTAAGGAATAAAGCTAAACAGAACATTAAATTTCTCCAAAGAGAATGATGGAGCTCTATGGCTCATTTATTTAAGATCTTGTATGTTTTTGCAAAATGCATTTTAGCTAATATTTAGAGATAATGTTAATGCTATTTATAAACTATTCATTATGGTACATAGCCCACTAGAGGGCTGCTTTTCGTATAAATTGCATCCAGAGTGTTAATAAACAGCAAAATAAAAACAAAAAAATATGCAGCATGAATATGTATATTATTTTACCACATTGTTTTGTCGTATACCTTCTGTGACTGCCTGTGATCTACAGAACTTACTAAAACAATATAAATCATGACCTCAACTCTGCTAACATTTAGAATATGCTTAATTTTAAGTATATAGTTAGACTTCTTTCCTTCTAAGCTACTCATAAGTTTAGAGTTAAAGAGGTGTCTGGATGCTACTCAGACTGTCTTCTGTCACATATCACACCGTCTCTGGCTGTGGAGGGGCAAAGTTCCAATGTTTATCCCCTGTATTCGATTTGAATATTGCATAGCAGAGGTGTTTTGACATCTGAATGACAGGTCACAGCTTCAGTTTAGAAATCAGGTGTCAGTAGTAATTTCTTTTCTTGTGTTCTGATTGTGACAACGCCCTCCACCTTCTTTACAAATCTTTAAAGATCACGACAGGGAAATGAGGAGATTATAATGTTAAGAAAAACACGGCAAACCTGATTTTCAGAGACAACTACCAGTATATATTGATTTATGTTTTCCTCCTGAAACAGTATAAAAAGCACAAGTATTCAAGTGTCATGTTGGTTCATGAATTCCTTTACAGTAGCACTGTGTGATTTAAAGGAGCAGAAGTGCCAAGTGATGTGGCAGTTGCCATGGCAACTACAGCAATTCAATTTTTATTCAGTATCATGTAAAATGAAACAAGATACGGTTTGCCTTGTGGCTTCAGGAACTTATGCATCCTACCAGTGTTGTTCCTTTTTGTCTTTTTTAACAGTGTTCTGTTAAAAAAGTAGCATATGTTTGTTTTAAGGATTTGGTTTGGTTTTAGGCCGTGTCATGCCATTGTCTTTAAAGCAGAGTTTCCCTTACAAGCCACTATAGATCTGTAGAGAAAAGAGATTTAGATACTAGCACTGACTGCAGAAAGCAAACTGCAGGGTAATTCTGCTTAAAAATCAGTGTTATTATCTACCCTATGATTTGGCAGCCTGCATTTGATATATTCATAAAGGAGATATGTAGAATCTTTACATAGGAGAAGGTGATTGTACTAGATATCATACTGATTCATGAAATTCAGGATCCTCCCTCCACCAGCAGTCAGTTCATTATGACTCAAAGGAAAACAAAATCTTCAGTGTTGTAATGGGTTGGCTGGGGAAGCTGTAGATTAAGACTAAATTCTGTTTAACTGCCTGAAGTTTGAGTGGCAGAGCTGGTCAGAAATTGTGAGAAGGGATATTCTTCCACCTGCAGAGGCAAGAGCTTGATCTCGGCAGAAATATGTGGATTTCAGGCAATCTCAAACACAGATTTAACTATTTGAGGAGAGGAAGAGGTGGCAGATCCTGGTTCCTCAGCCCTCTCCCTAGCTGTCCTTGGGCAACAAATGTTCTCTTCCACGTCCAGGTCAACACGGAAAGCTAGTCGCCAGGACCTCTGCTCTCATTCTATAAGCATAGGAGAATGAGCGTCTTGGGCTAAGATCCAAGCTGTGTTGCATCCAACCTTTCTCTATGAATCCTGGCATCAGGGGCCTTACATCTAAGTCAGCCTTAGTAAAATAAACAAGAACAAGGCACAGAGCCTGCCATGGTCCCACGTTTGTCTGTGCTGTTAAAAAGTAGCCATGGTCACACACCGACTATTACTCTTTTAGGCTACTCTTCTTCGAAGTCTAAGCAAGGTCCAGGCCGGTGAGAACTCCTAGTAGGCAGCTTGAGCGTGGTCTGCTTTGGAGCACAGACGTTAAGGAATGTGTTTTCCTTAGAATTAAAGTTTCAGCTGCAGGCAGTGACTTTTTCTTTTTTTTTTCTTTTTTTTTTTTCCTATCTAGTTACAAGAGCTGCTGTGACATTTATTGTAGGGGTTTTAGTACTAGACTGTAAACCTTAAGATCCCTTAAGCCTTTACGGGAAGGCTGAAGGTTTGGTAGCACATTCTTATTCATCCTGCCCAGAATAGTTTTGCATCTGTGCATCACTAAGTTTCCACTCTTAGAGGCAACATTCCTGTAGTGCTGCTGCATGTCCATTACTTTAGCACCTTTCAGAATGCAAGACTTTATGTGCTATACAAATCGTAATTTAGTCAGAGTATTTTTAACAGGGTTCTAAATTTAAGCATGAGGATTCCTGTTAAATTGTTTTGTTGAAGCTCAGTCTTCTCTTCTCTATGAATCAGCAATATTTATCCTGATGAGGTAGTCTTAGTTAGGCAGATGTTTGAGTTGCTTTGACTAGGCATACTTTTAGTTTTGTTCACACTTTGACTGGTATCAGAGGAAAACACTGGGGCTTTTGTAATAGAACTGCAAGCCTACTTAACTGAATTTGTAACTTAAAGCTTCTGTGGAAATAGCAATATAATGGCTCATGAACTGCAGAATGTTGCTTGGCAGGTCTCTATTTTCACTTTGGTACATGTAGGTATCTCTGATTCACATTAGTGGGCATCAGGCACAAACACTGAGGACATAACTGATCCTTTATAGCTATATACTGCAGCTCCAGCAAAATACCCATTTCAGTGAAGAATTGGGTGTGTCTATGTAGTCAACACCAAGACTTGGATAGGGTGTGAGCGCAGCACTTTGGCATGCATGAAAACAGCTCCTGGGTCAGTGTGACTGCTTTTATGCTATGGACAGATCCATCACAGAGCGATTTTTCAAAGTGATCTGAGCATATCAAGTGTTTGAGTATCAGAACCTGTGACAAAGAAAGGGGACATGACTGTGCCACAGGAAAGTGACCTAGTCCATTAATGCCCAAGGACCATTGCGACTGACAAGGGTTCACTGTGCACTTTGCTCTTGCAAAGGGATGTCATTTTGCAAACTGTTTATCTCTCTGGCTCTTTACCTTTAGCAGGTAGAGTAATGACTTCATTTTACAAACATCAGTGCTGTTTTTACGATACAGATTTCACTTGATTGTTAAACTGTTAATTTACAGATCTTTACTAAGTGAATGCAAGCAAATTCTGGTCCTCAAAGCTCTGCTAATGCACAATGTTCGAATTTTAATTTCCAGTCCATCTTAGATTACGGTGATGAAAAACAATATTTAATCCCTCGTTAACACATGAATGAGCGGAAACTGTCATTTCCCACCAAACAATAACGGGATTATCTCAAGAACTGTCAGTTTATGTGAAAACATTATGTTGCCCAAATTTTCATAAAAATTAGCAGTGGGTAATATTCAAGATCAGAGCAATGGAAAGAGGGAAATCTGCATTCATGGTAATAAATATTCATATTTGTCTGCTCAGGAGATGAAAATCTAATCAAGGGGCTATTGATGCTCTGGCTTTATTTTTTTTTTTTTTTTTAAACCAAGATGTTTCATCTAAATTGGGTTTGATATGGAAATTAGTCTCACTCCAAGTCCTCCAGGCCATGAGCATGCTGGGATAACACTGGAGGTGTCCGGTACATCAGATGTTGCTGCTGGCATCTGCTTCTACAGACAACAAACACAATAAAATAAAATAAAAAATTGACAACATCTCAAGGGTCAAGCTCCCAGTGGCTTAGGTTGTTGTGATTTTTTTTCTCCCCCTAAACATTTTAATTTTATCCCAGTTAAATTCTCAGTACTGCAGGGTTAAAATTGTCAGCATTTTTTGCTTTTGTTGACAATTACCATAAATCAGAAGACACTCTGCATGAAGCTTAATGAAATATGTATGATCTAAAAATGGGAAGAAGATAAGTGCAGTATGTTGCTTTAGGGTTTTGTGTGCGTATCTGTGTATCTGTGCGTGCATATGCACAACCTGGAGAGCTAACTTCTATTTTGTGTGCTGTGCACTGAATGGAAGAGCCAGGCAATTACCAACTGTAGAACAAAGTAGGTTCTTTAGAATAAAAAACATATCACAACAATAAAATGTTTCATAATTTATCCAAAACATGATAGTATATTTTCTATATAAGTTAGTATGTTTGATTAATATACTTTATTAAAACACGTGATACTGTTTGTGTCTACAGTAGTACAAAAATCTGGTCCTCTACCACTGCCTTCAAAAAGAAGAGTTTGCCTTGACATACTTTTGTACACCATCCTTGTATTTCTTGGGGGTTTTGAGACTTTTTAAAAATGAAATATATGATGAAGGCTCTGGTCTTACAAATAACCTCACGGATAGATATAGATATAGATATAGATGTAGATATAGATACATAGAGATATAGATATATGTTAGCACATACTTTCTGGAAGAGTGTTGTGTTTTCTGAGATCTACCTAGTAACGATTTGAGTGCTACTTGACCCTACATAGTTTCATCTAACTACTGATTGTGGTGCGCACACAAGCAATGGGTGACTCTGTCCTTTTAAAGCTCAAAATACCATCAATGAGTCATAAAAATGGTATCTTTTTGTGGATTTGGAACTGGACAAAAGTAATATCAGCCACATTCAACTATATTGCCTGTAGCAGTAGAGAAAGGAAAGATTAGCAGAGGCTGCTCTGAAAGAAAGGATATTCTTACTGACCAAGAAGAGAGAATAGCTAGAATACAAATACTGCTTGTTGAGGAGGTTTCATCCTTTCTTTATCAAATATATACCAAATAGAAATATGGAGATATGGCTTGTACTGTTTCAGAATTCCAGTAATTTGTGCAATAAATCATTGAGAGGCAAGTATAAGCAGCCTGCTGTGTGGTGTGCATGTATTGGCAGACCTGACATCTTTTACTGTACAATCTGTGCTGGCATCTTTCTCCAAAATGTTTTTCAGAGACTTTATCTTCCTAATCAACTCCTTGCCAAGCTTAAAAAAAAAAAAAAAAAAAAAAGGAACAGAGATGCATGTAGTGTATACAGCAGATGGGTGTTCAGCAATGTACAGGTGTCTGGCATGCAGGTGCCAGATAATGTAAGGTAGTTAGATATTTTCTGGGAAATCCCATTATTTGTTCCTAGAAGAAAGAGTTGCCCATTCCTCTAGTACTACCTGCACTAGCAAGATGTACACCTGAGAGTATTAATGGCCTCTCTTAACTGTTACCCATTTTGACAAGAGGCATGCTTAGACCACAACTGCCATTTTTCTCTTTGCCTTTTCTCAAGACACTAAATTGAGTCTGCAAAGTTCGTGTTCTGCAGCAGAACAGCAGTTTGCACTGAGGTTAGGCAGCACAATTTCATCCAAGTTGTCCTTTACTCACTTCACTGTCTTACACATTTTGCTATTAATTTTAGTGCAAATAATACCTGTTTCACCATGGAGAGAATCGGGAAATCTTCATATACAACAAGTGACTTTAGCTACAATAAAATAATATTTAGGTGGGAAAAGATCAAATCAGTTATAATAGCTTCTACTGAAGTTATTTGAGTTTGTCTTAAGTAGAGAGATGATGATCTATTGATTAGAGAAGCATTAAGCTTCTCTACATCTCAAGGCAGCATCTGGAGCTAAGCAATACTGTGCTACTTGTAAGTAATATGTCCAATAGAGTGTGAGTACTCACACCACTAACCTCTGCAACCTATTTTAGCTGTTTAAGGTACTTTGTATTAAGTAATGTCCTTGGAATCTTGTTATGGAGCATTGTTAGTTTCCCATTTGCATGAAATAAAGTCTTTTCCTAGTTTTTTCATTATATAAGCATGGTAACCAGGATAGTGTAGAGGTGTAGGTCCTCATGCAGAGAGGAAGACCTTGATTTTCTTCACTGCTCTTGTGGTTGGGCTAAATGTTATCAGTTACACTGGATAGTAGCCTCCTGGAATCGCTTAATTTTGTGTAGATATTTTAATATTCCAGATATTTTATGAGAACCTGGAACAGGTAGGAACATAGCTCCTGGTTCATGTCAAGATCCTTGTTCTGAGTCAAGCAGCTGAAGGCTTGAACTTTGTTTTCCCATAGGAGTGCTCTGACACTAAACTGCAGATGGTCATAAAGCTTTCTGTCACCTGATCTTTAACCAAAAAATAATGTCTTTGAAATGAAAAAAATTCCCTATTGAAAGTTTCCCTAAAACTTGTGTGGATCTATAAAAAAAAAAAAATCATTCTCTAGAAAATTGATATTTCTTTGCATAAATCATTTAATTGAAAAAAGGCTGAGTAGTTTTGATTAACAGGGGCATTAGAGTAATGCTTTCTAGACAGGATTGGGATCTCACTGGGTACCTGCTCACATGCAGAGTGAAAGGAGAACTGTGCCTTTGAGTGATAACAGATAATGACTCGAAAAGACAAGATTACAAAAGAAAGGGAATAAAAATTGTCCTTTTTTTTTATATTTCTTTTTTTAATTTACAACTAAGGATATGAATTAGAAAGATATTAAGTGAAATTGTCCAAATTTGAAAACAAGCCTGTGAGAAATCTGGGACTGGACTCAAAGCCCAGTCCAATGCCTGAACCAGATGCTCACCTTTTCTGCCCGTTATCATGCAATTCTAGGAGCATCAGGATGAAAGCTTATCTTCAGACTTGACTTAAGAAAATATTTTAATAATCCTAGCTATGAAATGCTAGGAGCTGATCTTGGATTTTACAATGAGACAAAGTGGTTGGGATACAATATGGTATGTAAATTACATGCAAAGTATATTGGCATGCAAATTTGAACGCTGAGAGGAAAATCATTCTTTTCTAAACCAGAGAAGAGAGTTTTTCACCCATAGAAGCCAGAATCTGCCAATAAAATCTTTGAAACAAATTGACAAGATTTCATTACATTTTAAAACATATTTGGATTTTCATGCAAAATAATTTCATCTCTTTTCTAAACAAGCTCAGTTTCTTTACTTTGCTGATACCAAGTAGGCAAAAGAGCTAAAAGTTTGTCAGTTAACAAAGATCTTGTGAGGATGCCATAGTGTGTATATATATATATATGTATGAAATAATTAATAATTAATGAAATTTTAAATTGTTATTTTAAGACTTTGGTCTTTTGGTTTCAACAGTTGAAGGCTGGAGCAGATCCAGGTGTTGTCTGTGACCTTGTAGGTCGGTAGTATCCACGGTGGCTCATACCATGTTGTTACTGCTGTTTTGTATCCATTAGACAATGAAATGCTCCTCTGTCTATTGCCATTGTGAACTTTGTAAGCACTAATGGGTGGATATAGAATATTTTGGGAGTAGGTAGTATTCATAGGGCATGACAAGGTACACCCGGTTGCTTCTCTGGCTCACCAAGACCACAATGGTGCTATTAAGCATGTTTCGTTAGCCGCGGCAGGAGAAAGCAGAGCGATAGTAGCTGTGTCTGCTGTCTTTTCTCTGGTTTATCTTTTTCATTTTGAGTTTGAGTTTTGTGCCAGACCAATAGCCGATGGCAATGGGCTGAGGAAATGAAACTTTCACTAAGATTAGGGAATGTGCAGAAAACAATGTGTGAAATCCTGATTTGACAAGGATGAGCAAACTGGTGAGGGCACAGGCATTTTGTGAAGTGAAACCACATTTGTACCCAATGTGTCTAGAAAAAACCTGTAACAACTGAGGTGGTGAAAGATCCCACCTGGGAAACAATAAAATGGCATCCTCGTTATACCAGTTATGGAATAAAGGAAGTGTGGAGTTTATTCTTTCCCTTTCAGTTACTGGCAGCTTATATTAATTTATGGTGGTGGAGCAATGTGTGTGTTGTGCTCTGGGGTGATTATCCTTGTGAGACTGTAAGTTCAACAGTTGTCATGCAATTTGGAGTTACAGACTGGCAATTTTCGTAATTGAATCTCAGGAAATAAACAAAATATGGCAACTTGATACATTTCAAGCAATTAAATTTCTGCTGAAATTTCTGCTTCATCCTGGGGACTCCCAAATTTGCTCAGCCAAATTCTGCCTCTGATTGGGAGTGTAAATAACCTCCAGGAAATGGAGGAAGGCAGCCACTTTTATTATATATGGTGGCACAACAATATGTTGTATTGGCATGTGCCCTTGGTTTAAAACATAGTCTTAGAAACCCACCATGAGACCACAAGTCAGGGAGAGCAGACTGAAAAACTGTGTCAGCTGTGGCTTTTCTAGCTCATGGGAGATGGAACCACATAATTCCTCTGTTGTAAAATGATTTATTTGTAGGGTGTGAATTCAGTACTCCTACCCAGCCCATTCAGGCTGTAAAGTTTTCAGAGCACAGTCTCATCGTTGCTGCATGCCCAGTATCTAATTCCTTTATTATTAGATACCATAATGTAACAGGTCCAGAAAACCACCAGGCTGGATTCCCTAATGCTAAATATCTGTCAGATTGGTCAATAGTCAGAGGTTTGCTGAGTCATTTTTCTGAGAAGTCAAATGATATGTGCAAGTTATTTCTTTGCTGCAATGCTGTTTGTTGACAGAAATTGTACACCAGCTCTGTTTCATGGGACTCTGGTGGAGCAGCCAATTGCAGACACACAGTTTCCAGGCTCCCAGTTCACAAGACTAGCTCTGGCTTTTTCCAGAGCCTTGAAAGACTAGCTTACAGTTTCCAAGACTTCCCTGCACTCTTACCTGCTCCAGTGAGATGTGAGCACACTGATTAGAAAAGTCTATTAGTAGCTAACATTATCACCCCTGACTTATTTGTGCAGACTCTTCAGTAATTCATCTATGATAGCAGTGTAGTCAACTGAGCCTTATAATCAGCAGAGTCCAGCTATGACTGGAATTGCCTTCTATTTCCCACCTCTGATTACAAGGAAAGCCAAAGGCTAGGGCTGCATAGTTAAATGGGATTCAGTTTAAAAGGTAAGATTGAATAGGTTGGATCTCCGCTAGATCTGAGGTGTCAAGATGATTTTGTTAGATAAATAACTAGGTACATTTGGCATATCACTCTATACTGTTGGCTGAAGATGTGAATGGTATAAATAATGTTCATTGAACTCCATATTGATCTGATAAGCCTGTCCTAGGGATTCCCAAGGATGATCTTCAACCATTTGTGGCCATCCTTGGCTGTCTGAATAGTGAGGCTGTGTTCATGGAGTGTGTAACTGCACTGAGCTTGAGCAGTTGGCTAATCAAAGCCCAGCAGGTTCTTTCGGCCCTTGTACAATTCTAAGAGGCCATACAAGGCCATTATTAGGCCTGTCCTACACTCCATGTTCTCAGTACTAGGTTGAGACGATTTCTTGAAATGGAGCTGCAAGGGGTCCTGTTGTAAGAATTTCTCAGAAAAGATGAAGTGAGACTGAGTGTGTGGGGAGGTGAAAGCTCTTATCAGGCTGGACCATGTTATTCTGGGCCAGGCTGGATATTGATAGCCCGGTGGTTAACTCACCTTGAGAACTGCTGGCCTATGCAGTGAATAGTCTGTAGTCTATACTAGTTTCATAGTTGATCCCACTGGAGAAAGAGTCTCTTATAGTAGCCTGAAGCCCTCTCTTTACAGGCAACGAGTTCTCTAATATTAACTTCTGAACACAAAGACAATAAAGATTTCATTCTTTTTCGGTTGGTGTTGAAAAGTGGTGTGAGGGCGGCCATGCTGACAGGGGACTTTGTAAGGAAAGAGGAAGGCATCTGCTGTAAGTAGAGGATGTTCCCTTCTTTTCTTTTCCTTTTTACTTTGTGTTAAAGATGTATGACTTCCCAGTCAGCGCAGCTTGCAGTGTGCCTTTGTTTTCCAAATTAGAAAAACAAAACAAGCTGTTTCTCAATATAGTTGTCGGGCAGTTTGTTGCATCAAGCTGTGAGCAATGTATGCCATGGAAAGAGCCCTGGCTGATGCCAGCAGAGGAGATGTGTGATTGGGATACAAAAATAGTCATGCCACTTGGAGTGTATGCAAACAATTGTGTATCTCTTCTGGTAGTATAGAAACCCCTGGTGTGTCCCCTAACCTCAAAGCTAACTTAGAAGAAAAATATAATAACGTTGTCACCTCTTATTTGATTCTTTCTTTCATTACTTGCTTACCCCTTCCTAGGGGATGACAGGAAGTATCATAGTAGAGGACAGGGTACTTATCATGAGGAAAATGTCCAGTTGCAAGTCTGTACCTGTATGTAGATGCTGCAGTCTCCGCATAAACTCACACACATGAGAGAAGCTGACTGGGCTTTGTCCATGCCAAACCTGGAGCCTCGTGTGTTTGAGCAGTCATAGGTACTTCGGGTTGTCTGGATCAGCCAGAAGAGGGAGACAATTTACACACACTGTAAAAATGGTAGGTTTAGGAGGATTTTAATTCCTTTTAAATAATTTTCTGCAGAGCGCCTGATTTTTCAAGGCTAGGAAAAATATTAGGACTCATTGTTAGAGTCTTTTTGATAAAATATTTTGCAGAGCATATATACTACCTTGTATGCTAGACAATTGGGTTTAAAAAAAACCCAACCTATTATTTTCTGCCAGTAGTTTCCATGTAGTTCTTCATGCTGGGGATGTCTTTTTCTTCTCTGCTTTATTTTTGATCTTGTTTTTGTTTTTATTTTATCCAGAACAAGTAGGTGAGTATAATACTTCCCCAGAACCTGTTTACTGAATTGGCTTAGCATTCATTTTTATTTAATATTAACTTGGTGAACCAAAACAAAGAAAAAAAATGCTCAAATAGGATTGATTTTCAGGTTTCTGTCAAACACAGAACTGTGACAGTGTGAAATCGAGAGTAAAAACTATTAACAAATTGTAAAAGGCAACACTGTTCATATATGCCAGTATGTATCTGTTCCTCATTGATTTTCAGAGTCAGCTTCCAGTCATCTGACTCTTCACATCTTATGAAATATAATGCAGTATATAAAAATAAATCAGTTGGAGAACTCAGGATTCCAGCGTGCAGCGTTATGATGTCAAGGGTAAATGAACCCACTGAAAAAGCAACAAATTCATTTTAGTGATTGCATTTTGGGGGGTTTTACCAACTCGTGTGCAGTTTTCAACTGTCTAAACACAATGTAGTCAGCATTTATCTCCTATAAAATCAGTCAAAACAGGAACTCCTATGTAATCAATTTGACTCAGGGATGTGTTTGGTGGTGGTGGTGGTGGTGAAGGGAATCACTTTTCTCTAGTAATTCCCAGGCAGCCAATGCACACATCTTATCAGGGGTTACCTAGCAACTGTATGCTGCCATTAGTTGAAGTATAGTGATTAGTTAATAGCCCATGACTTTTACAATTACATACAAGTATTTAGCATTTGATTTCTTCTGAAAATGCCTTCTCATACAGAAATTACTATCAGGTCAGATCATGACTGGTGCTTGTCTCTCCAGTATATAGTTAGCAGTAAGTGCTTCCTTTCCTCGACCTTACCCATCATATTTTATGTCTTCCAGGTGATTGCTACAACTTAAGTATGTTACCAAGAGAAAATTATGAAATATCAAAAAGAGATCAGTGACATTTTCTGGAACTTTGTTTATTTTTTTCAGTTTTACCTGGGAATTGCATAAAGAACTGGCTGTTCAAATCTGCCATGTCACACTAGGACCAGGAAAGATGCAGTAGTGTCACAGGGGCACATTCGTGACCCACTTTGTGCAGATTTTACAATATAGTATAAAAGGGAGGCATCTGCTGGATGCCTAGCTCAAGTATTCATCAGCACTGGAGTATTTAGACATTTGCATGGTATTTTTTCTTGGGCTATTTTGTTACCTTTTTTAACCTTATAACTTTGTCTAATAACTTGTGGATAATAAGGGCTCATTTGCAAAAATTCGTTAGCTTTGAGGGTGCATTCCCTAGCCTACCAGGAAAAGTCTTAGTCTTTTACTGACTGCTGGTGATCTTGGTGTGTCCTTATTCTGGTGTTGCTACCATCTGGTATACAATAAATAATGATGAGTTCTTTGTCTTTCTTCACCTGCTCAAAGTCCATCTATCAAAGGCTCTGCATGGAATAAATATATCTGCCACAGACATCTTTTTGGTGATGGTCACCAGTGATCCCATAGAGCATCCTTTCTACACCTAGCAAACCAGGTTGGTGGGGAACTCATACCCCTGAGCAGGGTGAGGAATGTCATCATTTTCATGGCTTTCTCTGTGTCTTGTGGACTAGCTGGTGTGAGCTTGCCTGACAAACAAATTTAAAGTTCCCTGCAGATATTTTCTCTCTGTGAATTGCCAGGGGCTTTGAATGAGTGTGCTGCAGTCTTGTTTGGCCCTAGAGAAACTTTTAGCTCACTACCAGAACTTATTCCCTCGTGTCTGCTTTCAGCTCTGAAGAAGCTCAGGGCCATGTGCCCACAATAGTTCTGATGCAAAGTGTTGTGAAATCAGTGAAAGAATTGCTTTGATACAGGTCTCACACAAATGCATTAGGATCATTACTGTGCGATATAGATAGTACAAAGTCTGCTACACCCAACTGTAGCTGCTTACAAGGGAAAGACAAGGAAAATGAGGAGCTTTTTGATAATCTCCCAGTCCCTTGGGTTTACTTTCCTGGCCTAATTTCAAGTCAGAGCCACCAATGGACAAATTTCCCAAAAGGAAGAGCAGAAACTTGCTTGCCACCATGCTACTCAGCAGGGCTAGTCCCTTTGAAAGGTGGTGACATAGCTGGCCATGGCATTGCCATGGTGTCTCCAGGGATTCTCCTGGGATGTTTCTAGTGTGAACTCACTGAATACTGGTTTAGTCTTGACTTTTAAACACTTCCACATGGCCTTTCCTAGTCTTAAAAGCATGGATTATGTTTCGTATAACTTGCTTTAGATTAAGGACTTTCTTAAAGCTAGAACAAATTGTAGTTAGTATCTTATGAACCTTCACAAGCTATTCTTACAGGAAAGGGGAAGAGAAGATAGAGCTTTGTTCTGTTTGTATTTTTCAGAGGGGTTTGCCCTCCTACTAATGGTGATGAGGACAATGCAAAGTCATAAAGAAAAATATACAAAATAATTTATTTCTCCGGTGAACGCTGGATGAAAATATATTATAAGTTTTCTATAAACTTTATGATCCTACTCTAATTCCTATTCTATGCATTACATATATCTGTGCATCATGTAAGCCTAATTCATATTGATGGATATAGTTGCAGAACAATCCATTTATAGTTTAGTAAAATCTGAAGTGCTTTTTGGGTGCATGGGTTGAATTTTGGTAATTGAAACAAAGCAATAATTACCATTGAGTTGTATCTAGTAATTTTAAGCTTTGATCTCATTAATAAGGTCAAATTTTGTTACTGTTGGGAAGGACACTTTAAAAGACAGCTGCTGAGATTTCTGAATAAACATCATAGAGGTTGGATTAAAATGTCACAATGATTTATGTGACTTCTGAGATACTTTATTGTTCAGTATTAAATATAAACTGCAGATTTTGCCATACAATCCATTTATTCTTTATTCTGTAATGTGTGGTTATCACTGCACAAATACAAGGAGTTTTGTCTTGCAGAAGTTTTTCTAATGGATTGCAGCAGGATTTGTGCTGTCATTTATTAAACAGGAACCCCAGACCACAGAGTGGTGCTACTCTGTGGCAGCTGCTGTTCTTCACAAAACCAACATTTTTCACGTGGCTGACTCTTTCTCTCAGTCAGTTCCACAGCAACTTTAAATCATTCATCTCTTTCTTTGTGTTTTGAGGGGGAAATGTAGCTGGAGATTGACTTAAGGACCATTTTAGCATGCTTGGGTCTCTCTTAAAGAAGTAGCATGTTCATTTGTAAAGCGGTTGATCAGTCCAGTGAAAGGAGCTGTTGCTACATCCTTGCCTCATTAGCTTTTTAACTGACTGTATTGGATGTGAGCCCTGCTTGAAAGTACAGGGAGGTGGTTTGCTTCTGGTCTCATCAAAAGCAGCTTTCAAGCAGCAGCATGAATTTCTGGGAAGTTATTTGTTAAATTAAACTGATAAGAATGAGACCAAAATCCCTCATTCCTGTGTTCAGATAGCCTTTTTTATTCTTTCCCAATAAATGGGTTTCAAATCTTAGGAGGCAGATTTGGAGTTACTAATGACATTTTGAATGAAGCTTTCCTGTCATCCTTAGGAGAGTGCACACAACCCCGGGACGTGTGCTAGAGAAGCACTGCCTTGTTTTTTAGGTGACAACTTCAAATGCATGGTTCTTTTGTCGCTGGTCATATTATTTTTCGATTTGATATGAGTATATTATTTAACACTGACTACATTAAGGTTTTTTAGCTCCCAGAAGAGTATTTCACAGCATGTTTGATTCTCTTTTATTGCCACATTTCACAGTCAACAAAAGCTTTGAACTGAGAGCCTCTTCATCCACTGGCATTGGGTAACAGCAGGTTCTGTGCACTTCTTTTAGATACCTATTTTACCAACCTGAGCACCTAAGTTGAAAAGTTCAAGAACAGAGCCTACATATCCCAATCCCACCAAACCCCAACCTATCTTGAATACAAATGACAGATAAAGAACGACTGGTTTAGCTGGTAACAGTGTTCTGCACTCTGACACAAATACTTGTCTAGAGGTGTGAGCAGCTGCTGCCCCTGACATTGACATCTCGTGCTCACTGGTGAGGTCCTTATGGTCTCCCTACAGAAGACTGTATTTCTGTTAAAGGACTTGTCTCAAGTTAAATTATCTGTGAGATCACTAACTCTGTGTCCATCCTAGTGTTAAATTCCTAACAATTTCTGTCAACAGTCAGTATCAACAATAATGTTTAATGAAAATCTTGTAGTATTAAAACCACTTCATGTTGGCATGGGTGATGATGAGTCAGAAGACAGCCCTGGACCATACCATTAACTTCTCAAATAAAGAATTCCTGCAGGAGACAACCCCAATTGTAAAGTTTTTTACTTTTGCTGTCCCTGTATATTTAATCCAAAGGAATAAACTTTGGGATTGGTCCAAACTGGTATTCCTATTGAAGTGAAAGATGAGCAAGTTTGCATCCAGGTTTGAAGTTTACTTCTTACAGGATTCTTACAGTTTTAACAATACAGCATTTTAAACCAGGGTTACATAAGTAAAAAAATCTTATTTTGCAGTTCTTAGTACAAAGATTTTTCCTCCTGTGGCATTTATTCTCCTTGATAGTTACTTTCTTTTGTTGTGTAACTAAATTCATCATTTACATATGCGCACCGTGAAAAAGAGAGCTAGATATAAACACTAGCAGTATTTTAATAAAGGGGTTTTATTGACTAGAGGGAAAATGAATGAATACCCAAAAGTTCAAAGTATAAACCAGGAAATCAGAAAATTTCTATGAGTGAATGGCTGTTGCGATAAATTTGGTTTTGATAATTTATTAATCTGTTACAGTGGATTGTATGTACTAACTTTTAGGCTTCTGTTTTCAGCCTTGCTCTACAGTATGTATCTAATACTACATTTTCACCATCAAAGGGCAAAAACCAGTGCAAAACTGGCACACAGCCCAGTAGAAGACAGAGTGTCTCTGTTCTCAGCTCCATGAATGTAACAGAGTAGAAGCTACTGGCTCACAGCGAAGTTACTCTGCAGAAAATAAGATTGAATTCTGGTCTGTGGAGCAGGTAGGAGATAAACTTCTGTGTTTCTGCCTGGAAGGGATGCTGAGCAGCTGGCAAACTATGCACAGGAGCTTTATGGTGCAGGTCTGTGAGCACAAAAGATCAAAATGAAAACTTCTCAATGACCATTGCAAAACAGAGTTGAACAAAGCTGCCTGCAGTCCCAGCAGTGACACTTCCTGAGCTGGGGCACTTTGGTGTACACCAGCTCAGCCTCTGCTTTCACCTGACCTGCTACCAGGAAGAGTATGTTTGATTACTGACTTAGGGAGCAGACATTTGCCCTGCTTCCTGCAGTTAGGTAGTTAATGTTTAAAAACACATTATTTTAATAATTTTAAAAAAAAAAAAAAAAGTATCCACTGGGAATAAACATTATCCCTTAATTTCTAAAAATAATTATAATATGCATCTTAAAATTCAGAAGAGTGTGGCTCATGAATAGGAAAGTAATTTCTTGATTTAAATGCTGATGGTACAGCTAGAAAGCAACTGAAGTATATTATACACCAACCTAAGATTCTCATATTTTCCTGTAATATCAATTCAGCATTAGCAACGCTAAGCCACCTGCTCTTGCCTTAATAGAGCATGAGTTATTAAGACCAATGTTTTAAATTATGTTTATGCTCTAATAGAAAGGATCTGGTTTCTTAATTTAAGAGGTGATTTAGTTTACCTGCTTTACTTGGCATATTAATTATTAAGCCACTGTCTGGGTGTCATTTAAGATTAAATCATGCTGAATTGCTTTGAAAAATACAAACAATCAGAAAAGATAGGTTTAAGGAATAACTCAGATAGAAGGAATTAGCATACACTAAAGCAGATCATGTACTTAGGGGCGTGAGAATAGTCTTGCTGCCGTGGTCGTGCATTTGCAGTTAGGGGACTCAGAAATTCACTTGTGCTGTGCTAAAATCTTTATTTTCATCTCTTATCAAGGCTCTTACAACTTGAGTTTCAAAAGTTCTTTTTAATTTTGAATCATTTGGATTTTGGGCTCAGTGTTTAGCACGTGTCACTGTGATTTGATTTTCAAAGGTAGTGAACACTCAAAGCTACAATTTGAATCAGGTGAGACCTGAAATGTCAAGCATTTTTGAAAAAGAGGTTTTATTTCTGGAACCTTACAGCATAAATTACTGGCTCGGATTTTCAGGGTTTCCTTACACAGTAAACTGTGGATTTAGGGTAGAAATTTCAGTAATTTATTCTTCCATTCTATGCATTACCTAGTCATATTAATCAAAGCATTAATTTCCATGTTTATCATTTAAGAATGAATTCACTTAAATTAATTAGAATTTTGTTTTTACAAAGTTACATCAAGCTGAAATGGTAACTTTAAAATATCAAATTGAAAATTTTGAGAATGTAATACATTTTCTGAAAAGGAAAATGAATCGATCTGACTGTTTCTAAGAGTTGTTAATGGCTCTGCTACTAGAAAAGACTTGTGCTGAGAAATTTTTTGCTAATTCTAGAAGCAGAATTTTCATGAAGTCGCAAGTCTGGCAAGGCAAATCCATCAAGATGAGGGAGTTAATTTTTATTGAATTCACAGGTGGTGAGAGCCAAGCATAACTCTATCAAATTTCCCGGATACCTTTGTGTCATGTTGCAGGATGTGGATAAGGAGACAGATAACCACTGCAGAACTGCAGGAGCAATTTCTTTGTTGGTTCAGCCTTTCCTTACACTTCATTCTCATCTCAAGGGAATGCGCAATTATTATGCTTGGGAGTTAAACACTGAATCCAAGCTCCCCTTGATAAAGCATAGTAACCAAATCTCCATCCATGCTATAATTAAAAAAATCAGATCTTCCTATACCTTTTGCTAGGCAAGAACAAAGCCAATGCAGTATAACTTTCTTTCAATCCTCTTAACATCTTCAGCTTGGAAACTGTTAAGGTGGTTCTGAGCAGGCTAGAGGTTCCCAAGCTTCAGTATATGAAGGCCGTTGAAAAGGAGTGCCTCTACAGAATGAGGTGCAGTGATATGCATCTTCCCTCTGCTTAGAGACATGAATAGATGCACTCACATCATGGGGTGCCAGAGCGTGTTTCAGATCAGGTGGTGTCCACAAAAGACCTCAAGACCTTTCGGTCTCCAACCTCAATCCTACTGTGTTACAGAATGGAGACTAGGGGTGATCATCACAGCCAACATGAGGAAGTGTCACAAATTGCCTTTCCAACTAATTTTTACACTCTTCACATACTCACTAGTGGCTGCTGCCACAAGCAGAGTGATGAATTGCCTGCATTTTTGGTCTAACTCAGTATGGCCACTCCTATGTTTGTAGACTGAGAAATCCGCATCTCAAGATTTCTTTGGGAATTAAGAAAATAATGGTTTCCGCTGCTGATCAGATCGTATTATTGTAGACATGTTTATATAATCTGTGGCAATGTAGGAAGGCAACACTTGTCCTACAGAATGCAAAATAGAAAACTGCTGCAGAGAGAGGCAGAAACGTGTGAACTGGCTTCCCCAGTATAACGCAGAATTTCAGTGGCAGCATATCTTTCCACAAATCCTGATAACAGGATTCCCAGTGATGTCTTCATGAAAACAAACTTACATGGGATCCTTACCAAGCTCTTTGTCATAGCCAGCAATACTGATATCATGATAGGAGTAACCTTGGTTTTGATAATCCTGGTGCACTACCCAGTAGTACTCTATTCCTGGATTTCTTCAGTTTAGAAGCAGATCTAAAAATTTTAATATTCCTTTCTAAAAGTTTTCTGTGAGATATACAAAGAAGATCTTTCTTTCTGAGCTTCCCCCTTTCTAACCAACCCTCTCCTCCAAAATGAGGCAACCCCTAGCATCTGCAGAGCAATGCTTGTCTTTTGAACTGCTGGTTTAATTTTCAGTTTTGGAATAAAACACACCATCTTCCAATGGCTAATCACTGCAATGCTGTTTTATACATAGCTGCTCACACTTAGGCAAAATGGGTCTAGAGAGTGGGAATATCCCAGTTTTAGGTAGGGATACTGAACATTCATTTTTCATAACTACAAACAATAGCAAATAGTACAAGATCTCGTGTATCTGTGAATGCTCCCCTGCGTCAGTTTTTCATTTTTAAGACAGCTGATTTGGACCTGTCCAGTCAAGTAGGTTTATATCTTGTGTTCAACTGTATTATTTTTTGCAAAGGTGCAGCTGGTTTTGATAGAAATTGGAATGTCATCTTTGCTTATCCCACTCGCTAGTAAGACATAAAGCTATTGTCCTCTTCAAATTATGCAAAAACCATTTCTGTATTGATACAATGAATTAAGGAAACTTTCCATTTATAGCTTATGCCAATTTGATGCAGATCTTACTGAAATATTTCCAGGAAAAAATCTGGATGTCTGAGCTGGTTCTATGTCCTGAAAAAATGATTTAAACCATGTCTTTCTTGTCTCCGGATAACACCTCTGTGTCCAGCAGGGAGAGCAACACTAAATCTTATTTATATGACCCAAACTGTGGTTTCAAAGGACTGAATAAGTTCAACTCTATGTAAAATCAGACAAGGTCATATGTTTGATCTCAATGGTGAAGTTTAGTGAAGTTGTTACTATGCCAAATCAAAATATGAACCTGTCCAGCCCTCCCAGCAGCCTTATGCCACTGACTTCACTGGGATGACAGGGCAGTTGCTGTCTCACACAATGGGTCACAGACCTCCAGCAACAGCAAAATAACAAATAAGCGATTTAGAAATATCCAAATTACTTCAAGACTCTGGCTTCCACCAAAACCTGTCCCAAACTCACTGAAGGAAGAAAATGCACTGCAAATAAACCACATTTTTTTCTTTCTGAAAAAAAATTTGGATTCTCTCTGGGGCAAGCGGATTCTCTCTCGGGGCCTTGACCCCTGGGTGTGATGGTCCTGTTCACCCTGGTGCCACCCTGTCAACACTTGAGGATGAGGCAGCAGCAACCAGTAGCTGAATTAGGTTGGATTTAAGGACTTTCAGATTTTATCAGATATAAGTGGCTATTTGGTACAAAGTGGCTGTTGTTACCCAACCTCCCTTGATTTCTTATCATATAGATATCTGCAAACACTATTTTCATGTGTGATACTAATTTTGCCCGTCTTGCAGTGCTCACATCACTGCCACGGTGTGAGCGCTCCCAGCCATTAATGAAGCGATGCTGGGAACCCCTCTGGGGCACAGCCAAGTATTGTAATCACTCTTACAGCTGGGAGCTGGAGCGTAGAAATGAACTGCGAGCATCTATAAGCCCACATGGAAAGTCAACAACAGACTTGAGAATTGGCTTCATTTCTTCTCAGTCTCATTTCTGTGTCTTCTTTTCTTTGTTCTGTCTTGATCTTTTTCCTTACTTTCTTCCTTTCCCCATCTGAGAGCATTATCTGGGGGCTAAGGGAGGAGCTGCACTGGGAGCTAAACTAGATATGAGAAGCTCAAGTCCCAGAGCACAATGTCTTGTAGACCTTGCAGGAACCCAGTATCTGGCAAACTTCTCATTGAAAGGGTTTACATTTCTAACAGTGTCGCATTTTACAAGGACTCATTCATTTTTTGGCTTAAAGATTTCTAATTGGCTAGCCGTGCAATTTTTAAAGTCTCTACCTGTGCTCCTCATCTATCTGTTCTTACTATAGCATCCATCTACCTGGCAGTCTTCAAGGTATCTGCGTTTCTTAGTGTCCACCGAGGTAGGGAAGCAGGTGGTATCCTTCAATTGCAAATATAGAATTGAGTCACAGAAAAACCGTGTTAGCTCTGAGAATGCATTTGGTAGCCCCGGTTTCCTCAGTCCTAAGCCAGCTCCCTCACCACTCAGTGGTTCCTTGAAGTTCCTTCCTTGAAGGCTGTTGAATTATTACATTCTGCTGTTATAAAAAAATCCAATCCTTTCATCCATCCTTCCATCCATCATGCATTGCTGTCGTTTCTAGCAGCAGCTGCACACATCTGAACCATATGAGGGGAAAAAAAAGAAAAAAGGAACAAAGAACAACGTTTACCATAGGACAGTTTGAAATCTTTCTAGTTGGCAACTAAATCAAAGGAGTGCTTATGTTTTGATGTACAGCAGTCTTAAATCATTTGTAATTTTTTATCACCTCCTTTTATCAACAAATTAACATCGTGATATATAAGATCATCAGTAAATTAGCAATCAGCACCAGAACACAAATTTAGTTTTTAATGTGTGTACAAAACAAAGGACAATTGATAATATGAGGTGTAGCACTTAACATTTTAAAGAGAAAATAAATATATTTATATATGTTAACGTACTTGTTAATTTATTCCGGCACCTGCAATTGGTGAATTTCTCTAGTCTTTGTGTCATTTTGATATATGTGCTGTCCGAACTCTCTCCCTTGCAAAGAGTCTACTTCTATTTTCATGAACATGAACAAGAGGGGAGGATGGGGAGCTGTATGAAGGAAAAGAAACCACATCTGCATCTCTCTCAAAGAAAATATTTTGAACATGATATTAAAAAAACCCTAATTTCAAAGATAAATTCTATGTGTAAGGTGAGGGCATTTCCTGTAAACAACGCAAAGTAATAGTTTAGCTTGGATTTAAAGCTAACATGAAATTGCAGATCAAATCCTCCTCCCCCCAACAATCATTAATTCATTAATCCTTGAAAAGCCATCACTGCATTGTTTTCTGGTAATTATACACACCTCATATGCTGGCTTTTTAAGACATTAATTGCATGATTAGTTTTATGATTTCTTCTGATTACCAATTAAGTTACCTTTTTCTCTCTTTTCTGTATTTCATACATACCATTAGACTTTATAGTGCTTCTTTTTTAATTTCTCACCTAGCAGGGGTTCTCACACATTCGAAGACTGCATTATCCACTCAATAAACAGAGAGAGAGTTTAATTTTCTGTGTAAAGTATTGCTGTGGACTTGGAAGGATGATGTTTCAGATATTATGCTATCAAGAGTGACATTTAATTTTACAGGGAAAAAAATCTTGTTTTTCCCTGTCATAACAATGTTCACAGAGCATGATTTTAAAGATGTGCAGAGACCAAATCAAGTGATTCTGTCTCTTGGCTTAGCTGAAGTTGTCACATCTTCCATTTTTTTACCCAACATGTATTGCCAGCTGGTCTTCAATTCTATTAGTCTAATTTCTTCTATAGAGTTCTCTGGGTCTGTGTATATATATGAAAATAGCATCCCATATATCATAAATCAGATACACATGCACGAAGCTCACAAAAATCCAGAAAAAAAAAAATAAAATTGATCAGTGTGACTATGAGTTTGAATAGAACTGAATTTCCAGTATAACTGCATCCCAATTATCTTGTAGCTGCATCCTTCAGATGCTGAGAAGTCTCAACTTTTTTAGTACACATTTGACTTTCAGCAAATGGGA
Source organism: Thinocorus orbignyianus (assembly GCA_013400375.1). Classification (NCBI taxonomy): domain Eukaryota; kingdom Metazoa; phylum Chordata; class Aves; order Ciconiiformes; family Thinocoridae; genus Thinocorus; species Thinocorus orbignyianus. Next base: position 1,321,480 of record VXBW01005821.1, on the reverse strand, counting down.
CTCCTATCAACTGCAATGGCAATATGCTAATGCCTACACACAGGTTGTGTTTTAGAGACTTAGAGACATATTGCAAGACACGCGGAAATACAAAACTAGATGCAGAGGACATTTTTTACCCTCCATATTGCACGTACATGGACAACAGCTGTGTATCTCTGTACGTGTTTCTTTTAGTAAACATCTTTGTGTGGTTGGTATATATTTGTGTGGGATTCATATACATATCCTGCATCATCTTGGTAGAGTAAAACCAATTACATTTAATAATCAACACCAGACAAGATGCCTAAGTGGAAATTAATTGAAAAAGGCCTTTATGTAAAGGAAACATGCAACTGACTCACAGACCTTCTTGAAGAGAATAATACAACCTATAGTATGTTGTGTGTGTGGTTTTATGACAATCTGGTATTGATTTAAATGAGTACGTGCTTCCAGTTTCCTGACAGCTATGTCAGGTCAGAGAATAGAAAGACTGGGAGTTGTAGGGTAACTCTAATTGGATCATCATAAAAAATAAACTCCCAAGTTTTCTTCTGAGCCTTAAAATGTTTGCTTGCCAAAGCTGTACTGTGGTTCTCTAGTAGGAAAAAAAATGTCCATGGTGTACCATATGCTGTTCTACAAGCACCCTGTGGACAGCAAGTCAGCATGGAGAAATCTTCAAAATTGAAGGTCTTCCTGTAATAACAAGTAAGGATGCCTCCAACTCTATGAAAGCTACAATTTTTTTTTTATAAATTATAGGAAAAAATATCAGGTTCTGTGATTAACCTTTATTTTTCTATCATGGCTTTCCTTTTTAAGAGATCTTTTAAATCTATTTCGTTCAGTCCTGCTTTGTGTTGAATGAAACAGCAGCAGTCTGTCAGTCCAGGAAACGGAAGACTCCGAGAGTTCAGGCACTGGGTTGTCACTGGCCTGACAAAGTCAGGTACGGATTTGGAGTGCCAGGAGCTTGCCATCACCTTTAGTTACAACCAATAGTAATTTGAATAATTTACTAGCCAGGTGCTAGTAAATTTGATCTCTAGAAGTATTTTTAGGCATAATCTGCATATTTCATCTTTTATGTTAAATAACCAATATGAATGATTTCTAATATTTTTCCAGCCTCCCCCAAAGGTCAGTGAGTATTTATGCCACTTCTATCTGCTTTCTAGGCTACGTCAAACTCAGTACTGTAATCAAAGCAGAAATGCTTCCTTCTAGAACCTGCTTTATTTTTACTATTATTTGTAATTGCACTCTTCTGCTTTCAGCCATTCATAGAAAGTTATACATACGGTAGGTAATGAGGTAAGACCAAATGTTGTAGCTAACGTGGAAAAAAAAAAAAGAAGGAAAGAAGTGGCATAGATTTTCCTGTTTCTTTCTCTTTGGAAAAAAATTACTTGGCTGCTGTTTTTGAAGAAAGAAAAATTGTGAGAGATTTGGAGGAATGGCAGAGGTGGGGGGAAAAGTCATGATTATGACTTGCTCGTGTATAAAGCTTTTACTGCAAGAAGACAAACAGGATTCTCTTGAAGACATGTTTAACTTTTTTCCCCAAAAGATATTTAGAACTTTTTCTTTTAATTCTGCTGCTTCTTTCATGTTGAAATCACCATTTGTCTTTCCAAAGGCTGAGGCCATGATAAATACATGCTTTCACTGTATGGAGACAGTGCCTATAGTCTATCCCTCCTCCTCCTCTGGCACTCTAGGAAAAACTTATGCCTTCATTCCTAAATTAACATGTTTAGATGCCAATAGATCTACTTTATTTATAGCATCTCATGGTTTGAAGCAAGTATTATAAGATCAAATGGTGATCCCTTTTACAGCTTCACAGCACTGTGGGCAGATATGTTTCTAGGCATTAAGGACCATCTCCAAATATATAAAAAAACATCAAAAGCCTATAAACAGTTCAATGCAATTAACAGAATTAATCAGTAGGTCATTTGGTTAATGTAAAAAAAAAAAAGATACGTTATACATCCTTTCCTATTACACGTTTAAAACCCCAACGGTTTTAAAATCAGAGCAACGTTGTATTTCAGAAGTAATAATTACATAAAAGGAAATTATTCTGCACGTCAGCTAGGTGATGATGGGTGTCAAGAACTGCCCAAAGGCCTGCAACCTGTAAAGCACCTCTGCATCCATGTATTTCCTGTTCCTGTCATGTGATAAATGAAGTTGTTTGCAGTTGGAATTCAACACAGCAGTGCTGCCCCGTGACGTGGCTGGGATGCTGCAGCAGAACAGATTCTGCATTGCACTGCCACTGTTTTGAGCCACTTCAACCCCATTAAGCCTCTGCTTTCTCCCTTGCTCATTTCATTGCTCGGTTTACATGTGCCTGCGAACCTCCTGAGCAAATTTCTCCGTCTTTACCACTGACACAATGTGTACCCTCGGGCATGTTGCTTAATACCTCTTCTTCAGTAAACCAACTGTATGTGGACAGTATTGGGAGGGTGATATAGGCTAAGCAATAATAATAATAATACTGTGCTAAAAGCGTTGAGTGCTGAGAAAATGAGCTACAGCCCACAGAGAATGCTACAAGTTTCAGAAATTTCACTGGTATATCAGAGAAGGTGCTTTCAGAGCAGTATAGCACATCCTTGAAACTGAAAAATTCAGAGAAGCAGCATGGAAATACTGTTAGCACACCCTCTGATAGCCCCCTCAGCCTTATTTTAATAGAAATATGAATAAATGAAGCAGTAACAATACCAGACGTTCTTGCAGACTGATGTAGCCCAAAACTTTAACAAAAGTTTAATAATATTCAGATAGTCACATGAACAATGTGTTTTCATCCTCTTGAACTTCCTGCGTCTGTGGGTTTAGTCTGCACTGGATACATGAAGTGCTGAAAGTGTCATGAAAGGCTTTTTTCTTCCTAAGATCATTTGCAGTTGCACATTGTGTAAGCCCAGGAGGTCTGGATAAGCAAAAGTGTGGGTTCTTTTCAAACCAAACTGCACCTCCAGAATTTCCATTTGCCCACCACTAATGTTCGTTCAAATCCATATTAAAATTGGGAACAAAACTATCTCCAGTTCACAGAAATGTAGCCATCCACAGCAGCCCAAATGGATTAGGATTGCTGCATCAGAGAAGTCCATTACTGTAGTGTAAAGTACAGCTACAGTATAAGCCATTTCAAAAAGTACCGCTGTCTCTGATCAACCTTAAAAAAATCCTCTTACTTCTGAAAACACAATGTAAAAATGCACAGCAGGCTACAGGCTAGTTATGTCAAGCACATCTTTTTAAAAGTGAAGTTTAACCCAAAAGAATCATAATTCACTATTAAATTTCGGATTTTCTGCTATTCTTGATACCAGCCCAAATTAAATGGGTGCTGAAGGCCATAATAGACGCCTGATCCACTTCTCTCCCTGGAAGCACCCAAGGAGCTGGATGCATTTTTGCTAGTCTCGTGAATTGTACACTGCCTGCCTGTCAATGCATTGCATACGAGCATGGCATGAGGCAGGACAAGTCTGGGCATCAAATGACAGGGACCGAAGAGTAGATGATCCCGGAGCATGCAGTACAATGTCAGAATTAGAATACCAGTATGAAATTTCTCATTTCTTTGATTGTGAGAAGGGGAAACTAGCCACCTCGCTTAATCTTACAACATACTCCTTTCTCTCTTTGCTGCAATGTTCTTTTGTTGCAAGGGGTGGACTGCTGGGGAAGTCACCTCAGCGTGAGTTGCATGGGTTTGCTGAGAAGGGCTGATTTTCCTCAGTGGTTTTCCTCCGCTTCTCATATTTGTCAGAGGATGAGATCTTAACCAGTGCTGAGGAGCAGGGGTTGTATGGGCAAGATAAGGCAGATATACAGTAATACCTGGTTCTATCTGCATCAACATCCAACTCTGAAGTCCTGGTCCATGCCTGATTGTTCAAGCATAGATAAAGATGGTTTTCATTGGTCAAAATAGAAGGACATAATTGCATGGCATAAACTGCTGTATCCTATAGCCTCTGTGGAAGCTGTGAACCTGAGAAGTCCAGTTCTCAATGTGTTCTCTGGACTGGAAAACAAAGTGGTTCAATTTTGGAAACTATGGGGGCAGCTTTCAAAGTAGCAGGACTGAAATGCCTTAAGCTGCTCTAGTTGGGCATCTCATTTGAGATTCTTTGTCTCCTACCTCCATTTACAATAAAGTAATCTTGAAAACTTGTTTCTGAAGACAGGATCGCTATTTATAGGGAAAGTTGTTGCTTTTTTTGCATTTTGCAGGAGCAGTCTTTCATATCAAAAATTTGTTTGATATGGAAATACTGTATACTTGCTGCTTTTAAGCCCACCTACATGCATATCAAGTTTCTGAATTACCGGTAAAAATCTATAGGCTTTTGTGCACAAACAAACTTAGCTTTTCAGTATGCACCTGCTTAAGCAATTTCTTTGAAAACAGCATACTTGGATTTTTGGTTTTTGCCTATAAATAGCCCTGCTTTGTAGAATGTAGTTTATTACGGGCCCTTTTAAATACATTTCTAAGGGGAAATATGTAGTTGTCCTTATTAAAAATGAATTACATACATCAAAATTAAAGTTGTTTGCAATAACATAACATTCTTCTGCATTTTGTGCTAACATCAGCACACTCCGTGGGAAACATAAAAGGAGATATTCCATAAACATATGAAATTACAAATACAGTGCTGGGGGAGGGGCTCTTTTAGGTCAGAATTTTTTTTTCGTTAGAAGAAGGCTGATATTCGTAAGGACTCATGTTTGCAACAGACCCCTGTCTCCAGCACATGCTTCTGAATCAACTTTGGAGCAGAAGGCTACAGGAGAAGGAACTCCTGCCTCACACACTGGGAGATACCATGAGGTTGCCTAAAATTACAAGATATACTACAATTTTATTTTTTTTTAATCTGTTAATATTTATATTATTATTTTTATATAATTTTTGAGACACAAAATGCTTAAATTCTTAAGATACTTTGCTTTTCTTAAAGTGTTTCAGATAAAACTGACTCCCGGGGCTATTAAAATAACTCTTTGTGAATATAGTTCAAGTTTTGCTGCAGTCAATCAGGAATATATGTTCCAGGAGACTTTGGTAGATCCCTGCTATTTTTTTGAATTTCCCACAAAAACAATTCAAAATAATAGATTGTTGCATGGATGAGATCTGGAAAAGTTAAGTGATATGATCATTGGGTTGTATTGTCATAATCAAGTAATTCTCTAGTAGTCTAGTAACGTCATAGCAACGATTCAGAATTTTTGACTATTAGTCATTCAATTCATATAATCTTCATGGTACAAATGGTTGTCAATAGCTGGCAGACTGCTTGGAAACACTGATGCTTAAGGTCTTTGAGTGGGTGAGGTGTACATGGACATCTCAGAAGGCTTTTATATAATGCTGTCTTATTGGGACCTTAGGATTATTTTTCTTCAATGTTTTTGTCATTTCTAGGCTGTCGTTAAAATATTTCGCCTTCCCAGAAGTACTGGAGAAGTAAGGCTATGATCTAGTGTTGATAGTCACATCAAAGTTAATCACAGCCTTAATTTAAAAGAGAGAACCCAGAAAGCATAACCAATAAACAGAAAGCAAGGTTTGCAAACATTTTGAACCAAAACTCATAAATCCATTATCATATTCATACTAAAGACCAGGGTGGTATCAGGGCCCCACAAAACTCGTGATGGGACTAACATAAGTACAGGTTTTTACTTACACATCCTCTAGTCTTCCTTTAAGCTAGGTCTCTCTGCCAGTCCTGAGAGTTTAAAAGAAAATTTTGACAACTGTACTTCTTAAGTGAATTCACTTGAATTTGAAACAATGCAGCATATAAACTCAAAACTGTAGCCTGTGCACTTATTTTGAGTATTTGCTCATTCTTCTTAAGTTGTTTTTTAAGTTATTCTGCTTTTGGAGGCAGAACAGAGCATGCATTTGTATGCCGTGTGTTTTCTCCTTGGAAGATAAAAGGCACTTTTGATGGAAGTACAGGCTGTCTTCATTCATGGTAACGTTCAAGGTATGGTGAAAGATTTCCCATATAAGTGTACTGAAATTTCTTTCTTAGGTATTTTTTTAAGAGCTTACACCTAGAGGCAGGTTGGACAGCATTAACAACCATTAAGGTTTCTTGGCACTTCCTGGTAGAAATTTCAGTTGCAAGCTTTAATCATTTGAAAATTTCTAGTGTCTGCTCTGGCTGAATTTTCGTAGGAAAATAACAACACAAACAACTCCGTCATTTCTGAAACTGCACTGGAGAAAATTAAACTTAAACCATTGTCAAAAAAACTTATGACGCTTTTTTCTTTTAAACATCCCAGTGTTACCTTTGCTCTGTGATGATAAGTAGTGGGAGCCATGTGACAAGGATTTATCTTTTGCTCTTTTTTATGGAAATACAGGCAATCTTTTCTGAAGTAGTCATAAATCTGTGTATATTTGTTGTTTGCACATGCCCTGAAGAAACTTGCAACATTTTAGTATCTGAATTCACCAGGGAATCCCCGTGGATGGACAGATAAGGATGGATAGGATGGGCAAAAAACTTGTTGAGAACTTATGAGAAGCAGAAGAGATCTTTTCTAAACAAATGAAGGAAGTGTCTGTAACACAGACCTGGTTAACAGAGAGGACTTTAACCTCCCTGACATTTGTTGCAACAGCAATGCCACAGGACACAGCAGTCAAGAAGATTTTGGGAGAGTATTAAGAATGACTTCTTGGTACAGATTCTGTCTCCAGGGCCAGTCAGACACACCTGTGCCTGAAGAAAAAGTAGCTGGGGAAGCTAACAGCCAAGACAACTACAGAGATAAACTTTCCATACTGATACTGAGTGAGCAAAGAACAAGGGGCTAGGGAAAAAAACGACGGGTTCAGATTTAGAAGACACAGTCTGGTCTGAAGTCACTGTTTTTTGTCTGGGAGGCCCTCTGCTTCACCAAAGTGATGTGAAACCAATGGTAAGCCTTCTGCTCTGTTTCATTACTCATCCTTTACTCCAGGAACCCAAATGGTAGAGGTCTGGATGATGGATATTAAGTTATGTGATGAGCTATATTGGTGTCAATATGAAGATACATATCCATATTACAGAGGAGAGGGTATATTTTTTGAAATCAAAATCCTGCGTATGTCATTTTTAATTCTGAAAAAAAAAAATATTTTCTTTGCACAAAATTGCAAAGTTAAGCTCTCAAAATTTAACACCTGACGTATCGTTTGGAGGAAAGTTGTTGCTCCCATTTTTGTATGTATATTTTGTATGTATGTATATAAAGGTAGAATGTTTAATTACAGAACCCTGCTTCATTTGTTTGCAAAAAGGGTCGGGTCTGGCAAGGACTAGGACTTTGCCATAGAGCAAATGATTAAGAAGCCCCTACCTCATTTGTTAAGTAAGTCAGAAAGTATAGAGTGAATGAGACAGGATAGTCTCCTGGTTAAAACAGCAATTTTTTTGTTTGTTTTTATAAGGGAGTCTTTACATGAAGTCAGGTCATTTGCTTTACACCAGAGATCTCATTTTTTAGATATATGAAGCTTTCTCTGTAGGGCTTGACCCATAGATTCCGTGAGCGCTTACACAACAGAAGTATGAACTGGACTGTTTGTGAATATATGAAATGCTACAAAATACAGAGACAGCTCAAACTGGGTACCCAATTAATGAGTACTTTCTGACATAAATCTCTCTGTGCCTCAAGTCTGCTTTTTACAGAGGGAACAATACCCACTCATGTCCTAGGCGGGATATGAAATTCATTAAAATTTTGGAGTGTTTGTATACTGGAATAATGAGTACCAAAGAAGGAAATGAAAATATTGAAAATTACTAATCTATCCTTACAGCTGACGTCTGTCATCACAGAAGGCTTTGTGCAATGTGAGGTAAATAAAGCCAATGGCCAAATGCGAATATAGACACAAAACCCACTGGCTGTTCTGTGCCCTGAGTGAAGAGGAGTCTTCTAGAAAAACACAAATTCAAAATACATGTATGGGGCAAGATTGAGTTTAGTAGGCAACCTTAATCCTGGCTTTTCCTGACATTCTGGAGTGCTTGATTTTCCATCCTCAGTCCAGTAATTAAAAAAACTTTCCAGGAACACTTTGCTCCAGTTGAGAGCAGCAGGTAGTCCCATGAGACACTATAGAATTCTTCCTTTGGGGTGTCCAGGTTGACTTAACTTGCACCCCAGACACAGGATGCAAAGTCAAGCCCCTCTCCTCCCCACTGCAGCACTTGACACACATGCTTGGCCCCTCCAGGCTGTGTGCTGAACTGAATGCTGTCATGTCTGTGTTCCAGTAAAGACTTCATAGAAAATAGTTCAACATTCAACAGAGCAGAGATGGGAATCTTTCCCTGGGACTGCCACAACTAAGCTGCAGTGTGATGCTCACTACTCTCTGGCCCAATGAATATTTAATTGTGCCATGCAAAGAGGAAGAGTTTCAACAGAATGGACTGAAAGGGGCCCCAGTGGGAAACCCCAGCTCCAGTGGCTTGAGCCATCCAGCAGGAGGGATGAATCCTGATCCCTTAGGTGGAGAAGCCGTTTGATCAAGGTAGGGGCCCACATCATACAGACAGCTGCTCTAATTACTGAGCTACTAGATGAAAAGGGACACTATCATCTTGGTCTTGTCCTTTGAAAAGACTAGACCTCCTTTCCTTATCTAAAGAAAGGGTTTAGCTACATGAGCCCTAAATGCAAATAAGTACCTCTGTGCAAGTGGGTCCCTGAATGATGCAGGGCTGAAGCCATATCCAAGTATTTGACATCTTCCACTGGTTAGGCTGAGCAGATCCAGTGAGATGGTTACTGTAAACACTTCAGGATGTTTTTCTTTCTTACTGCAATATTCCTGATTCAGAGATGGGAAAAACCCTCAGCAGCATAGTGCCTGAGAGGTAGTTGTTGCAGTGACACTGCCAAACTCCCTTGACTTACTCTAGCCCAAGGCGGGAAAAAAATGGAACATTTAGGGGTGGCAAGATGTAGTCCACATGTTGTTAGGTAGCATCTGCAGGGAAATCTGCATAATCTCAGAGGAAAGCTTTTCATTAATGTAAAATACAAGGTTTCTCCTGAGAAACCTTTTCTGAAGTGTGTTTAAACTATGCACTTCAAAGAATGCTGGTGCTTCTGTGAGCCCCGGCTTCACAAGAAGCTTTCTCATAGATACAAAGGAGGAGAAAATCTCCAAAGTAATATATGGAAATAAGAGGAAAGGTTGTTTGCTCTTTTTGCATGAATGCACCTGACTTTGACACAAGAAAGGCAACAGTAGGCAGAAGAAGCTCAAAGCTCTCAGTCCCTTTTATAGTAGTAATCAGATACAGGTTTTAGCTAAAACTAAACTTTCCCCATCAATTCAGTCTGCAGTTTTCTTGCACGTGACCTGTCCAGCTTGTATCCCAGAGCATCATATGTGTCAGTGCTTTAAAATGCTGTAGATGTACCTTTCTCAAGATAACTGAGTGCTAACAGTAGGTGGAGGTACAATCCAATTGTTCTGTTGTGTTTCCAAACAATCCAAAGCCAGCCTGACGTGCTATTAATTTTAATTAAGCCTTGCAATAAAAACCAACAGAACGGTGAAAAGCATGAGTAAAAATAAATGTATAGGTCATGTTTTTAGTTCCCTTTATGCAGTAATCTGATAGCTTGTTTAGGCATCGCAGGTGGAATACACAGACCTACATTTAATCATTGTTGTTTGTTTTTCTCTCAAAAATCATGCCTCCTGCTTTTTGTTTGCCTCTTAAAAAGGAAATTAAAATAAAAGGAAGATGTTTCTGAGGCCAGTTCAAGCATCAGAATATAAGCTGATTTTAAAAAATGTATCATCTTATTCAAGGTTCCTAGTTTGTGCATTTTATTTTTTAAATGAAAGGTGATATGAAATGCTGAAATTCTTTTAATTAAACTTTTACCGTATCTGGATTTGAAAGGGTGTTTGTGATCTATGCTTCCTCAAAGCTGAAACAAAATGGTGACTGACTGTCTTTGTGGGTCCAAATTTTGGAGAATGAAAGGCACAACTGGTTTTTTGTTTGTACAGCTACACCCACTTTGCTCCCGAGGCAGTAGGCAGTGAGTGTTGATGGACGCTGGCAAAAACTTTTACTCATGTTTTGAAAGTGCTCCTAGATATATAAATCTGTAGAAAGGGCAAAATGCCACCCCTGGTAATGGCACCTCTGAAGACTTCTTGCCTGTCCGTTTTGATTGTACCTGCTGGCCAGGTTTTCAGATCTTTGCAAGCTTAATGTTTTACAATTCACCTTCAGTTTACATCTGATTCACTCACAATCAGTCTAATCCTACTTGGATGTCAGGGAACAATTGTTTTCTTCTTTTAAAATAATTACATCCTATTTGTGCTATGGCCCTGCCTCTCCTTCTGAAAGCCTCAAGAAAATACAAATATAAGCCCAGAAAAATGCATCCAGCACTAGACTGAAGGGTGGCAGAAAGATTAATGTGAATTAAGATGAAGGGAAGTCCCTTTCTGGAATTATTCTGAGGGTAAGCTGCCATTTTGCTTTGTGCTTTTATGCAGTTTGTTGTACATGCCATTTATCCTGTCGTCTTTTTCATGCTTATCAAATATCTGATGATAAATATAGCTTGGTTTATCTGTAGATCTCCAGCAGTGTTATAAAGAAACTGTAACTAGAGGTAAAGAGATTAAGTTACTCAGCACAAAATGGATCAGGGAATATCATATGGAGGTACCTGTAGGTCCTGGAAATTATTTCCTCCTCTCAGTAGCCTCTCCCAATTCACAATTGCTTATTCCCATGGCAGAATGGCCAGGTGTATCACAAAAGATTATACTAAGATGACAAAAATGATAGTTAATAGAAAGCTATTTTATAAAGGCTTTGCCTTTCATAGTGTTACTTTGATGAACTCAATTTCCAGAAGAAAACACCAGAACACCGTAAATTCACAGTGACTTTTAGGGAAAAGTAAAGTTACATACCTTTCATTGGTGTTTTTTAAATCTCACATCATATAATTGCTACCACTGGAAAATATCGATCTTTCAGTGCTGCATTTCATCTTCATCCTACCAACAGGACTATTTTTAATTAATAATTTCATGAAAATATCACTCCACTCATGTTCTGAAGCAGCACTCAAAACTTAGCAAATACTGAATTTTTAATTACATGATTTTGTTCTATCTTTATTATATTTGAGTTCTTTACTTATGCCCATGAAAACTAAGAGAAAATAGTATTAAACATTGAATGAAAGAGCTCGTGGAGCTTGTGTGTAAGTATTTGCAAATGTCTGCCTTTTATATAACAAATTGAATCCTAAATGAACAGAAAGAAAAATGTGACGAAACAGCCACATCTAGCCAACAGCAGGCTCCTAGAAATTTCATGGTATGGTCTGCTGTGACCCAGAGTTCCCATAATGAGATATATTACTTCCAGTGATGGCATATTGTGCATTGCAGGATTTGGTAGCACATTTTGATAGTAATCAAACACTTACGCAAACTGCCAGAGGTCCTTAGTGCCCCCAAAAAGCAAAAGGAACTGGTTTCTAGTGAATTCAGTTGGTCCTTGCTGTCTTATGTGATTACTCATTTTCTGTCACTTTGTATATTACTGTGATATAACAAATAATGATAATTCATAGTACCTCTCACATCAATACAAACTCAGCTTACCTTAGACTTCCTTTCCATAGGAAAGCAGCTTTATAGTCACATCGATATTTTATATCCGTACGTTTGAAACAGCGTGAGCCATTTCAAGGATCCTTGAGTTCAGTTTTAGAAGGTCTTAAGTTTCAACTTGCATGTGGGCAAATTCAGTTGAAACAAAACAATCATTTAGAAGAGCATAAGGGTGTTCAACAGACAGCTTGATTCCCCCAGCCTAGGTCTATGGAACAGGCTGCAGAGGTTCAACTTTACTTGCTAGGCAATGTCTTCTAAAGCAGAGGCTCTGACTCTGCCAGGGGTCTGATCCCACAGTCCCACGGGATCCAGGGCAGAGCGCAGTGAGCACCAAATCTGTGTTTTTCACTTTGGCCAGTCTTTTTGCCATCTTCGTTGATTTTGCTGATAGCCATCAGTAACAGTTTCAGGGCTCGTTGCCACTCTGTATCCAGCTGTGCCCTGGCCTCCGGATGTGTTTATAAATGGAAAGATTTCTGACATGATAGGAGGTATTTTAACAGTAATTAGAGCATATGGTGACTACGAATCTTAACAGGAACAACTCTATTGCAAAGATTTCAGGCTGCCAGTAATGGAAATCTGACATTTATGCAGGCTTTGTGTTGTTTGAAGCTACTGGCCATTATAGCTGAATTGCTATGCGGCTCTGCTCAGCCGTTCTGTTTCCCAGAGGTGTTTCAAGAGCATGAAGCCATTTCTTTTCCTCTTTTTGTTTGTTTGTTTGTAAAGGGCCTAGTGAGTTATGTAGCTTTCCCTGGGAAATAAAAAGACTTGCAAACATAACACTTATTCCTCCCTGACATTTCAAATCTATGTGTTGGTGGTTAAACATTTAGTTACGTGGCTATTTTTCTAATGAACTACCTTACTTAAAAACGAACTCTAAAATGCCAGTCTGCCTTAACAGCTATATTGTGGTCGAATTCCCTAGTGAAGTATGTGCAACTTGCTGACTTCAGTGGGAGCAACATACATCTTAGGGCAAAATTTATCTCGTGGATTGATTGATTGTCAGATGTTTGGTACCATGTGCCAGATATTCAAAGGCGCTTAGCTCCCAGCAGCTCTTGTAATGAGACCTCTGGCTGAATTTTCACAGTCTTTTTGTGAATCTCACATACAACGTGTAAATAAAAATGGGCCTGAGTCCTTCTGTTCAGTGGGGAGTTATTTATTCTTAGGTGCAGTCCCAATGTGTATCTAGATCCTATTGAGATGATTAAGTACTTATTAACGTGAGTAAGAGTTACAGATTACAGCATTCTGTTGACTATTTAAAAAATCACAAGGCATGATTCGTATTAAAGTCAATGGACAGAGGACAGAGATAGGAGAAGCAGGAAGCGTTCATTAGAGACATGGACAGCACTGGAGCCCGTGTTTGTCAAGCTTGAGGTGTGATTTTTAAATTGCATCTTTGGATTTGTGGGTGCCACTTTACACTTGCAACAAATTGTGCCCACTGTTTTGAACTGACAAGATATCCCTCTCAGCTTTTCCTTGTGGGTGGTAAATCAGAATTAGAAAGCAATTTAAGAGTAAATTTAAGAGAGAATATTGTTTTCCAAGCAGATTCTGTTGTCAAAACTGATTTTCTCTCCGGACCCCTCCTCTATCAGCGAGATACCTACATTTTCCTTCCTCAGGCTTACAATCTGGGGAATGCACCCCAGGGTACTTGGTACTGGTTTCCCGCTGCTTTTGGGGGTCACAGTTTCTGCCACATTTCATGAGGGATCTGAGGAGTGAAAGAATCCATGACTGGTTGGGGAGACAAGTTGGTAGTGATAATCTGTGAGACTCAGCCCCAAACCTGGGCATCTCTGTCAGATTTAGCCTAAGAACAGCATTCAGGCTCTGAAGTATGAGCTGCATGTTGAAAGTGTATCTGCATACTTTGAATGTGTTTAACAATTGTTTAGTGTATACCTTTTAAATTATAGGCCTCCATCTATCAGACCTACTGCCCAAATGGAATAGCAGGGCACTTTTGACATTTTTGGCTTGTCGATTAACTTACTTGCTTGATGCTGAACAGTTATGATTGTTTAATTGATAGAAAATCAGAACACACTAACAGTTTCATTTTTGAATCTAGCTATCACCCATTTGTCAAATGAGGTGTCGCTTGTACATTGGTTGAGGGAATCATGCAGATTTGTGAGCCAGACAGTCTTACATGGGAAGCGGCTTAAATAACAGAGAAGTTTTTTACCACAGTAGAAATCATTCACACACTTTTTTGAAAAAATCCAATTATGTCATCAATGTACTGGAGATGTTCTGGAGCTCCACCCTTCTCCAGTACACTAAGAGAAAACATGCAGAACTTGAACATGCAGTATTTTGAACCAGCAATAATGTAATCAAAGCTCATTGAACATGAGATCTTGGAGCCCAAAAAGTTTGGATTTATCTTTGGAAGAATGTGTGTGTTTGTGCATACATAATTATACAAGGGTACGTTATATCCCATGACTTCAAGCTAAATATCATGAATTGAGAAGGCATCTTTCATTTGTGTACCTTTTTTCATGTCATACGTGTACATATATATGTTATGAAAAAAATTAATGGACCTGCAAATCCCATGTCACACAGTCATGAACCACCGTAGATCAGTCCCATGTGAGTATGGCTCAGTTTATACCAGACATAAAGGCTGGGGCTTTTAAAAATCAAGAGAGTGTCATGTGATTGTTAAAAGAGTTAAATTAGCTCATTCTAGACATAGGATCAGGGAAAAAGATGCATAGAACTGGGCAACAGCTGAGCATATTATTTCAGAGTTTAAGCATAACAAAAGAGTCCATCATGAAACCTTAGAGACCTAACTTCAAAACAAAATTATTAATAGCCAAGAGGGTAAAAGCTTTAGTGAAATTCGGAATCCAGTTCTAAATAGGATCTCCACTTCAAGAATGAATAATAGATGGAGTCCAACTGTTCTGTGGTTGAGCACAAATTAGTGATTCATTGATTGTAATCAAAAGCAGCTGCTTGTAATCAAAGCATAGGTTTTGATAGGTCATTATCAAATGATATGCTAATTTTCTATGTATATAAAGAGTAGAGATGGAGCTTGTCAAGAAAGGCCTTGATGGTGCAAAATACAGATTTTGTGGGAAGTTTACCTCAGTGCTTTCTTTCTTTCTTATCTGTCCTTGTTCCCAATTGGTATTTTCTGCCTCTCTAATTGGTTTGAGTTTTGTGGCAGCTTATTGGAAATGTCACCAACATCTGGGGTGGTGCAGCACAGCACAATAATGCATCGATAGGATGAAAGCAGGCCTTAGCCCTTCCTTTTATTGTTATTAACTCACAATGAATACTCCTTTCTGCAAGCGTACATTTGTGAGTCTGAATTTTGCTAAGTGCTTAGGCAAGTATTTTCAAATTCACCTGTTCTAAGTTAAAGAGTAAAATATTTCTTATCATTTATAAATTTTATATAATTATACTGCATTTCTAGAACACAGCATTTCTTTAGTTATTGGAGAGGCTGTGGATGGAAAAATAAATAGATATTTTAAAAATTTTGCGGAAGACTTTAAGTAGAGTGATTTGTAAAGGTTGCAACAAAAAATTCGGAATTTTCCACATCCTAAAAAGAATGCGTTAAGAAAGCAGAATAAACAAATAAGCCCAAGAGAATTTTAGTTCATAGAATCCTATGTCTACTGCTGTTGTGCTCGCTGATTTTCAGAACATTAGTAGCATGGTTGGATGTGCTGGAAGATGTTGATTTTGCCTCAGTTACAAACTGTCCTCTCTGTTTGGAGTATACTTTTACACTTGCTTGACGCACAAAGGTGCAGAAGGGGACAGGGACACTCCTGCAGCAGATCTCAGGAGCGATCAGGTGCTTATGGCCTCTCTGTCCCCATGCACCACAGTGGCCCTCACCGCAGGCTTTGATGTCCTCTGCCAGCAGAAAACATGTGCTCTCACCAATGCTAGTAATTGTGACAGATGAGTTGAAGCTTTTCCTCCTTTTTCACTGCGGTCCCTCTGAGGTGCACATTTGCCCCATCTACACATACTGGCACACTCACCAACCAGTAAGGTCAAGCAAGTCTAGACATTTTCAGACTTAGGACCACCAAAACATATCTGAAAGGAGCAGGTCCATATGTGTTATGAGCAATTCAAGCCTTTGAAACTTCAAAGGGCTTGTAGTTCACCAGAAATGTTTTAGGGATCTGGGTTGAAAAGTTTGAAACCACCAGTTTGATCCGGAAACTCAAAACACTCAACAGGGACACTGGAAGAGGAAGATGTGTGAAACAAACATGTAAGCCAGCTCTCAGCCATTCCTTTATTTACAAGACGAGCTTTAGCTAACGGTTTTACTTCTTGTTTGTCCTACAGGCCTCCTTTGTGGAGCAAAAAAATGGGTAAGACATAGGCAATCGGTTAAACAAAACCAAATTAAAGTTCTCGACAAAAAATCATGATGTGCATTTGATTATTCAGCTTTGGTGAAACAGATATTTCAGGCAGCATTCAGGCTTTCATTGTTTTTATGACCAGTATGTTTGCTGCCATGAACTCAATCATGGCACAATAGGAGGTGAGACTAAATGGTTTGACACATAACAAGTAATCATGATAAAAGAATTGATGCTCTACGCAGTGCAGAGGCTGTTACATTTTTAAATGCAAAATTAATTTCAAGATTGATTGAAGTCTTCTCCCTTTCTTTTAGCAATGGGATTAGTGTATTATTGTGGGCCTTGTGCAGCTCTTTGTCTAGTGCACAGCATCTGCAGTGAGTTCAGCAGTGTTTAAAAGTACATTTAGATTTGAGCTTCAGAAAAACCTTTGTGAGTACTTTTCCCCCTTGAAACTTCACAATGAATTTGATATGGGAGATGGAGAAAGAAAAGGAGGAGGAGTTGGCATTAGAGCTTCAGAGGATACTGAAGGATTCTGTTTATCCAGAGCCCAGGTAAATTGCTGGAGATTTAGCACACAGCTCATGCCATTTGTCTGAACATGACCTTGAGAGGACACCTTCTTTCTGCTTTGAGGGGGATAATTTTGTTTCGTGCACTTGTCAATCTTGTGGGTGTTTCTCCAAAAGCAAGCAAGCGTGCTGAAGAAAACGTGTGACAGTGCCGAGAGGGGACCCACGAAGTGTAAGGGTTGATTATTAATTAAGCTGACACTGCATCTAAAGCTGCAATGCTACAGTGCAAAATTATTTCGGGGGGGCTTTTGGAGGGGGTGGTGGAGGTACGTTTGCTGGGCTAGGACAGCTCAGATCTTACATGCAGGGCTATTTGCAAATAAAAGCAGTCATCTGTATATGGCAGTCCACACGTTTTTTTGCGAGTCTTCTTGCCAAAGGCACTGATGAATCCACGCTTGCTGGAGGGCTGCATTGGAATAGATCTGTGTTAATCAAGATTATTTTTTTGGCTCTTGGGTATTCCTATGGTCTTAACTAAATCAGACTTGTAGGGCGCTCCTAGTTGCTTCACTAGCTTCAGCATTGCAGCCACAGATAAAAATGGTCTGCCCTAATTCCTCTGTTGAATATCAACAAGTTGTGAAGTGTTTGGGTGTGAGAGAGCGAGCTGGCGTTGTCTGGATGGTCGGTGCTGGCAGGAGATTAGCTTGAGGCTGTGGGGGCAGAGGGACAGGGGAGGTTTCCCCATCATTGTCTTTGGTATGCTAATGTTCTTGTTCATTACATTAACTCTAGCATTGCAATTAAAAATAAGAAGAAAGAGCTGTAATAAATAGTTCCGTGTTCAAAATACTGAGTTATAGTACATCTTGAATCTGCTAACCCTTATCAGTGAAATCTCAAATGAGTCAAAATCTGCTAACATTTACTCATGCTGGGAGAACAATTTCTCTGGGTTTCAATAGTTTTCCCAAATTGGATATATTTCTTTGTACTTCAGTTGGACTAATAGCAGGGCTACACAGAGAATGAAGATTTTACCATTTCAATGATATGACCGACAGAAGTTACTCTTTAAGGTCTATGTTGGCTTTGTTTTGCAATTAGTCCCAAGAACTGAGCACTGGGAAGGGGTGCTCTGGGCAGCTTAGGAAACCACCAAGTCCCCATTATCTGCTTCTATCACAGGGTATGACCCACACAGAGGAACTGGCAGGAGAATGTGTGCACCCACATCTCTCCAGTGCAAAGACAGAGGGTTAATATAGATCACTGCTCCTGGGCATTAAAGCTTTGGGTTTATCATTGAAGCAGTGGAGGTGTGGACTTGTTTCTACCACTGCTATCACAGCCAGGAGGAGAGAAGAGACCCCTGGAAAGTGTTTCATCTTCACCCCTTACACTGAATTTCCTTCACTTTTCATATCACCCAGTTTAGCAGTGAAAGAAATGACTGCCAGGAGCAGTATTCTGAGGTAATTAAAAGTCTTGTAGGTGTGATGCACAATTAGGTGTGGCTTCTTCAGGTGACTTCCCATTTGCTAGGAGGCAGGACACGGATGCAGAGGTACTTGCTGCAGAACAAGTGCAGCTTGGCATGTTGGAAAGTAAGCTGAGGTGCCAGCCAAGCACTTCTGGATGTTTTACCCAAAATTAATAATAAATAAAATAAAATAAAATAAAATAAAATAAAATAAAATAAAATATAAACCAAAATAAATGCAGTTACCAAACAGTTAGAAATTTACTTTCTAAGCCCAGTAAAACCCTAGAATTGATACTCAGGTTTAAGTAAAACATGTGGTACATTTTATGGGACTAGTTAAAAAGTTTCCATTTAAATTGTTTAAAAGATGTTTTTAAAATATTTATAATGGAAGATATTTTCAAAGAGTTATTTGAATTCACCTTTATTTCAAAAATCAGCTTTCAAATGCTGTAATTCACACTTGGGCATGTTTTTCTAACTGCAAGACTATTTTTTTTTCTTGAATTTTAAAACAATTCTCTTTTAGAACATGAAAATTGAAAAACAGTAATGAATCATTGTAAATTATTTAAATAAAGTGTTTACAATGATTCAAATATTTTTCTAAAATCTGTTATAGGGCAAAAATCAGCTTTTTGTGTTTGGTCCAGTGAATGCAATTCAATTTTTGAAATCCCTTAATTTTTCACAAGGCAAGGAAGACTGTTTCCAGCTCAACTCTGCTGGTTTGTGTGTGATTTAGCAAAGAAGAAGGTACTGAAAAGAGTTAAAGCAGTTTAGAGCACTGTTTTCTTACTAAGGACATCTTCACTGCAGATCAAGTCTGAACTCCACGTGAGTCACCCTATTCCTAAATTTTCTTCGGAAATTCCATAATGCTGAAGCAAAATCTGTACTTTTCTAACCACTTTAATGGGAGTAGTATTTTACCCAAACTGGGCCAGCGAGGCGTTCGCATATTCAGTAGCTTATGCTTAGTTCAGCAATAATAATTTCAATTATATATGTCTAATTTTTTTTATATTCAGAAAGACAGCTCTAAGCCTTCAGAATCAGGTAATCTGTATTTACTAGTTTGAAGCTATTTCGGTTTTATCTTTTACTTTTGAATTATTTTTATACAATTATATCTCCACATGAAAATTATTTTCTGTGCTCATTGAACATTGAAGAGCAATATGTTTTCATTTGAAAAGTCTTAGCATTCCAAATGAAAATAGATCCATTAATTACTGTTTTTTTCTCCAAATTAATTTCATCTAACCGCCTGTGTATGTCTCTGCCTGTATTGTACCACTTGTATTTAATTGTAAGGAATAAATAAAAACAAAAGATTCAAGGTATTTAATGCATAAGGAGAAATAGCAGCACCATCTACCATGACAGTTGCCTAAAAATCCCAGGATAAGATCATTTTTGCATTTTTCTATAAATAAACAAAACTTAATTTCTTCAACCTGAACTCATCTCTACAAAGAGTTTTTCAGGCTGAATTTAATCAATAATTAGTGAATCTATTTGTGTGATCATAGAATTATAGAATAGCCCTGGTTGTAAGGGATTTCGAAAGGTCATCTTGTCCAACCTTTCATGGGAAAGGGAGCTTAGACAAGAATATCTGGCACTTTGTCCAATCACATATTGAGTCCCCAGTGCTCGGGACCCTGCCGTGTCCATGAGGAGGTTGTTGCAACTCTTACTGAAAACACTTCCTTTCGTATATTGAGATGAAACTTCTCCTATTGCAACTTGGACCCATTGTAATTTGTCTTCTCCATGTGGCCTCTTGTAAAGAAAGATCCTCCATCCTCTTTGTAGCTACCCTGTATGTACCAAAATACTGTGATGAAGTTCCCCCTGACCCTTCTCTTCTCCAGCAAAAAAAAGACTTTATTCCTTCAGCCTTTCCTCATGAGGCAAGTTTTCCAGCTCTGCCATGATTTTTGTGGTACTCCTTTGGACCATCTCCAGCTTGTCCACATCTTTCAGGAATTATGGGGACCACAACTGGACACAGTACTCCAGGAGTAGTATGGCAATACTAAATAGAGCGAGATGATCACATCTCTATCTCTGTTAGTTACACCCAAGCAAGATGCAGCCCAGGATTGGATTTGCCTTTGTTGCTCCAGTGATGTCTTACGGACTCATGTTCAGCTTGTTGTCCAGCAGGACCTCCAAGTCCCCTTCAGCAAGGCTGCTCCCCAGTCACACAGATCCTAGTCTGTGCTGGGCTCTTTTTCATTCCAGGTGCAGGACTTTGCCTTTGTCTTTGTTAAGTTTCATATTGCTTTTGCTTGCCCACTTTTCCAGCTTGCCCAAGGTCTCTCTGTAAGATGGCTCACCATGCTGATGTGTTCATCTCATTACCTGGTTTGTTGTCATTAGCAGACTTGGTGTGGGTGTTTTCAAGCCCATCATCCAGATCATTTACAATGATTTACACGGCATGGGGCCCAATATCAATCCCTGGGGGACCCCACTCGTGACGGGCTGGTACTTTCCAAGAAGGCAATTAACTGGGTAGGTTACAGAAAAGTTACCACAACTGGGCAAACCAAAAGCATGTTCATCTCCTTCACAGCAGTTGTTCCCATGAATACTTTGACTGCGTGGATACTGCAGGTTGCCTACTTTTACTTTGGCCCTGAGGCGCAGGGTTAAAAAATAAATACTGAATATCAAATATTCAGTAGTTACTCATTCAGGGAGCACCAGCTGAGGACTTCATGAAAAAGTGGTTTGTGATACTGTGATTCTGTGATCATGTAATTAATGACAGTAGCAAAATACATATTCATGAGCTAGATGGATTCTAGTATTTCCTAATTTTTGAGCACTTGTCACTGTAATCTTAATATTTAAAACATTTTTTCTGACTGTAGCATGTCAGTCAAGGTAGGCAACAGAAAGCACAGCTGACTCCCAAACCTGCTACTTCTAAGAAATTTCCCTGGCTTCTGGGCACTAAATAAAAACCAAAAGTGCATTTTCGTCTCTCCAACAGGGAAGTCAGTCCACAGGACTATCCCTCCTGATGAAAAGCAAAGGAAAGAGATTTGGGATTTTTTTGGTTCTAATTCACGGAAAGGTTTGGGTCTCTTTCCACTTGCATGCAAGTTACCTTGCAGATATCGGTGATACCAATTCAGAAATTAGAATGAAAAGGACTATCTCAAGCATTTCAAAAACAAATGTAGGGTGGCCATCAGCAGATTTATTTTAATTATTAAGCTGTATGGCTTTACATATCAAATAAAGGTTATTTCAGGTCTTAATCAGCACTCCCTTTACTGAGGCTTACATATTCTCTCCTCAATGGTTAGTTCAGTTGTAGTAAAGGCAGAGACAAAGTACTAGGAACACAAAACATGCAAATAAAATTCCTGCACGTCCTTCAGAAGCTGTCTGCACAGCCTGTAATTTCTAGGGCAAAGGTTTGATGTCTCATGCTTCAAGTGAAGTTTGAAACTGAAACAAACCCTGGCTCCTGTGGAGAAGAAAATGTGTCGAGGAAGTTTGTCCTTTTTAATCAGAGTGCCTAAGAAAAGGTGTTAGATCTAAAATATATAGGTTTTGTTGGAACAGGCTTCTATAAAAACCTGAGCCCCATAAATGTTTCTGTGTTTTCTTAGTAAGATTTATATTGAAAAATAAGTTCTTGGAGGAGTCTTTCTCAATCTCCCAAACTAGACAGAGGAGTAAAGCAACCAGGAAGCCAAATGGCTCAGATTTGACTAAATAAAAAATACAACAAATTAACTGTTTAGCTGAACATAAAAAGGAATGCAGAAACACAATATGTACCAAAATAATTCTTTTTAAAGCATTCTCATATAAATATTTTTTATTACATAGTTTTGTTACATTTTACTTAGAAACAGGGCCTGCCCTAGGTTCTGTGATTATTTCTTACAGCACTGTCATTATCTCCATCCCTCCATAAGACTATAGAAAATAGTTTCAGGAAAACTTTTCAATAATTCTTAGACACAGATCTCCAAACAGAGCACCCACCATCAAGTTGCTGTTCTACCGGCGTTTTCTTGTGTTGAAATAAACAGTGCAAGGGATTTTTTTGTGGATTAAATATTTTTAAGCAAGGACTATTTCAAGATTATGTTTGTAATGTGTATTAGGGTCTTCCTATAAACACACACTCTCAAGCATACATGCATGTATGTGAATACATATATAAAGTCTTCTGGGAAGACTGTCTCATTAATGCTCTTAAATCCTAGAGAGATGAGCACATTCCAGTGTTACAAATTTAACTAAAAGGACACAATTGAAAGCATTGTACCAAACTCTACAAAGAAAAGGTGAATCTTTTCATCAGATTCACTAGACGTCAGCTATGGCTGTCCTGAAGAAAACATTATGCATTGACTGTATCATTTGTAAAAGTTTGTAACATGTATGACATCATATAGAAATATTAAAAAAAAAAGAA